>CM053399.1:117645210-117744290 GCA_028644305.1 Xerus rutilus
GGATCACTTCTATACCAAAGATTTGAATAAGAGTATTTTTCAAATGAATTTCATGATTCCTTTTTCTATTTCTGTGAAAAATGTCATTGGGATCTTTATAGGAATTGCATTAAATCTCTATAGGGCTTTTGGTGGTATGGACATTTTAATTATATTGATTCTGCTTATTCAGGAATGTGGGAATCTTTCTATTTTCTAAGGTCTTAAAATGTTGGCTTGGGAACCAGATTCCTCAAGAAGATGCCTGAAGTGCAAGAAATAAAGTCAAGAATCAATAAATGGGATGATATCAAACTGTAAAGCTTCTTCACAGCAAGAGAAATAATCAAGAATGTATACAGAGATTCTACAGATTGGGAGAAAATTTTTACCACCAGTACCTCAGATAATGCATTAATTTCTAGGATATACAAAGAACTCAAAAAACTTAACACCAGAAAAATAAACAACTGAATCAATAAATGGGCAAAGGAACTGAACAAACACTTCACAGAAGAAATAGAAATGGTTGAAAAAATATGAAAAAATGTTCAATATATCTACCAATTAGAGAAATACGAATTAAAGCTTATACTGAGATTCCATCTCACTCCAGTCAGAATGGCAGTTACAAAGAATACAAGTAACAATAAATGTTGGCTAAGATATAAGGAGAAAGGTACTCTCATATATTGCTAGTGGGACTGCAAACTGTTACAATCACTATGGAAAGCAGTATGGAGACTCCTTAGAAAACTTGGAATGGAACAACCATTTGACTCAGTTATCCTACTCCTCAGCATATACCCAAAGGGCTTAAAATCAGCATACCACAGTGATGCAGCCACATCCAAGTTTATAGCAGCTCAACTCACAATAGCCAAGCTATGGAAACAACCTCAGTGTTCAGTGTCCTTGAACAGATGAATGGATAAAGAAAATGTGGCATATATACACAAAATAAAATATTAATCAGCCATAAAGAAGAATGAAATTATGGCATTTGCTGGTAAATGGATGAAACTGCAAAATATCATGCTAAGCAAAATAAGCCAGTCCCAAAAAACTAAAGGCCCAGTGTTCTGACTTGTGGATGCTAACCCAAAACAAGGGAAGTTGGAGAGGGGAAAAATAGAAATCCATTGGACTAGACAAAGGGAAATCAAGGAAAGGGAGACAGGAGGCGAATAGGGAAGACAGTAGAATTAATTTGATGTAAATTTCCTAGCCTAGTATTTGTATACACAACCAGGGTAACTCCATATCATGTATGACCACAAGAATGGGAACCTAAATAGAATAAATTATACTTTATGTATGTATATTCTGCCAAAATACATTCTAGAGTAATGTATAGCTAAAAATAAAAAATAAAATCATTTAAAAAATAAAACAAAAAAGAAGCAATAGTGTCCCATGAATGAGACCCTAAGAAGGACTTTGTCCTATAATCCACCATCCTTGGAAAATATATGAAATGGAACTTAGAGATTAAAAAAAAGTAGAATATTTTTGGTAAGTAGGTGTAAGAGTTATACTGTGTAAGGCAATGCAACATGTCAGAGACCGCTTTTTTGTGTGTGTTTATTTTAATATGCCTGATAGTTTAGTAAATCTTTTTGACTCCTCTTAATTTCTTGAATTAAGGGAATATTGCTAATAACACATGGCATACCTAACTTTTAAAAAGACTTCTTCAATTACAGTGATATGTGTAATTTATTTTTACTTAAATTTGTTCTGATACTAATTAATGGACAAACACATTGTACACATTTTGTGAAAGATGAGGGCAGAGTAAATAAGGCCTGTTGTCTCAGAGGGCTTCATATTTTATCTCTTAATACAGAAGATTTTGAACTTGGATTTAACATTAACCTTAGACATGTCAATAATCAAGTGTGGCCAGACAGCTGTCTTTGGATTACATATCTAAGAAGATAAATATGGTATTTTTGCCAATCAAAGTCAACTTCAATTTACTTGACTAGTCCCAAGCTCAGTAGAGCTTTCTACAAACTGAATAAGCTATGAAGGTATCACCTAAAAATGTAAAAAAATATAAAAAGATATCTTCCAGCCATCTTCAGGCACAATATGCAGAGTTCTCAATATATTTGTTTAAATGTGAAAAAGGATCCAAAACCTTGGCAGATTTGTTGATATCTTATGACTTATGCAAGAATTGTCTAGTCCATGAAAATAAAAAGACTTTTTTTTTAATCTGTAGAAACCATGCAACAACATGTAGAGAGTTTGGTAAATAGAGGGGAAGATATAATAATAAAAAACCTGAAACATTAAACTGAGTACAATATTTGTGGACTCTTCCTTTGCTCTTCATTTAAATAGTGTTTTCCATTATTGCAGTTACGATATACATATAACAACTTTGTTCCTCCTTATTAAGTGAACTTAAGTGGGATTTTTGATGTATTGCTATATTAACTCATAATTATCTATTTTAAAATTGCATGATTTTCAATCAGATAGATTGATTGATGTAGTATAATTGCTTTAACGGTCTCTACCTGTGGAAATCCGGTTTATTTTTAACATTTTGAATAAAAATGTGTATCAACGAATGTCTTGTGATTCTTGTGTTTTCTGTCTTTTGAATAATGTCCTAAAGATGAATTTCCAGATTATATAATGCCTTTTTTAAAAAAAATGGTAACTTTGGGAAGATTAATTATAAGGAAATCTCAAAGAATAAAAGCATTTTTCAAAGGGTTAAAGTATGAATGGGGACAAAACCTGAACAAAATTTCCAGTGATTGTGGAAAATACTTTTAAGGAAAAAGAGGAAAAAAAGAAAAAAAAAAGATTAAAGCTATAGGAACAAGAAGGGATGACCGAATGAACAAGACCTTGGAAAGGCAGGAAGGTGTGAGGTCCAGAATATCTGAATGAGCATGGAAAGTTAATAATAGAAGGGATGTCTCATTCCTTTGATGTGAGGGAAATTATAATTGTAGATGTGGATGCAAGTCAGCCTGTTGTTTACAGGCAAGAAGCTGAGGGAACTCATAAGAGATTGCAGGGGTCAGTCATCTGCTGGGAAGAGAACAGACAATGTCTAAAGTAGTCCTTATTAAGAATGAAAGGAAATTGACTAGTAATGATAATAGCTGGCATTTTCTTTTGTGTACTCACTACATGCTTACTAATATGCTAATTTCTTTTTATGCATTGTCACATAATAGTTGGATCAATTTCCATCAATTTTCTGTGGCACTGGTGTAGGCAGAGTGAAGAAATTATTCAAGTGTGAAGTCTGGCCAAGTGAGTGCATTGAAAGAGCAGTGCTAAAAAGAAATTGAGGATCCTGGCAAGAGAGAGGTTGAGGTGAGAGATCATCCATCCCAGCTAGATGGTAGAGGAGGTAGCAGAGTATGTACTGTTGACTATGTTATGCAGAGCTAAGGAAAAATTTGTGCCAATGCATTGAGTGAATGAATTATAAGTAAAATGACAATTTATATAGTCAAATCTTAGGTCATCTTTTTTGTTAAGAGAAGAGATCTGACTCTAGTATCACTTATTTCCCCATAGGTGGACAGTCCATTATTTTTTAACCCTCTAAGGATATATAAGTGAAAAGCAAAGTGGAAAATAAATTGAATTTGAATGTCTTCAGTAGTCATAGCAACAGGAGTCGTATATTGTCGGAAGCAACATTATGAAGAGGCATATGATGGTTGTTACTGCACAGGCTTCAGGCACAGCCTGCTTAAGTTTGATTTTGGCTCTGCCACTTACCAGCTGGTAATCTTTGGCTAGTGTTTCTATGCCTCGATTCCCACATCTGTAAAATGGGTATAATAATGATATATGCCTAATAAGACTATTCTTTTTGGTACCAGGGATTGAACTCAGGGGTACTCGACCACTGAGCCACATCCCCAGCCCTATTTTGTGTTTTATGTAGAGACAGGGTCTCACTGAGCTGCTTAGCACCTCGCTGTTGCTGAGGCTGGCTTTGAACTCCCAATTCTCCTGTCTCAGCTTCCCAAAGTGCTGGGATTACAGGTGTGCGCCACTGCCCCCGGCTCTAACAAGACTCTTCTAAGGATAACATAAAGCACACAGAGAATCTAAATTTAGACTATCATCATATGTTTATTTCTGTAACAACTCCCAGTTGTAGAGCCTCCTAATTACCTGTGACAAGCTAATTGGCTTATCCACATTTCTTAGAATTTCTTTATCATTTCCTTTCTGCCAATCAGCCCTGGGTATGCCTCTCCTTGACCACAGCCAACATCAGTGTTTCTTTGGCAGAGGGCTGCTTTCAGGCTAATGAAACCACTAGTATATTTATGTCATGTAGATTCTAAAACAAAGGGAATCATCAGAATGGCTTATTATCACAGACTGCTGACTCTGTCTCCAGAGAGTCTATGATTTTAGGTTTGCGATGGGTACTAGAAATTCCACTTTTAGCAGGTTTCCAAATCTGAGAATCACACTTTGAGAGCCACTTTTCTAAAGTCTCCATTTTAATCACTTGTAAGCATTCAACATCACTATGAAAGCACTTTTCCTGCATAGCTGCTTTATATTGCTGTATAGAATGGAAACTCATTTTAAAATCCTGAACAGACCACTTCCTTTTGATGAGCATTCATTTCTCTTCCCATTTCTCTCTCTTCTTTTCTTTCCCCACCCCTTTCTTTTTCTTTTCCTCTTTCTTTTCATGGTGTTTCTTTCAAGTCTCATATAGCTGGTTTATGCTTTTAACTTAATTGTATTTAGGTAAAAAATGCATGCATGAGTCTAGTCCATTCTCTTTCGGTTTTTGTTTCATGTTTTCCTATATTTTTTGATATTTTGTATTGTTCTTCCTTTTCCTTTTTCTCAGTTATTATTGGCTTGCTAAGCGTGATGTTTACTCAGATTTTTTTTTAATTTGGAAGTTTCGCTGTCTGTATATTTTCATTCCAGCGATGGTTACCACCCCTCTTCCTGCTCTTTTAATGAGCTGCAGATGATTCTACTGTGAGTTCTGCACAACTGACTAAATACGCCCTAGATGGACTTGGTGTCTATCCACCACCATGCTCTAATAGACTTCTCCTCAGCCCCTTCTCCCTGTAGAGACAGGCCTTATAGAAGTCTCTACTTCTCTCCTCTCTTCCCTCAACCCTGTTACAGTTTTGGAATGCTTTCACCTTCATTCTCTCCCCATCTACTTCTAAGCCCTAAGGTTTGCTAAGATTATCACTCATTTATTAGAACTTTAGAAATTATGCTGTGTACTTCCATATGTAAGTGCCAGTAAAGATACTTGGAGGCAGTGAACCACATCATAGCGACCTTTTCTTCCTCCTCTTACTTTAATTAAAGGCTTAGCTATGCAGGTACCTTCCTTGAGCTGCTTGGTCTCACAAAGAGCTTGGCCCAGGCTATGGAAGGTTTGCGCATGTGCAGCGTGCGAGCCTGCGTAGGTATATTCCTAGGTACCTGGGCGCAAGTGGGCGCATGCCTGGATGCTAGTTTTTCAAAAGCAGAAACCTGTGGAAACTTCCAAGGGTAAGCTCCTACTGTTCTATTGTTTCTGTGCCTTTTGAGAAGGCAAACAGAAATGAAAGTGAGAGAACTATTTTCATAAGGATTGCCCAGGTCTCTGTGTAATTTAAGACGAAGATTTCCCTCTAATTACCAGACTTGGGGCTTCCCTCGCAGCGCCCTTCAATGCACATGGTGAGATGACTCGCATGTGACCACCTCTGTTCTTTGATGCCCCTGAGGATGGTCTTGAGCCCTTCAGGTTCCCCAATATCTCAATGTCTGTAACAAAGCACAAGTTCCTGTATGATTTCACCTTTTGGAGCATTCAGGTCATCTGCACTCAGAGCGTGTAGTTCCATAGTAAAAGAAACTGAAGGGGAGACTGGGTTCACCCTCCCTCCAGTTCATTTCTGGGCCCTGAGGTCAGGCTGCATCATTTCCTTTATTAAGAAAAAGTGTGCTCTCCAGTCGTGGAGAAGGTACCGTTCATATTTACTTGTTCCCTTAGAAGGTCCACTTGCCTTCCTAAATAATTTCAAGATGTGTCTAATTTTATGTTAAAATTTCAATATATAGGTTTCCTGACCCTGACCTCCCATTTTCCTGGTTGACATGCTTTGATGTGTTCTGACCTTGTGATATGGGTTCTATTGAGTGCAAATTTTGTGAATATGAAAAGCAAGAAATTTGCATAATTGTAGTTCAGTCTTCATGGAGCCCAAGGCTTGCATCAGTGTATGAAACACTTAATAAAGGAACTCAGTCCTTAGGGGGGGGAAAGACCAAAAAGGCATTGCAAATTTTCTAAATATTTTATAGTCTTAATAGTAGATTATTTCTGAAAAAGAGTGTCAAAATCAGTTTTTTAAAATTCCTTATTGTCATCAGTTTTGGAGTTTTAAACATTTACTTCTATTTTTTTCTGTTCTTTTAATGAGCTTGTTAGTGCATTGTAGTAATGCATAATAGTTGTGGGGTGTGTGTGTGTATGTGTGTGTGTGTGTGTATGCACGCACATGCACATAGCATGATTTTGTCAAGTTCATTTCATACTTCTTCCCCTTTCACATCCCCCCCAATCTCCTTCTACTCCACTGATCTTCCCTCTATTTTTATAATATCTGACTCCTCTGCTTTTTTTGCTCTTAGTTTGATCTAGCATCCACCTATGAGATAAAACATTTGACCCTTGATTTTCTGAGTTTGGCTTATTTCACTTAGCATGATGTTCTCCAATTCCATTCATTTACCAGCAAATGCCAGAATTTCATCATTTCATCCCTCTTTATGGCTGAGCAAAACTCTATTGTGTATATGTGTATATATATTTTGGTTTTAGTTCTTGTGGATGGATACTAGGGAGTGGCATACTTGGGCCATTGGTGGTTCCATTCTTAGTTTTTTGAGAAATCTCCATACATGTTTCCAAAGTGGTTGTACTAATTTGAAGTCACAACCCACAATGTATGAATGTATCTTTCTCCCCACATCCTCATCCACATTTATTATTATTTGTATTCTTGATAATTGTTATTCCAACTGTAGTGAGATGAAATTGCAATGTGGTTTTGATTTGCATTTCCCTAGGGAGGTTGAACATTGTTTCATATGTTTGTTTGCCATTTGTAGTTTTTTGTTTTAGAATGTCCAGCTCTTTTGCCCATGTATTGATTGGATTATTTTTTTGTTTGTTTGGTTGGGTTCGGTGGGTTTTTTTTGTTTATTTGTTTGATATTTTGTTTGTTTGTTTGTTTTTTGTACTGAGGATTGAACCTAAACTACTGAGATACATCCCCAGCCCTTTTTATATTTTATTTAGAGATAGGGTCTTGCTGAGTTGGTTAGGGCCTTGCTAAATTGCTGAGGCTGGCTTTGAACTCACAATCCTGCCTCAGCTTCCCTAGCTGCTGGGATTACAAGCATGCATCACTGTGCCTGGTCTGGTGTTAAGCTTTTTGAGTTCTTTGTATGTTCTGGATATTAATCCCCATCAGAGGAGTAGTGGCAGAGATTTTCTTCCATTCTGTAGGCTCTCTTTTCACACTCTTTTTTGCTTCTTTTGCTGTGCATAAGCTCTTTAATTTGATAGCATCCCACTTGTTGACTCTTGGTTTTATACGTGCTATTGAGGTCTTGTTAAAGAAGTTGGTGGGTGTTGACCCTATGTTTTCTTCTAGTAGGTGCAGAATTTCTGGACTAATTCCTGTCTTTGATCCGTTTTGATTTGACTTTTGTGTAGGGTGAGAGATTAAAATCTAGTTTCACTCTTCTATGGATGGATGTCTAGTTTTTCCAGGACAATTTGTCAAAAAGGTTATCTTTTTTCTAACATATATTTTTGATACTTTCATCAAGTATTAGATGAGTATAACTATGTGGGTTGGTCTCTGTGTCCTCTAGTCTATTCCATTGGTCTTTATGTTTATTTTGATGCCAATGTCATGCTGTTTTTGTTACTATAGCTCTATAGTATTATTTGAGATCAGGTATTAGGATGCCTCCAGCACCACTCCTTTTGCTTAAGATTATTCTGACTATTATGAGCCTCTTATTTTTCTGAATACATTTTAGGACTATATTTTATAGTTCTGTGGTGAATGTCATTGGTATTTTGATGGGATTGCATTATATCTGTATAACACTTTTGGTAATATGGCCATTTAGATAATATTAATTCTGCTTATCCAAGAACGTGGGAGATCCTTCCATCTTCTAAGGTCATCTTCTATTTCCTTATTTACTGTTCTGTAGTTTTCATTGTAGAGGTCTTTCACCTCCTTGGTTAGATTAATTCCTAAGTATTTTATTTTTTGAGGTATGGTGAATGTGATGGTTTTCTTGTTTTTTTTTCCTCAGTAGAATCACTAGTGTAATATAAGAAAGGTATTGATTTTGAATGATGATCTTGTATCTTGCTGAAGTTATTTATCAGCTCTAGAAGTCTTCTGGTGAAGGTTTTTGGGTCTTCTAGATATAGAATAATGTCATTAGCAAGTGAAGATAATTTGCCTTCTTTTCCTATTTGTATCCCTTTAATCTCCTTCTCTTGCCTGATTGCTCTGATTAGAATTTCAGGAACTATTGAATAAGAGTGGTGAGAGTGAGTATACTTGTCTTTTTTGTGATTTTAGAGGAAATACTTTCAGTTTTTCTCTGTTCAATATGATGTTGGCTTTGAGGTTGTCATATATGTCCTTGAAAATTTTGAAGTAAGTTCCGTCTGTCCTTAAGTTCACCAGCATTTTTATTGTTAACAGGATCTGGATTTTATCTAAGGTCTTTTCTATGTCTACTGAGATGATCATATAATTCTTTTCCTTAGTTCTTTTATGTGATGAATTTATTGGAATATATTTATTGGAATATATTCCTATAAATAGGAATCTCTGGGATGAAACCCACTTGATTATGGTGTACCATGTTCTTGATGTATTCTTGAATGCAGTTGGCTAATATTTTATTAAGGATTTTTGTGTCTATGTTCATCAGGAATACTGATCTATAGTTTTCTTTCCTTGATGTATCATTTTCTGGTTTTGATATTAGGGTTATACTGGCTCATAGAATATCTTTGGGTGTGTTACCTCAATTATAATTTTATGGAATAATTTGAGGAATAGGATATTAATTCTTCTTTAAAAATGTGGCAAAACTTGACTGAGAATCCATTTGGCCCTGGACTTTCTTTGTTATAATCTTTAACTGCTGTTTCATTTTCATTGCTTGATATTGATCTATTTAAGTTTTCTATATCTCCTGGTTGAATTTGGGAAGATCATATGTTTCTAGAAATCTAATGTCTTCTAGATTTTCCAGTTTGTTGGAGTATAAATTTTCAAAATAGTTTCTAATGATCCTCTGGATTTCAGAATTGTCTGTGGTGATAATCTCCTTTTCATCTCTAATTTTGTTATTTTCGGCCATCTCTTTCTTTTCATTAGTTTGGCTGAGGGCTTATCTAAATACTATTACTTATAATAGTATTTAGATTGGACATATGTTTATTGATTTTATGTTTGGATGGCCTGTCAGTTGGTAAAAAAGTTGTGTTGAAATCACCTTGTTTATCTTTACAAAGAACCAATTCTTTGTTGCACTGATTCTTTGTATTATCATTTTAGTCTCAATTTCATTAATTTAAGCTCTAATCTGAATTATTTTCTTTTTCTATTGATTTTGTCATTAGTTTGTTCTTCCTTTCCTAAGGCCTTGAAGGAAAGCATTAGATTTTCAGATTATTCATTTGAGATTTTTCTGTTTTTTTTATGTTTTGTTCTTGTTTTTTTGTGTAGGCACTCAGTGCTGTTAGAACTGCATACTATATCAGAGATTCTAATGTTTGTATCTGTGTTCTTATTTGTTTTTAAGAACTTCTTGATTTCTTCTCTCATTGCTTCTATGATCCAATTCCTCATTCAACAGTAGTATTCGATCTCCCTGTGTATGTGTGGTTTCTGTACTTTTTGTTTCTGTTGATTTCCAGTTTCATTCCATAATGATACAGCAGGATGCATGGGATTGCAACAGTATTTTTTTTTTTATTTGCAAAACCTTACATAGTGACCTAGAATATGGTCTACTTGTGGAAAATGTTTTAGGAGCTGCTGAGAAGAAAGTGAATTCAGCTCTTTTTTTTTTTTTTTTTGTGAAATATTCTGTAGATATCGGTTAGGCCCATTTTATTTATAATAGTATTTAGATTGGACATATGTTTATTGATTTTATGTTTGGATGGCCTGTCAGTTGGTAAAAAAGTTGTGTTGAAATCACCTACTATAATTGTATTGGGGTCTATCTGGTATTTAATATCAAGAAGATGTTTTTGTAATGTAATTACATGGACTGACATTTGGAGCTTAAATGTTTATTGTTGTTATATCTTCGTGTTGTATTGTTCCTTTTACCAGAATGTAGTGGCCTTCTTTGTTCCTTCTGATTAATTTTTCCTTGAAATCTCCTTTGTCATGAGAATAGCTACTTCTGCTTGTTTTTAGACTTCATTTGCATGATATATTTTTTCCCATCCTTTTACTTTCAGCCTGTCAGTGTCTTTTTCTATGAGCTGAGTCTGTTGCAAACAGCATAGTATAGTTGGATCTCTCTCTTTTTTTAAAATCCATTCTGCCAGTCTGTTTTCTTTTCTTTTCTTTTTTTTTTTTTTACTAGGGATTGAACCCAGGAGCACTTAACCACTGAGTCACATCCCCAGCTCTTTTTATATTTTTTTTATTTAGAGACAAGGTCTTGCTAAATTGCTTAGGGCTTCACTAAGTTGCATAGGCTGGCTTTGAACTCACAGTCCTCCTTCCTCAGCCTCCTGAGCTGCTTGGATCACAGGTGTGTGCCACTTCACCTGGTCCAGTCTATATCTTAATTGGAGAGTTGAGCCTATTTACATTCAGTGTCATTATTGATAGATATTTATTCTTTTTTTCCATTTTGGTATGTTTGTTATATTTACTTGTTCCTGATTTTTAGTTCGTTAGTTGCTCTTCTCATGAGTTTTATCTATTTGGGAGCATTGAGGTTTGTTTTTGAGTTCTTCTGTGTGCAGTATATCTTTAAATATTCTTTGCAATGCTGGCTTAATGGTCATGAATTCTTTCAGTTTATCTTTATCATGGAAAGGTTTTATTTTTGCATTGGTTCTGAAAGATAGCTTTGCTGGATGTAGAAATTTTGGCTGGTAATTGTTTTCTTGTACAGTTTGAAAAAGTTCATTTCAATCCCTCCTTGATTTAAAAAAATGTTTTTTTAATTTTTAATTTTGGAGGGGTAACAGGGATTGAACTCAGGGGTATTTGACCACTGAGCCACATCCCCGGCTCTATTTTGTATTTTATTTAGAGACAGGGTCTCATGGAGAGCTTAGCACCTTGCTTTTGCTGAGGCTGGCTTTGAACTCACGATCCTCCTGCCTCAGCTTCCAGAGCTGCTGGGATTAGAGGCGTGCGCCCCTGAGCCTAGCAATCCCTCCTGGACATTTTGGTCTGATATGATAAATCATAAGTGAGCCTTTCTATCTAAATGTGACCAAATATTTTTTCTTACAGTTTTTAATATTCTATCCTTATTTCCTATGTTTGACATTTTTAATATGATGTGTATCATAGAGGTTCTTTTTTTGATCTTGCCTATTTATGGTTCTGTGTGTGTTCTGTGTGTGAATGTCTGTCTTATTTATAAGGTTAGGAAAACTTCCTGCTATTATTTCACTGAAGAGATTTTTTTTTTTTTTGTATCAGGGATTGAACCCAGGGGCACTTAACCATGGAGCCACATCCCCAGCCATATTTTGTATTTTATTTAGAGAAAGGGTGTCACTGAGTTGCTCAGGTACTCGCTTTTGCTGACGCTGGCTTTGAACTCACAGTCTTCCTGCCTCAGCCTCCTGAGCTCTGGGATTACAGGCGTTCGTCACCATGCCTGGCACTGAAGTGGTTCTTAATGCCAGTAGCCTGTGTCTCCGTGAGTTCTCTCCCAATGACTTTCATGTTTGGTCTTTTTATTTTTTTGGTACTGGAGATTGAACTCAGGGGCACTCGACCACTGAGCCACTTCCTCAGCCCTATTTTGTGTTTTATATAGAGACAGAGTCTCACTGAGTTGCTTAGCACCTTGCCATTGCTGAGGTTGCCTTTGAACTCATGATTCTCCTGTCTTAGCCACCCTAAACGCTAGGATTACAGGCTTGCACCACTGGGCCCAGTTCATGTTTGGTCTTTTGATGTTGACCCAGAGTTCTTGTATATTCTGATCATGTTCTTTTGTTTTTTTTCCTTTATTGCATACTGCGTATTCAAGTTCATATATCCAGTCTTTCACCACTTTAAAGTAAACAGAGGAAATTATCTTCCTGAATACTTTTATTTATATGAGACAATTTAGTTGCATGTGAATTTTTTTTGCAAACAATTAAAATAAATAGTAAAAATGAGGAAAAGTTATGGAGAGAGAAGAAGGAAAGGAGAAAACAAGCTCTTCTTACCCACTTGCCCTTTTACATTTAGGGAAAAATTATTCAACTGGGAAAATTCTTGATGCTAATTTTCTGGCTCTGTTTGGTTTAACCAGTGCAGTTTTACAAAATGTGTTATGTTAAAATATCAGCCTCATGGTGTTATATACAAAATCGAATGTGCATTGGAACTGAGGTTGGGACGCCTTTAGCTGAAGAGTGACCTGAAGTTCTAATCCTTAACTTTATGACTCAAGGCATTTTAGCTGTGACATCGGGAAAACCAATTAACCAGTCGAAACTTCACTTTTCTCTTTTTTACAAGAGTTTTGTGAAGATCAGAGATGATGGACACACAACTCCTTTCTTCCCTCTTTATTTTTTAACTCTTTCCAAAACTATAAAATACTGTATAACTGAGGAATTCTTTCATTTCTCCAAATATATGCATGGTCAGGAAAGTTTTAATGTTTAAATGATAGATGGACTCATGTGGGAAAACATTCATAATGAATTTACAAATAATTGTTTGACTATAGTGATAATTGAAAACCATAAATTTGAATTTTTCAAAAAGAAAGAAAGCATTTGTTCGTTATCTAATGTATTCAAAGCAGAACCCACAAAACCTTGACAAAATCGAACTACAATACATGCCCTGTAGGGTTTCCATAAATGCTTTTGACTGCTTGCCATATGTGTAGTTACCCCTGTAGCTTTCCCCAAATCCTACCTCACATTTCAAGTGACATCTTCTGCTTGAACTCCATCTACAGCCTACACAAATTCTAGCTTTGGAAACAACAGCCACCTGTTCTGTTTTCTCCTAGATCTGAAAATCTATTTCCTTATTATATACCTCAACAAAGCAAGAACATTTAGAGAACTCTAAATTTGTGATGAGAATTGAAGCAGACAATATGTCAAGATAAGGCCTGGAATTTGATTTTTACTCATATAGCATTTGTGAAGGGTACATCAAATGT
The DNA here is from genome assembly GCA_028644305.1 of Xerus rutilus. Classification (NCBI taxonomy): domain Eukaryota; kingdom Metazoa; phylum Chordata; class Mammalia; order Rodentia; family Sciuridae; genus Xerus; species Xerus rutilus. Next base: position 117,658,648 of record CM053399.1, read on the forward strand.
TTGTTCTTAATTCATTTGAACTGAATTGAGACGCACAGTTGAGTATCTTGCATTTTCATTGAAGTAGCAAATAGACAAGTTAGGGATATTTTAATCTTGTTCTATCTCTGAGGCTTCATGACCTTTGAGTATAAAATTGTGACTCAGCACAGAACAAAATGAAGACACACGCGCACAGACACACGTATTAAGGAATAGTGAGTGCAGTTACTTTAAAGCTTTTCGTTTTTTCTTGGTAGTATATTCTAATTCTCAAAGCTAGTTTTCTCTGAAAAACAACAAGAAGACACATTGGAACCTCTCTAACTATTACCTGTTAGATCAACTTTCCTGAGTTTCTTAATATTATACTTTCCTACGGATTATATTAAGAAATAGAAGACAGTAAATCTCTTTTGACACATTACTTTAATAAAGTGATTATCTTTAGTAGACTCATGATTTGTTACCAGAATTTTATTTCTTGTTAGATTAATTCTCAAGCATTATGATTTGGACAGCTATCAGGTTGCTGTCAAAGCTTGAAATATTCTTACCAAATTCATGTTTTAAAAATTTATCTCATTGAAGGAAAAAGAAGTCATATAGTATGTATATATAAAAGAGATTGTCCAAAATTTAAGCAATATTAAATCTACATTTTGGCATTTATCCTAACAAAGTTCTAAAATATTTTATTTCTTATTTTGTCTGTGTCATTGCAGAAATAAAATTGCACATTCTATTTCATTTTTATAATGTAAAGTGATTATATGCAAATCTAACTTAAGAGGCAGCATAAGGAATTTTGGGACATCAGACAACAATGTACCTTTCATCCCAATTCTAGGTTATATTCTCATTGTCACCCTGACACTACCTCCATTGCAGACAAGTAAAATAAACTTATCAGACAAAAATTAGAAATTAAAAAAATGAAATACATTAAATGAAGACTATTGGCTAACCAATGGCCCTTCTCCTCTTCTCTGTAGTGAACAGAACACTAAGTATGCCAAGGAATCAGGGAATCAGAAATGTGTTCCCAGAAGGCCAACCTCTCTAGCACCAGAAGATGAATCATAACTGAGCTACGCCAAGAACATTGATCACATTCTCCTTTCCCATGGCTAATACAGAGATGGATGTATGGCATGTTCCATAGAGCCATCTGATGAAACTTAACCAGGTAGGTTTGGGGACTTCAAGGAATGGTTTTCCTTTCTGATGGAAAGAGAGACATGTGAGAAGTGTACCTCCCCTAGTTTTTCATTTTTGGACATGTTCAGGGTGAGATGTGTTGCTTGCAATGGCAATAGTTGTTGGTCACCATGGGGGGAAAACTTGGAGGCTAAATGCCTACTTGCTGAGGAGGCAGCACAAAAAGGAAAGCCACCAGAATCCTAGTGGCACCTTAGTGTCCAGAGGCTGGGTTAATCAGCAGCAACCAATTCTACCAACTCTCAACTTCTTGTTACTAGAGGTAATCCTTGTACTGATTATTCAAGCTAGTAGTCATTTTTTCCCCTATTACTTCCAGTTGGAAAATCCTTATGGATATATAAGCTTCCTTTTGTTTGCCAGTTTGTTCAAGTTAAATGGTGAAACAGATGGCTTCATGATACATGATGACTAATATATTAATATCCTGCTTCTTTGTCTACTTGCTAGACCTCTGACCTTAATAATAACAACTGCATCTTATGACATATCCTCAAAAAATACATTCTTCTCTATATTTACTTCTTGTCCATACTATTTCACAGAGAAAAAAAACTTAGAAAAACAAGATTCTGGTTTAGCATGTTATATGTCGAGTATTCTTTTTTTTTTTTTTTTTAAGCTCTGGTTGTTTATTACTTTGTTACTGGGTAACTAACAGTAGGATTCACTAGATCCACTGCTTCCAGCCAAATATGCTTCAGAGGTACAAACTTAGCTTCCCTTCCCTTCCTGACTTGATGTCCAGGCACCTCTCCAAGGACTTTCTTGTGTATCTCCAAAGCTTTTCTTTTTCCATTGTGGAGGATTGAACCCAATGGTGCTTTACCACAAGCTATATTCTCAGCCCTTTTTTTAAAAAAAAAATTATTTGTTCTAATTAGTTATACATGACTGTAGAGTACATTTATGTACTTTAATATATCATACATAAATGGAGTATAATTTCTCATTTTTCTGATTGTACATGTTGTAGAATCACATTGGTCATGCAGTCATGTATGTACATAAGGTCATAATGTCTCTTTCATTCCACTTTCCTTCACATCCCCATAGTTCCTCCCTTCCCTCCACTCTCCTCTATCAAATCCAAAGTAACTCTATTCTTCCCTAGCACTGCCCCCCATTGTGAATTAGCATCTCCATATCAGAGAAAACATTCAGCCTTTGTTTTTTTTGGGATTGGCTTGTTTCACTTAGCATGATAGTCTCCAGCTCCATCCATTTACTGGCAAATGCCATAATTTCATTCAATTTAAGGCTGAGTAAATCCCATTGTGTATATATACCACATTTTTTTTTATCCATTCATCAGTTGAAGGGTACCTAGGTAGGTTCCATAGTTTAGTTATTGTGAATTGGTCTGCTATAAACATGCATGTGGCTGCATCTCTGCAATATGCTGATTTTAAGTCCTTCTGGGTATAAACCAGGAAGTGAGATAGATGGGTCAAATGGTGGTTCCCTTCCAAGTTTTCTGAGGAATCTCCATACTGTTTTCCATAATGGTTGCACCAGTTTGCATTCCCACCAGGAATGTATGAGTGTACCTTTTTCCCCACATCCTCACCAACATTTGTTGTTGTTTGTATTCTTCATAACTGCCATTCTGACTGGGGTGAGATGAAATCATAGTTTTATTTGTATTTCTCTAATTGCTATGATGTTAAACATTTTTCATATATTTGTTGATCAATTATATTTCTTCTTCTGTCCATTTCCTTAGCCCATTTATTGATTGGGTTATTTGGGGTTTTTGGGTGTTATGTTTTTTGAGTTCTTTATATATCCTGGAGATTAATGCTGTAGCTGAGGTGCATGTGGTAAAGATTTTCTCCCATTCTGTAGGCTGTCTCTTCAGATTGATTGTTTCCTTTGCTGAGAAGAAGCTTTTTAGTTTGAATCCATCCCATTTATTGGTTATTGGTTTTATTTGTTGCGCTTTAGGAGTCTTGTTAAGGAAGTCAGATCCTAAGCCAACATGGTGAAGATTTGGGCCTACTTTTTCTTCTGTTTGGCTCAGAGTCTCTGGGCTAGTGCCTCAGTCTTTGATTTACTTTGATTTGAGTTTTGTGTAGGGTGAGACATAGAGGTTTAATTTCATTTTGTTGCATGCAGATTTCCAAATTTCCCAGCACCATTTATTGAATAGGCTAGCTGTTCTCCAATGTATGTTTTTGGCACCTTTGTCTAGTATGAAATAACTCTATTTATGTGTGTTTGTCTATGTTTTTCTATTCTGTAACATTAGTCTGCATCTCTGTTTTGGTGCCAATACCATGCTGTTTTTGTTACTGTTGCTCTGTAGTATAGTTTAAGGTCTGGTATTTTGATGCCTCCTGCTTCAGTCATCTTGCTAAAGATTGCTTTGGCTATTCTGGGCCTTTTATTTTTCCAAATGTATTTCATGGTTGGTTTTTGTATTTCTATGAACAATGTCATTGAGATTTTAGTAGGAATTGCATTGATTCTGTATAGAGCTTTAGTAGTGTGGCCGTTTTGACAATATTAATTCTGCCTGTCTAAGAGCATAGGAGGTCTTTCCATCTTCTAAGGTCTTCTTTACTTTCTTTAGTTTCTGTAGTTTTAATTGGAGAAGTCTTTCACCTCTTTTGTAAGATTGATTCTCATGTATTTTATTTTACTTTTTTTGAAGCTTTTATGGATGGGGTATGCAGGAAGCCATCTGTGGAATGCTTGAGGGACTTCTCTTCGGCATGGTAGCCAGGAGAGAGGTGGGCTGACATTTCAAAACTTCTGTCTCATTCTACAGTTAGGGCTGCCTAATGCAAGTCCACCTCTTCCACTCTGCTAAGGAAGTGCTCATTGCAATACTGAAAATGGTCATATCCTGTTAGGAACTGAGTCAGCCTACCTAGCCCCCACCTTTTTCCTACCTTGGTAAAGAATGATTGCTAGAAAGCATTTGAAGTTCTCCGATATAAATAAAGCACACATAAGGGTCCATTTTGCCAGATGCCGAATGTCAGAAGCCAGAAGCTAGAAGTTAGATGCTGGAAGCCAGACTCGTCTGGTTGCAGGCCCATCCTGACTCCACCTGTTAAAACCAATTTCTATGTTCTTTGGTTATTTTGCTGTTTTATTTCTCTTAGCTTTTATTGCTCAGCCAGCCCGTTCCACCTAAGGGAGCCTTGTCCCCACCTGCCCATGTGGGATGTTGATGGCAGGGGTAGTTTTCCTAACTTTTCTTTCAGTAGATTTATCACTGATGTATAGGAATGTGTTTGATTGATGGGTGTTGATTTTATAACCTGCTTCTTTGATGAATTCATTTATGAGTTTTAGAAGTTTTCTGGTGGAATTTTTTGGCTCTTCTAAACATAGAATCATGTCATTGGCAAATAGGGGTAGTTTGAGCTTTTCTTTTCCTATTCGTATCTCTTTAATTTCTTTTTCCTGTCTGCTTGCTCTGGCTAGAGTTTCAAGGATTATGTTGAATAGAAGTGGTGAAAGAGAGCATCCTTGACTTGTTCCAGTTTCTAGAGGGAAGGGCTTTAGTTTTTCTCCATTTAGAATTATGTTGGGCTTGGGTTTAGCAGATACAGCTTTTACCATGTTGAGCATATTCCTACTATCCCTAGTTTTTCTAGTGTTTTGAACATGAAGGGGCACTGTATCTTGTCAAATGCTTTTTCTGCATCTATTGAGATGACCATATGATCCTTGTCTTTAAGTCTATTGATGTGATTATTTATGTTTATTGATTTTCATATGTTGAACCAATCTTACATCCCTGGTATGAACCCTACTTGATCGCGGTGTACTATATTTTTGATATGTTTTATATTCTACTTGCCAGAATTTTATTGATAATTTTTGCATGTATGTTCATCAGAAATATTGGTGTGAAGTTTTCTTTCCTTGATGTGTCTTTGTCTGGTTTTGGTATCAGGGTGATATTAGCCTCATAGAATAAGTTTGGAAGAGCTCTCTCCTTTTCTGTTTCATGAAATACTTTGAGGAATATTGATGTTAATCCTTCTTTAAAGGTCTTAAAGAACTTGGCTGAGAATTTGTCTGGTCCTGAGCTTTTCTTGATTCATGGACTTTTCTTGATTGGTAGGCTTTTGATGGTGTTTTCTATTTCATTACTTGTAATTGATCTGTTTAAATCATGTATATCCTCCTGATTCAGTTTGGGTAGGGTATATGTCTCTAGAAATTTGTGATGTCTTCAAGATTTTCTTTTACTGGAGTATAAATTTTCAAAATAGTTTCTAATTCTTTTTTTTTTTTTTTTTTTTTTTTTTTAATATTTTTTTTAGTTGTAGATGGACATAGTATCTTTATTTTATTTATTTTTATGTGGTGCTGAGGATCGAACCCAGTGCCTCACGCATGCGAGGCAAGCGCTCTACCACTGAGCCACAGTCCCAGCCCTAGTTTCTAATTCTTCAAGATTTTCTTTTATTGGAGTAAAATTTTCAAAATAATTTCTAATTCTTCTGTATTTCATTTGTGTCTATTGTGATGTTTCCTTTTACATCATGAAATTTAGTAATTTGAGGTTTTTTTCTCTCTTTGTTAGTGTGGCTAGGGGTTTGTCAATTTTATTGATTTTTTCAAAGAATCAGCTTTTTGTCAATTTTTTGAATAGTTGCTTTTGTTTCAATTTCATTGATTTCAGCTCTGGTTTTAATTATTTACTGTATATTGTTTTTGGTGTTGGTTTGTTCTTCTTTTCCTAGGCTTGGAGTTGTAATGTTAGGTCATTTATTTGTTGACATTTTATTCTTTTAATGGATAAGCTCAATGCAGTGAACTTTTCTCGTAGCACTGACTTCATGGTGTCCCAGACATTTTGATATGTTGTATAAGTGTTTTCATTTACCACTAAGCATTTTTTTATTTCATCCCTGATTATTTCTGTAATCCATTCATCATTCAGTAGTATATTATTATTCTGCAGATGTCAGACTACCTTTTATTTTTTGTTCTATCATTGATTTCTTATTTCAGTCTTTTATGATCAGATAGGATGCAGGGTATTATCTCTGTTTTTTTGTATTTGCTAATAATTGCTTTGTGTCATATGATATGCTCTGTTAGCATCTATGTGCTGCTGACAAGAAAGTATATTTGCTCATTGATGGATGAAATATTCTATATGTCTGTTAAGTCCAAAGTATTGATTGTACTGTTTAGTTCTGTAGTTTCTTCGTTTAGTTTTTGTTTGGAAGATATATTTGGTATTGAGAGAGGTGTGTTAAGGTCACCCAGTATTATTGTGTTGTGGTTTATTTGTTTCTTGAAGTTGAGGAGAGTTTGTTTGACATACCTAGATGCTCCATTGTTTGGGGCATAAATATTTATGATTATTATGTCTTGTTGATGCATAATTCCTTTAAGCAATGTGAAATGTTCTTCTTTGTCCTTTCTGATTATTGTTGGCTTGAAGTCCACTCTACTGATATGAGGATAGAAACCCTTGCTAGTTTATACAATCCATGTGAGTGATGTGTTTTTTCCCATCCTTTCACCTTCAGTCTGTGGATGTCTTTACCTCTGAAGTGAGTCTCTTGGAGACAGCACATTGTTGGGTCTTGCTTTTTAATCCAATCTGCCAGTCTCTGTCTTGATTGATGAGTTTATGCTGTTACCATTCAAGGTCATTATTTATTTATTTATTTTAAAAACTTGTTTTAAAGCCACTTTAAAAATAGTTTTTTGTAGTTGTAGATGGACAGAATTCCTTTATTTTATTTGCTTATTTTTGTATTTGATGCTAAGGATCAAACTCAGTGTCCTACATGTGCTATAAGCAAGCATTCTGTCATTGAGCCTTAGCCTCAGCCCCTCAAGGATTTTATTGAGATATGATTTGTATTCCTGGTCATTTTGGTTTATTTCTTGTTTTTGGTTTGACTTAGTTTCTCCTTTGATTGACTCTTCCTTTAGCATTGTTCCTCTCTTTGCTGATTTTTACGTTTTTTTTTTTCACTTCATCCTCATGGAATATTTTTTCGAGAATGTTCTGTAGTGCAGGCTTTCTAGCTGTGAATTCTTTTAACTTATTATGGAAGGTTTTCATTTCATCTTCAAATTTGAGACTTAATTTTGCTGGATATAAAATTCTTGGTTGACATCCATTTTCTTTCAGACCTTGAGATATATTATTCCAGGACCTCCTAGCTTTGAGGGTCTGCATGGAGAAATCCGTTGATATCCAAATTGGTTTCCCCCTATAAGTAATTTGATTTTTTTCTTTCACAGCTTTTAAGATTTTTTCCTTATCTCTGTGTTAGTCTTTCTCATTCTAGTGTTCTTGGTGTGGGTCTGCTGTAATTTTGTACATTTGGGATTCTGTAAGACTTGTATTTGATTTTCCATTTCATTCTTTAGGGAAATTTTAGCATATTGAAAAGATTGTACATTACTTTGGTATGTATCTCTGCTCCTTCATCTGTCCCTATAACTCTTAAAATTGGCCTTTTCATGTTATCCCATAATTCTTTGATGTTCTGTTCATGGTTTCTTACCATTTTCTCTCTGTGGTCAACTCTATTTTCAAGATTATACATTTTGTCTTTATTGCCTGAGGTTCTGTCTTCCAAGTAGTCTAGTCTGTTGGGAATGCTTTCTATTGAATTTGTAATTTGGTTTATTGATTCTTTTATTTTGAGAATTGGTGCTTGTTTTTTTTTTTCACAGTCTTTGACACTTTATTGAAGTGATCTGTCACTTCCTGTATTTTTTCTTTGATTTCACTCCTTATACTATCCTTTACTTCATAGATCAGTTTAACTATGTATATTCTAAATTCCTTCTCTGACATTTCTTGTACTGTGTTGTCAGTAGATTCTGTTATTGAAGCATTTTGGTTTGTTTAGGTGATTTATTCCCTTGATTTTTCATGTTGTTCATGTGTTTTTCCATCTAGCAGTATGGATCTGAGACAGCACAGATTCTGCCCTGCAGAATTATAGTGTCCCTGAAAGTTTCCAGTATCTCACCTTTAAGGGAGTAGACCATTATCAACAGCACCCAATGCAAATAACGTACAGCCCCAAACCCACTAGATCCTATTAAGACTTCCACAGTTTTCTTGCAATAAACACAAATGATGAGTTCAATAATTATCTACACTATATAGAGTAAATTTGCTAAAAGAGTTTACAATTTCAAATGTTGGACAAAGAACAGAAATGGTGCAGGACATGATGTCCATGAGGGAGGAAGAGAGAAGCCAGAAGTAAAAATCTATAGGAAGAGGGGAAGAAGAATTGATGGAGATTGATTGTTAGCAGGAGAAAAGATAGAGAATCCAGGAAAACAGACAAGTGAGCAGAAAAGTATATACAATAAAAAAATTAAAAATATAAGAATACACAACAAAATTTTAAAATACCACTCATACATCACAATCCTCAACAAATAGATGCATGAAAAATACCTGGTTTCATATATAGTAGAGATGCTAGAGAAGAGAAAAAAATTATTAAACAAAACACTAAGGGAAAATTGAACAACTGTTTGCATCAGTGTTCAAAGGTTTCTCAGTTCTGTCTCTGACTGTTCATGGAATTGCCAGGCCCAGACCCGCCCATGCAGACCCAGTCACTATCCCATGGATCTGGGTTTCAGATACCCAAGGCTTAGCCACGTTGCAGTCTCAAGATCCCAATGCCCGTCCAATGCAGAGATCACTAGGGATGCGTTCACACAGAGGAGCGACCCTGAGAAGAAGCTGCAAGATGGCAGTCACCAGCACTCGCAACAGCAAGACTTCAGGTGCAGCCATTCCTGCAGGCACCTTGAAACTGGACCTCCAGGTTCCGGCCAGTGTCCCCTAACAGAGGTGGCTGTGCCTCGAGATGGTGGTGGCGGCAAATGGGCTGTCCCCCCACCCCAGGTGCTGACCAGCATTCCAAGATGGAGGCACTCTGAAGTGGACTTCTGGGTGGTGGTGGCAGCGGTAGTGGCAGCGGGTCAGCAGCAGTGGGCGATGGATTGTCTGCAGCAGCGTAGGTGGCTGTGGTGGCCCAGAGAAAAAAGACTTACGGGTGCGGGCATCAGCAGTGTTGGCTGGAGCAGCACCTGGGGAGAACACCTCTGATGATGGCAGTGGCGTCTCTAGGTCAAGCATTCTTGATCTGCAAATCTAAAATCCAAAATGTTCCAAAATCTGAAACATTTTGAGTTTCCACATAATACCATTAGTGTAAGATTTTATAACTGACCTCATTTGATGGGTTGCAAACTATAGTTTCATTAAAAATGTTGTATAAAATTTACTTCAGGCTATGTTTACAAAGCATATCTGAATCAGAAATAAATTTTGTGTTTACACTTGGGTTCGAGCCCCAAGATGTTTCATGGAGTATATGCAGATATTCCAGAATCCAAAAATATCATAAATTCAAAAACCTTTGGTACCGAACATTTCACATAATGTATACTGTACCTATGTCACCTGTATTATTGGGCTTGATGCTTACATATAATTTGTTATTATGCTGTCTTTGCTAAATGCTCTCATCAATTATGGACAGTATCTTCAACTGAATTTGTTAAGTTACCTCTTGCCACACTTGATTTACATTTTTTTTGAGGATTTCTACCACTTTATCTCATCTACACAACTCTCCTTTTCATCTTGGTGAAGTACTAACTTCTAACCAGGAAAGTCAGACAGCTATCTTTATTCTATCATCTTTTATGATCTGTATTTCAGGCTTATTTCTAAATACAGTTCAGCTTGGACTCAGGAGCCTGCATATGTGATCCAATTCCCTTTTCCTACTCACTCAGGTGTTTTAAAGCAAACTCAATAGTCCAAGAATGTTTTTTAGATATTTCAAAATATATTTCTAATAACTCTCTAAAAATACAGGTACAGTACCTGCTGGATGCGGTGGCACACGCCTGTAATCCCAGCACTTTGGGAGGCTGAGACAGGAGAATCGCGAGTTCAAAGCCAGCCTCAGCAATGGCAAGGTGCTAAGCAGCTCAGTGAGACCCTGTCTCTACATAAAACACAAAATAGGGCTGGGGATGTGGCTCAGTGGTTGAGTACTCCTGAGTTCAATCCCCGGTACCAAGAAAAAAAAAAAATACAGGTGCAGTACCTTCTCACACTTGAGTTAAAAGCAATTCTTTATCCAGTTCATGTAAAATTTTGATTGGCTCATGAATTTACTTTATATCTGATTTATAGAGTCAGGAACTGCAGGTTGTATGTAATGCCCACACATTATTGGTGATTAACTTGTATTTGCTTTTCAACTTGTATTTTGTCATTTTTATGACATTATCTTTTTACTGGCCTTCCTTAAGCTCTCTGAAATTTTATTTTATTTTATTTATTTTATTTTATTTTTTTGGTACTGGGGATTGAACTCAGAGGTACTCGACCACTGAGCCACATCCCCAGCCCTACTTTGCGTTTTATGTAGAGACAGGGTCTCACTGAGTTGCTTAGTGCCTCGTCATTGCTGAGGCTGGCTTTGAACTCGCGATTCTCCTGTCTCAGCCTCCCCGTGCTGGGATTACAGGCTGTGCCATCGTGCCCAGCTTGAAATTTTAAATACTTTTAATGAAGTGTGCTTTAATTTGTTCTATTTTTAGAAGTTCTTGAAATATTAATTTTTGATTTCTTAAGCCCACTGCTATGTGGATTGTCTCCCAAAGACCCCTTATGTTAAGATCTTGATCCCCAGCTTGCTGCTATTGAGAAGTGGCAGGAACTTTAAGAAGTGGGGCTTAGTAGGTGGTCTTCTGGTCATTGATGGTGTATCCTTGAGGGGGATGATGGAACCTTGGCCTCTTTCCCCTGTTGTCTTGCTCCCCAGCTATGAGGTATGTACATTGTTTTACCATGTACTGCAATCATGATATGCTGTGTCACCATGATGTGCTGTCTCACCAAATACAATGGGGTCAATTGGCCATGGACTGGAACCTCCAAAACTGTGAGTCAAAATAAATATTTCCTATTTATAAGTTGATTATTTCAGATGTTTATTATAGTTATGTACATTTAACACATTTGCTAACTGGTTTCTTGCTGTGATTTGATATTTTGATTCTGAATTCAACTTGGAGAATGTTTGCAGTGCATGATGTACTTTGTGCCGTACAAGCTAGTTTGACTTTTGCTTTTGAAGGTTTCACCCATTGCAAGTTAGCTTCTGTAGTAATTCCTTCATTTTAGGTCTTTATTTCTCAACAGTAGAGTTCATTCAGATCTTGCTACTCAAAGTGTGGGATCCCTGTTAGCAATGTGGAATCTTGAGCTCTTACTGAATCTGAACCTGAATTTTAACAAAACCCCAGGTGGTTTGTGTTCCAGTTTGTATTCTGCACTAGAGGTATCTTCTTGGGTTTCTAATTTCTAACAGATGAATCTATTTTTATCAGTGTTTTGAAGAGAAAAGCATTCAGCTTACTTCTTCAAGCAGATAGGTAGAATTTTCAATTCTATATTTCAGAAACAGGGCTGGCCTTTGTGATTGCACAAAGCCTGTGCCCTGGTCATGCCTCTCCAAGTGGGTGTTGAAACCTCAGGTCTGTGGGCTACAAATAGTTTCTATGCTACCGTGAGTCTTTTGGCTTTACTAAACAAAATAGGCTGACTTTGTGGTCTCTCTTCATTTTAATCTAGTATGTTTTTTTACACGAACATTTTCTAGGTAATTGCAAAAAAAAAAAGTGGTGTTTTTTTTTTTCTTAGCACATACATGCTTTAAAAATGTGAGGGGGTTATCTTTTCTTGCTATCACAGACTGGTCTATTAATGGGAAATCTAGATTCTAAAGAATTGGGTTCAGTGAAATTATGGGAGATAGGTATAGTTAAAAAAAAGGATATTAGAGAAAGATCTGGTAGTTAGTTTTTATTAAATAATGGAGTAATATAGGCTTAATTATGACCATACCAAATTAAAATGCATAGATGTACTGTAAAATTAATATGAAGAAAAGGCATGGAGAGAAAATGAACAGAAAGTTTATTAAGCTGACAAGATTAATGAAAAGTAAAGAGAAAAAATAATAAAATGTGTTAAATAATAAGGAAATAGTAAATGGAAAATAAGAAGGGGTGAAAATACTTGACATGTGAATTACCTTAGTAAGTGAGTTATTTTCTCCATCGAATAATCAGAATTGTGTTAATTCAATAGTTATTTTTTAAGGAAGACACATGAAATAGTGGCAGAGAAAAGCCGAAATATTTTAAAATTGATAAAAATATAATGGGTGAATGTGCAAGTGAAAAGAAAGCAAGGAAGAAATGTAAGAAAGAATTCAGATAAAGCAGAATTCAGGGTTACAGTCATTAAGGAGGACTGTTGAAATAGACTTCAGGCAGGTTTTACGTTTAGTTCAGCTGAGGGATGGTGCAGTGGGGAAGCTGATCTTTGCTTTACTTATCTCTGCCCAAACACTGTGAGAAAAGCTAAGGTTACTTGCACCAGCTTCTTATATCTGGTGAGCAGGTAGGAAAGAAGTCAGATTTTCTAAGCTTAGGTGGTCAGTGAGAAGAAAAAAATTCTCTTTTGAAAGCACAAAGGAATGCCCACTTCATGTAGGTGATAGTCATAACATCTTCATGTTCCTATGGGGACATAGGAACCATGGAAACTAGGGGCATCCTGTGGTTCTTCCTTCATCATATAACTCTTCCCAAAGTTCCCTGATTCTTTACAATTAAAAATACATTCTCTCACTTTGCCTGGTGGAATCTTTAGCCAATTGTATTACCATGTCATTTGCATTCTAAACAGAAATAACAAAATGAGATGACATGAAGTAACCAAATATTTATGTTGTTATTAATAAATGCAAATGAAATAAATACAATTTCTAAAATAGTAATATAAAGTTTTAAAACTTCAATTGCAAAAAAAAAAACAATAAAATAGGACATACGAGTAATGACAAATAGATGTCATCATAGAGACTGTAATTTACTTTTCTAAGTTTATGAGTAATCAAGTTTAAAAAAATTGGATAACTTATAATAGAAATAAAGATTTCATTTCTAGGAAAATTAAAAATCTGCCCTTGAAATTTGAGAATAGATTAAAAGAATCCAGATTTGCTGTTACTCTAAATGAATTTTCCAGCTTCAGGTAACTTTATTTTCAGTTTTGTGGCCATATTAAATAGAACAGGAGCCAAGGCCCAGAGCCTGTCCAAAGGGAGGTGTTTTTGAAGATTGTGCTTAACACATTAACCTGTAATTACATGATTATAAAAGGCTACACCTTAAGGTAAGAACATGCCCCAAATCATTGCATTCTTTTTCTCCTACCATGTATCCAAGAGGATGAGATGTGTAAAGAGAACAATTACAAACTCCTATGTTGGCTACAGATTAATTACTTGCAAATTTGCAAGTTGAGAATATAAACCATGTTGGTTCAGGGGACCTCAGCCTGTGAACTTGATTTAATTTTCCTGAGGGAAACAAATGTCAATGCTTTTATTTGAGTGGGTATAGGGTAGTGGATTCTAAAAATATATATATTTTTTTGGTACCAGAGATTGAACTCAGGGGTACTTGACCACTAAACCACATCCCCAGCCCTATTTTGTGTTTCATGTAGAGACAGGGTCTCACTGAGTGGCTTAGTGCCTCGCTCTTGCTGAGTCTGGCTTTGAACTCACCATCTCCTGCTTCAGCTTCCCAAACTGCTGGAATTACAGGCCTGTGCCACCACTCCTGGCCTAAAAATAATTTTTAAGGACATGAAACTGCTCATGAAGGTACCAGTCATCTTGGAAAACTAGATTTTAGGAATAAGAGCTAATAAAAATAGTAAATAGCCTAATATCCTTCCTCAGATTTCAAATATTAGAATTTTCTAATCTAGATTATGAAAAATATTGTCTAATATATTCAAAGAAATGACCTAAAATAGCAAAGGATTTATAAATAATAGGAATTTATAAAAAGCTAATTTATCAACTAACTGATTTGATAAAGAACTAAATAGGACTTCTAGAAATGAAAATTATTGTTTCTGAAATTTATAATTTAATGATGCAATAGGCAGCTGCTTGGTACAGAAGAAAGAACAAATAAAATAGAGATCAGATCAGGAGAAATACAGTAGAGAGGGATTTAAAAATGTTTGTTTTCTTATGTACATAAGAAAAAAATGTAAGAAACTACCTGAGATTCTAAAGATAGACACTTTAAGTGAAGTTAGAAAATACCTTTAACTGATAATGAAAATACTACATATTAGAATTTGTGAGATGCATCTGAAATTATGTTCTAAGAAAAAATATATGCAATAGTTATATATGTAAGGAAAACTGATTAAAAATTAATAAATGAAATATTTATTTCAATAAATTAGAAAATAATCAGCAAAATAAAGCCTAAAAACACTGCAAGGAGGATGTAATAAAGATAAAATTGTTAAATAAAAAAATACAGGAAACACATTATGAAAAGATGATACTTTGTTTTAAATTTTGAAAAACATTTGGTGAAAAAAATAAACAAATAAAGGTAAATAAAATACCAATATCAGGAAAAAAGTAATATCACTATAGAAACTAGAGACATTCAAAAATAAAAAGAAGCTATTGTATACTATTATATGTATCTGAAAAAGTTTAGATTAACTGAACAGATCCCTAAAAATATTCCAAGAAAAACATTTTAGAAAATTGAATCATACTTTTATTATGAATTTTCTAATTAGAATTTGAGAAAATAATTAAAGAAATTGAGAAAATAATTAAATTTGTTTTCATAATCCACAACAAAAATTCTAGATTCAGATGGTTTTGTCAGAGTTCAAGTAGACATATGATGAAGCAAAAATCTAACTTTATGCAAATTCTGTCAACCAAAAAAAGAAATAAATTATGTTATTTTCCTAATATTATGAGGGTAGCATAACCTGGATGCAGATATTGAACTGCAAAAAGAATATTGCAGGCCAACTTTACTTATTAACATAAGTATAAAAATTCTAATAAAAGTATCAAATTGAACTCAATGATATACGTTTCTCTCTTGTGAAATAAGATATATTTCATGCTTTTACAATTATATCAAAGTGAATTCTATTGTCATTATAACTAGAAAGAACCAGTTTAAAAAAACCCTACAGGAAGCCATTGATTTGGACTGAGTGCCTATACTAGATTCTAACAGACAATCTAAAATGAAGTCACTCATGCTGAAGTTCCCTATCTGTATCTCCAAACTGAAACCAAGTTGTTTATTTGACCTTCAGAGAAATCAGGAGTGAGAAGATACCACATCCCAAAATAAGCAAGTTTTAGGTACCATGATGAGGAAGTTTCCTGTCTTAACCTTACAAATAAGTAACTTGAAATAGTTTTTGTGTTATGTTATTTCTCTCTGTGCTCAAACTTTCTTATAAAAACTGATTCTTCTATGATGCTCATTGAAGTGCCTTATCTGAAAAATTTTCAGGTGAGGTGCTTCCTCAATTCATAAATCACTAATAGAAGCCAACTAGATTTTTAAAATAATTTTTTTGAAATTTTGTATTTTTAACAATCTCTGTATATCTGTATCTATTTCTATCTGTGTACATCATCATGCAGTTGGATTTATTCTGAGACAGCAAGATTAATTTCACATTAAAAAATCAATTGTAGCCCAGCATATTAGCAGATTATAAGAAAAATACTAATATAATTACATCAGTCTGTGCTACGTAGCTTTTTCTGAAATTCAACATTCATCCAGACTTAAAAACTTCCAGAAAACTGAAAATAAAAGGGTAAGTTCTTAGCCTAATAAAAGTTGTCTCTGAAGTTACACTGATTAAACTTAATAGCAGACTGTTTAAAACTTTCATTCTGAGAAAAATATATGTATAATTAAAATACCATCCCCACAAACACACACACACAACTTCTATTGATCATTTTACTGGAGGACCTAATCAGTCCAGTAAAACATAAAAAAAGAGATGAAAGATATACAGATGGAGAAAAGACAAACAAACATGTTATAGTGAGTGAAACGAGTGTTGTGTGAAAAGAATGTAAAACCTATGCATGAATTATTAGAATTAATATCCAAATAATCACATATTATACATATCATTAAAATGATTACTTATTGTGTTACATGTATCATTAAAAATTAGAAAGTATAGTTTAAAAAGTTAATTTATGATAATTAAAAATTACCAATAGCAGATATAGCAAAAATATACATTAATGTTTGAGTACATGTCTAGATTTTGTTAAAAGAAATTAAAGAATATCTACAAAAATGAAGACTTGTACTGTGTTCATGGATTAGAAAGCTCTGTATTACAAAAGACATTCATGTAATTAAAGTATATTGTTGATATAATCCAAATCCAAATTTCTGCAGTTTTATTTTTTTAATTTAATATTTTGTGATGCTGGAATTGAACTATTTTTATAAGTAAATTTACAAATAAATTCCGTGATTTATGTGAGGATAGAAAGGACTGATGTTACTCCAGGCCTCTGATAGAAGAACAAGGTGTGAGATATTATGAATTATTACAGTGAGATATTAAGAATTATTATAATGATATGAAAATTGAGTGTAATATTGCCACATGAATAAATAAATCTTTGCAGCAGTACATAGAACCCAGAGATATGAACACATTAATGGATGTCTGATTATAAGAAGTTGACATCGCAGAGCCCTGGGGAAAGATCATGTTTTTAAAATATAAGTGGTACTGAGAAAATTTCGTGTATCAAGGGAGAAAAAAATTAATTGAGCATCTGCCTTACACCATTTATAAAAATCTATTCAGGCAAATCACACCTATAAATGTGGAAAATAAAATTATAGTTTCTATTTAAGATAATAACTTCATGATTTGAAGGCTCAAGAAAGATTTCTGAAAACAGGGAGCCAAAAAGCATTAAATGTAACTGAAAATCTTGTTAGTTGCACTATATCAAAATTAACTACTTTATTTGTCACTAAATGAGTAAGAAGGCAGAGAATAAAAGATATATTTGCAACTCATAGATGTTAGACACTAAGAATGTACATTTTATACAAATGGTAGCATTTTATACACAATTTCCAACAGTTTCCTTGTTTATTTAATATCTGTTGGAGATACTTTTATGTTTAAATGTATAGTTTTGTACCTTGATGTGAACCCACCTTTTTTCTGTCTGCTCTTGTTACTTCTCTGTCAACTATCCCACATCATCTTCTTGGGTGGCTTGTGTTTCTTTAGAATTCTTTGGTGTTTCCTAGAATTAGTCACACAATCACATATAATAGTTCATAAAATTAATGAAAACTCAGTTATGTTTATCTTTTTAACATCTGTAGTCATATCCATTCTTATTTTAATAGTCATTCTCAGTGTTTCTAGAGATATAAAAACAGAAAAAGCTAATTATAATAGTGCTTATAATTCACTTGTTGATACTCTAAAGGCTTTACATACACCGATTTATTTCAGCACTAATGACAGCATTCTGATATACATGCTATTAATTAATTAATGTTATCAAAATATGAATATAAACCATTGTTGATGAAATCCCATAGCTAGTGTCAGAGCAGAACTTTGAACCCAGGGAGCCCTTTGCCATTATATAATACTGTTCATATACAATTAGAAATTCACATAGTAAAAGAGATGCTGGGAAAAGTGGCTTCCTTCTAGTTCCTCTTCTCAGAGGCAATCACTGTTTCCATATTCTAATGTGTTCTTTGTGTTAATCAGTTTGGGATTTTATGACAAAATACTACAGGTGGCTTAAATAACAAACATTTATTTCTCTGAGGCCTGGAGGCTGGGAAGTTCAATACTAAGGTGCCCACAAGTTCCAATGCCTAGTGAGGGCCCTGTACTTGCTTTCCTTACAAGAGAGGAAGAGATCTTGGGTCTCTTCTTTTTATAAGGACATACTCTAGTGTTCTAAAATCTAAATCTAATTTCCTGTTAAAAACCACATCTTTAAATACCATCATGTTTGCTATTAGAGCTTCAGCATATATATTTGAGGACTGCATAAACATTTAGTCCATAGTTCCCTCCAAAAAGTTTATATACTTAAATAAGAGAAAATGTGTATTTGTTTATATATCTACACCTTCTATCCATCTGTCATCTATATTTGGTAAGAAAAAATGGAGACCATAAAGAAGAAAATATATTTGAGTATATAAATAATTTTTAATTGTATGAAGGTATCATATTAAAATGCTTGAAGTTGACCAATAAACTGGGGAAAATGAAAAGGAAATCACAGACACAATATAAATATTTTATTATACAAATAATGACTACCTATTAATAATTGGAATAAGAATACAATGAAATTATGGATGAAATATATGACAATTTAGAAAAAAGGACACCCAAAACAAACATATATATATATATATATATATATATATATATAGATGATTTTTGCAGGATTATTTATAGTGGTTAAACTGGAAGCAGCTTGAATATTCATTATGGGGCAGGGATGTACTATTAAATATATTAAATATATATAAATGTATATTATATATAACTTTAAGTATATTAACTACATATAAATTTATTAAAATATAAACATACAACTGTTTCTAGAAAAAGAAAAGAATAGAGTTAACATTGGTTGCTTTGAACTGGAAGAATGTTGATGTGACCCTGTTAAGTGACAAAAGCAATTTGAATAAAATTGATTAATTTTGATTAATCAAAAGCTGATTTCAATTCCATTTGTAAACCCCAAATCTGTAAACTAAAAAACAACCCCCCAAAACCAAAACTAAGCAAAACAAAAGGTAAGATGTTATAGAAGTGTAGACAGTTAGGCACTAGTCTGCTGTCAAGGTTTACTTGTCACAGTTGCAGAAGATCAGTAACTAGAAGGAGAGAGGAGAGTGTGAGGATAATTTTATTGCATATATATTAGGTTTGTTTGTATTATGAAATATGTATGTTAAAGAAAAATAAGGTAAATGTAGACTCTTATTCTACAGGTGTTTGATCAGAACATCTTAAATATACTGAGTTCACAAATGAAGATAAATTAGAGGACTTCTTTGAGTAAATCATACAGCTATAAAAATTGAGTTATCCACAAAGCTGAACTAGTGAAAGCAGAGTAAAACCCAGCAACATGGAATTCGCAACACAATATTAAACAAATTTAGATTCTTTTCATTTATAATTAATGATGAATACATGGCATCAACTTTTGCATATTGTATTTTTCCAAGTCAGTAGACTCAATTAAATAATTTTTGTATTTATTAATATTTCCGTAAGCTTTTGAAATTTCTGTGATCCAAATTCCTTCATGCTATCTCTGTTGAAAAACTCACTTATCTTTCCTGTCATCAGATTTTAGTGGATTGTTTAATTAAATCAACTATGAAACATGAATAGCTCTGGAATGGTTCTTATAACAAAGTGAAAAAGTCTGACAAGTTCTACATCCTTCTCACCATCTATGGTTAAATTATTAGGTCCTCCAAAGTGCTTGTGCAAATAAAATCAGGTGCAAACAAATGAACACATAAACTAAAACAGAAAGCAGACAAATAATTCCAGGTAGGTTTCATATTTAATTGTATTACAAATCAACAATAAACAACTAAAATCTAAAAATTCACTAAAATAATCATAAGAACAAAAACAAATATAAAATATTAATATACTTACTACTTTTTACTTGCCATTACTGTCTTTTCTCCTCAGGCTTTTTTCTTTTCCAAAAGTATTACTTTGCAGCTATACTCTCTGACTGTTATACATCAGTTGTTGAAGGTCTAATCAGGACAATTAGGGAAGAAATAAAATAAAAGACATCTCAATTAGAAAGGAAGAAATAAGTCTTTTCTATATTTGCACATGACATGATCCTGTATTGAGAAAATTCTTAACAAACCCACTAGAAACTGTTAAAACCTATATATAAGTTCAGCCAGGTGATACAACAAAAATATACAAAAAATATATTTCTATACCCTATCAATGAACATTGCAAAAATGAAATTGAGGAAATAATACATTTATAAGAGTATTGAAACAACAAGATACTTAGATATAAACTTAACAAAAAGTGCAAAATTTGTATACTGAAATTTATAAACCATTGTTGCAATAAACTAAGATCTAAGTAAATGGACATGCTGTGTTCGTGAATTGGGATATTTAATAATGTAAATTGCAATATCCCCAATTTGATCTATACATTCATTGCAAATTTCAATGAAATGTGAGATGGTTTCTTGTGAAAATTGATAAATTGATATTAAATTCATATAGAATTTTAAATGAACTGGGATAGCTGAAATGATTTTTAAAAATTGCAAACTTGGAATACTTTATTCCAGTCTCAAAAATTACTGTATACCTATAAGTAACTAAGACAATATGGTACTGGTTTAAAAATAAACATACAGATTAATATAGTACAAGTAAGAGTCCTAAAATAATTCCATAAATTTCCAGGTAATTGACTTTTAACAAAAGTGTCCAAGACAATTTTAAAAAGTCTTTCCAACAAACAGAGCAGGGAGAACTAAGTACCCTCATGCAAAAATAGTGAAATTGAATATCTCTCAAATTATGCACAAAAATTAACTCAAAATCTGTCATAGACCTTAGTGCAAAGACTGGATATTTCAAAGGTCTTAGAAGGAAACATAAAAGTGATAGGCAGTAGTTTCTGAGGTTCAATTTCAAAAATCCAAGGAACAAACAAAAGATAAATGAAAACAAACATCCACCCAAAAACTTGTATGTGAATAGTTATAGAAATATTATTTGTAATAACCACAATTTTGAAATACCACAAATGCCCATGAGCTGATGAATGAATAAATAGAAGTGGTGTATGTGTTGCTGGAATATTATCTAATCACAGAAAGGAGTGAGGTACTGATGATGTGCTACAACTTGGACCATAAAAGCCTTATGCTAAGTGAAAGAAGTCAATCCCCCCAAAACATGTGGTGTAGTATTCCATTTGTAGGAAATGTCCAGAATAGACAAATCCATAGAGACATAAAATAGATTTGTGGTTGACTAGGATTCTGGGTGTATGGAGTTTCTTGGGAGGAGATACTGATTACAATCAGATTACATACACATATACACACACACACACACACAGTGTGTGGATGTGATGAGAAAATGTTCAAAAATTGTATGCATATAATATTTACACACACACATGTGGTGGAAAAAATGTTCAAGAATTAGACAGTGTTGATGGTTGCATGGCCCTATAAATATTTGAAAAAACCATTAAATTATACATTTTAAATGGGTGAATTGTATAGTATATGCTCCAAGTCACAAACTGTTGAAGGAATGCCCTGGGAAGGAATGGCAATACCATACTGCTTGAAGACCCATTGGAGAAAGCAGATATTTATGCAGTATTCTACATTTCCAAATGTGCTTTGGTCTACATCATCTCTGTTTATTCTTCTAATAGCCTTGTAATGTGAACTTGTCAGCTATTAAAAGTAGAGGTTTTCGGGTGAATAAACATTGATTCTGAGAAATAAAGTGGTTTTAGCAGATTTGTATCCCTAGCAAAGGGATAGTCTCTGTGTGGGAGTGGGTGGGGTGTGTTTTGCTGCTTAAAACTACATACACTTTACTTTTAATTTTTGATTGATGCATAGAAATTATTTGTATTTATCACATACAACATGATATTTTGAACTATGTGGAATGACTAAATTGAGCTAATTAACATGCATTACCTGAAATACTTATTTTTGGTGGTGTGAACACTTACAATTAACTTTCAACAATTTTCAGGAATAAAATGCATTGATATTAACCATATTCACCATGAACAATAAGTCTCTTCAACTATTTCTCGTAACTGAAAATTTATTTCTTTTGTCCACCATCTTCCCAAGGGCCCACTACACCCCAGCTTCTGGTAACAATCATTCTACTCTCTCTCTGAATTTAACTTTTTTTTAAAAAAAAATATTTATTTTTCTTTTAGTTGTAGATGGACAGAGTATCTTTGTTTGTTATTTTTATGTGGTGCTGAGGATCGAACCCAGTGTCTCACGCATGGTAGGCGAGCACGCTACCACTGCACCATAATTTAACTTTTTCTTGATTCCCCATGTAATTAAGATCATGTATTGTTTGTGTTTCTGTGTCTAGCATCATTTAACATAATGTCTTCCAGGTTCATCCATGTTACTGCAACTAACAGGATTTCCTTCTTAAGGCCAAATAGTCTTCCTTTATGACTTTATATATTATAATATCTTTATCCATTCATCCACTGATGGACATTTAGTTTGATTCTATATCTTGATTATTGTGAATAATATTGCACATGGGACTGCAGATACATCTTTAACATGTCAATTTCATCTAAATAAAAAATCTTAATATATACAAAGTTCTTCTACTATGTCTGGATGACCTGCATTTTTCCTTAGATTATTGCCATCTGTGTCAGCTGGGATCAAAACACCCAATCTGAGCATGTTTGAGGCCTTTCCTTGGTTTAACTTCTCCCATTAAGAAGAATATCTTTTGTATATGCAGTTTCGCTCTTTGGATACCTATGATTAGTGACCATGAATTTGACTCATACAAGTAAAATATAATTTCTTCAATGGCGAGGTGCTAAGCAACTCAGTGAGACTCTGTCTCTACATAAAACACAAAAGAGGGCTGGGGATGTGGCTCAGTGGTCGAGTGCCCCTGAGTTCAATCTCTAGTACCAAAAAAAAAGTAAAATATAATTTCTATAATCAGATGAATAAAGAGTCTAAGATTCCAGTGAGAAATGAAATCTCAACTGGAAAAAAAAAAAAGCCAGGACAAGGAAAAGGAAAAAAAGAAACTTTAAAACCTAGGTATCAGATATAAACAACAAAAAAAGAATATTCAATGTGAGCTCATGAATGCCCAGCACATGATACTGTATCTTGTGAGGCTAGAAACCTGTCTCTGTGCTCAGTAACATGGCATATTCTGGCAAAGATGACTGTGACCATCTGACTGACTTGGAATGTGATAGGGCAGAAGGGTTAGCAGTTCCAAACATTTGCTTCTCTCAGGGGCTCCAATTTTTCACTCTATGAAAACTTGGCAAGGTGCCCATTTCTTGGGGAAAATTTTTTTTTTTGCTCCCCTTTTCCCTTGCCAATGTGCATTGCATGGCAACTGGGAACATGCCTGATCACATAAGGAAAATTCTGATTGAGGCTAAGCAGCGCTCTAAGCCCTAGTTCAACTTTGAGCTTTGCCTCTGACCCAGATACATACAACCTAGGGACTTAAAAACCACATGTGGCAATTATATGCAGGAAAGAAACTGGCTTTCTGCCTTCATGTAAAAAGAGATAAAGGTGCTGACAAAGAAGAGTACACTTCTTAAGTTTGGGATTATTCAGACTTGTGAACTCCATAAAAATTGGTGCCACAGGGCAAAGTAATAGCCACAGTTCAGTATTGCAGAGATCCTTTATGTATGACTTTGTTTATCATAAACATTCTTTCAGTTGTAGCAAAATCTGAATCTATCCAACAGTGAGGTACATCATAAGAGCACTCTATTTCATTTCTTAGAATATATTTAGGATTTTCTGGTTTTGGTTAATACGTACAAGTCTATGCATTCAGAATTTATTTTGAAATTACCATATTGTCATATATATTGCTCCAGCTCATGTCATTTGACTAATAAAGGTAAAGGATTAAAAACAGACCATGGAGATACTGTTTTATTCTGACTGTCTGCTGAACACTGTTCTCACTAAAAAAAAGCACAGGTAGCAAAACTTCATCTCCCCCAAATGCACTTCAATACATTTTAAGTGTAAAAACCTAATTTAAAATAATGTCAGCATCTTTGGGCTGTAGAATATGAGGCTCAGCATCTTTAAATTATTTAAGAGGTCCACAGAGGACCAGTTATGCTTATAACGTCAGATTTACTCAAAGAAAGGGGAGAGCAAAGCAAAATGTTGAATAAGGGTTTCCTATGCAGTTTCATTGAGTTATTTCTCCATTCTGTAATTGCAACAATAGTCCTAGCAAACTTTAAAACAAAACCAGATATGCCTGTACATAAGGTTATGAGATCTATTTTCTGTGTTTTGTGTTTTTAAAACAAATATTTGCTTGTGTTCTAGTGCTGTTACTTCTCTTTTTGGCTTTTATTTTCAAACCAGAAGATCTATCCAAAAGACACATTAAAAAGATGATGCCCCTGCCTCCTCTAAAACTGGTCCTTTTTCCTTGAAATAATAGGCAATTTCTAAAAATATTTTTTATATAACTTCTTTACTTCCCTCTTTTCCAGTTGTCTGGAATATAAAAGAAAATCTATGTTCCCCATTAAGGCAAAGCATACTGTATAAATAAGTTTAACAGCATACTAATTAACAAAGTTTCACTTAATAAAAATAAAAATATAAAAATATAAAATGTATATTATGATGCTTAGGGACTCTTTGGTAGTCTGTAGTGATAAGTAAATACATTGAGAATTTTTGAAACTAAAATCACTGCAAAATAAGCATGGTAACATGATTGGAGCTATTGTAAGTGTATTAATTATTAGAGTTTTCTGAAGCATTTATGGTATGTTATAGTTCATTGTCAGGAGTTGAATAGATGTGGGCACCGTGTATCTGTATATCTATTTTGAGAATACTCTTTACTTGAATTAATTAATGGCCACTTGATTAACGAGCCTATTTACATGTTAAGGCCACAGGTATTGCAAATTAGCTTCACTGAGGAATATCAGAAGGAAACTGGAATAAAACCTTCCACGCATATTTGGTCATGACCTAAATCAGAATTTCAAAAAGAACAGACTTGTGTTCACACCAAATCTCACCTGCTGCTTTTCCATACATTTCTGAGTTCTTTAAATGGACCTTCATATGAGTTATCTTTTGCTATGCTGAAATTTAATTTGACCGTCTAGAAATCAAGGTAAACAGGGAAAGATAATAGATTACCTAGCTATCAGTGTCTGATCAGTGTACAAAGCCTGACTTTTCAGTCGAGATAACTTGGCAGTGCATGTGAGGGGCATAAAAGTCGACTATTTGTATTTTAAGGGCAATAAATACAGTTATGGGCAATGTACTTAGCAGTTTCACAGCAGATTCAGAAATGTCCTCTATATGACTCTTATTAGAGCAAACAGTAATGTCGAATGAAATCATAAGTAGTAAGGACACTTCTATCAAATTTCAGTGACCTGATTGGACACAATAATAAAATGTATATAACAGAAATAAGTGGTTCATAACCTGGGTATATATGGGAGATGAGGGATATATCAGTATTGTTTATAATCATTTTCTAACTATATACATGGCTCTGTCTCCTGTCTCCAGAGAATTTCTGATACAGCTATTCTCTGAGAGAAGCTCCACATTTTTTCCAATTGGTCATACATAGATAGACTTTGTTTTTCATATAAGTGGATTTTCACAAAGGCACTCAAACATATATAGTATCAATCATCACAGTCTTTGAAATGTAACTAGAAATTGAAATAATTATTTAGTGCATTCCAGTGAGCTAAAAATATCAGAATATATTTGTAGAAATACATTACAGTTTCCCAAAATATAAACACTCATCACATTTTTAAATCCCCAGTAACAACTTTGCAAGACAGGGCATGTTTTTTGATCCTTTTAAAATTTATCTTGGTTATTGAAATTATATGTTATTATGTCAAAAAAAAATTCTCAGGAGGATTGGAGAAAGTTGTCTTTCTCTGAGAGGAAGGATAGAGAAGTACTAAATAACAACTGAGAGGATAATAATGTTTGAGTTATAATAAAGATTTATTAGAAAAATATAAAAATTTAAATTATAATTGATTAAAATATCAAGAAACAACATACAGTTTTCTGCTGTTATCTAAGAATAGAGTCCAAGTAGGAATTGATTTCTGATAGCTAAATTGAGATCCAGTTTTCCACACATTTGATTTAGACCTGTCATAATATTACATATACATACTGAAATTCATACTCATATACAAGCACAACTGGCATCTTAATATACATATAATTATCCTGTTTTTAATTTAGTATTGTATCTGCACATTACAGTATGATGATTTTCTCAAGCCAGTGATTTCCTTTCTGTAGCTTTATTTTTAATGTCTGCATAATAAATGAATGTGCCATATATGTTATTCCTAACATAATATCGATCCTCTCCAACTTTCTAGCTCCACTCCATAGTTCATCTTAGAGCTAGAGAATCATCAGATCACTTGGTACGTGTTTCTCACTGAGAAGGGAGTGATTGATTACCTGATACCTGGCTATACCTTGAGCTGCAAATATGGGTTTCTTTTTTCCTATCTCACTCTTCCATTATGTCAATTTCCTTATGACTTACTATGGTTCATGTATATCTATGTACACAATTTCCGTTTTTCCATCCCTCCTTCCTTCCTTCCTTCCTTCCTTCCTCCCTTCCTTCCTTCCTTCCTTCCTCCCTCCCTCCCTCCCTTCCTTCCTCCCTTCCTTCCTTCCTCCCTTCCTCCCTTCCTCCCTTCCTTCTTCTGTTGATCTATCACAATAATATCCAATCTATATCTGCAGCCCCTATTTCCCTCCAAAATTTGTATGTCCAGTGACTTGGATATTTAATTAGTGCTTCAAAGCTAACACATTCATAATTGAACTCCTGATTGCCATTTGTACTTGCTCATCTAGCAATTTTTTCTATGTGAATACAGGGCAAGTCTATACACCTAATTCCTCAGGGCAGAAATCTTAGACTATCTTTACTTCTGTCTCCTACCCTCTTCACACATCAGCAAGTTCTGGTTTCATCATTAAAAATCTCTAAAATCTGATCTAACTACTTCTGATCTGAAATTTAGGGTCCAACCCACCATAATTTCTTGCCTAGATTAATGCCATATCCTAACAGTGTCTAGATTAATGCCATATCCTAACAGTATCATTGCCATGGTTTAAAGTCATGTGAGACTTGCTGCAAATAGAATTTTAGGCATCTTGAAGAGCTCTTACATGTAAATTATCAAAGAATATTCATTACTGTTCATGAGTGCATCAAGAGAGGAAGTAACTGAAATAAAATTTTCATGTGCTCTCATTTCTATGGTTGGCCAAATAAAGTAAATTTTAAAATTATGAAGGTAATTCAGTGCCTTATAAACCACTTTTAGATAAGTATTTAGTCAATTTAAAATTTAAATGCCCTATTTTATAGACATTCTATTTGAAGTCTGCATCCCCATCTCCTTACAGAGTCCCCTGTCACTGGCAGGATCACAGAAAGGGCACAAGAGTACCATATACTCTTGTTAAGTTCTTAATGGCTCCTTCTTTCCACCAACACTTCCTGACTTGCTGCTATCTGCTGAAACCAAGATTAGTATCCTTGTTTTGGTCAGTTACCATTCACCCACATTACTGAAGGCAATTCTTACACCTAGTAATCTCCTCCATATATGACTCTTTGTATCCTCTTTTCTGGTAGGATCTCTTGTCCCACATCAGTTTCTGAAACACTTCAGCTGTGCCTCTGTAACTGATATCACTTAAAACCATTTTCTTTTTACTCAAACTCTTCTTTGAATATTGTTTTGTTCATTCATCTGTTCTTCTGAGTGAAACTTGACTCTTTCTGACATTGCTGTCCCCTGATGTCTGCCATGGATGTCTGTTCATCTTCTGTTTTCCCGGATCAGCATCAGCAAAGGAACCACCACGGTTTGCAATCTGACATCATTAAACTATACTATTAATTTCTACATCATTTTTCCTCAGTGTTGAAAGTTTTGGCTAGTTTCATAGCCACTGTTTCCAGTGCTTATTTTAGTATCTGTTTACACCATGC
This sequence comes from Xerus rutilus, assembly GCA_028644305.1. Classification (NCBI taxonomy): domain Eukaryota; kingdom Metazoa; phylum Chordata; class Mammalia; order Rodentia; family Sciuridae; genus Xerus; species Xerus rutilus. The sequence goes on from CM053399.1 coordinate 117,686,669, forward strand.
TCTTTAAATTCCTTTAATATTCTTCTACAATGGTCTTATGTTCTACCCCATGTCCTTACTAACTACTCTCATTGCAGATTCTAGATATTATCAATAACTCTAACCTCTTTATAATCTCAACTTTAGTCATGCTTCTCTCTGACCACCTTGACCACCACACTCCTTCAGCTTACTCTTTATAATAAATAGCTTTTTCAAAAACCCTGTCAGGATATATAAATCTGTTATCCTATTTCATTTTTATTTTTTTAACACCCTCTTTCTTACTGCCTAAATTTCAGTTACATTTTTTAGTCATTTTTTATTCCATAATCTTTCATTCTGGTCCTTCTTTTGCTTATATCTTCCACATATTTTTTCATATTGTTTTTGGTACTTATCTGGAAAAACAGCAACCCTGTTTAATATCAGCCTCTGACTTCACTGTCTACCTCTATAGTACTATATTTTTGTAGGCAAAAACTGATGGACATCCTGATGGGCTTCAATCTATGGACGCTGATCTTACCTAGGCCTGGTATACTACTGTGCAATCATAGAACATAGCCCTGTTTTATTTCTGCCTGTAAATGACTATGTCATACTCTCTTCTTTTTTCTTTCTTTTTTTTGTTGGGTACTGGGGATTGAACTCAGGGGCACTCTACCACTGAGCCCCATCCTCAGCCCTATTTTGTGTTTTATTTAGAGATAGGGTCTCACTGAGTTGCTTAGTGCCTCATCATTGCTGAGGCTGATCTCTTCTTAAATTTAAATACTCTCATTTCTTACCCTCAGTTGAGAACACTGCTTCTTATTTTCCTGAAAGAAAATAGACATACTCAGAAGAGAATGTCTATAAAATCTCACATTTGCTATATACTTGTATCTCTGCTCATCTTCTCTAGTTTCCTTCCTGTTTCTGTTTGAATTCACATTGTTGCTCCCTAGGACTAATCCCTCTTCTTGTATACTAGATCTTATCCCCCTTTACCTACTCTAAATATATTACTTTTGAAATTACTAAAATCTCTTTTATTGCCATGCTTTTTCTTAATTGTATCATTCCTATCAGCATCAAATACATGCTGCTCCCATATAGAAAGGAAAATAATGTTCTGTCCTTTCATCACTTACTATGAGTGACTTGACTTCCCAGCCACATAGTGTGGGCCTTGCACAGTGATCAGGCCTTTTCATTCATTCCCTCTCTGAAAAGTAATTTAGCATGTTTTTCTTTAAGTAGAAGTGAATGACTACAAGGATGTTACTGCAGAGTGTGAAGTCCAATGCATGTTAATCTAGTTTTTAAAAAGGGAGAGGAAGTGAATGAAATTTCTTGAACTAATAAGGGTAACTAGTTACTACCCTTATTAATTACCACCCTTATTAGTTACCACAGTATGGGTACTGATCTAATGTTTTTTGAAAATATAACCAGCTATTGGCTTTTGAAACTTGAACTTTCTCATATTTATAAAAAGTATGAAGTATGGACACTAAATATCCACCAAACTGGTATGTAATTTTATAGAACAATAAAATATTAATTTGTTATTTTTTAAAAGTATTTGCATATTAGCACTGTGGGCTTCTTATAGTTCAATCAATATGGAGACACAAAAGTCTCAGTAAGACATAGTTAAAAAATAACTAAATTTTCTTCTTGTCTGATTATTTGCTTGAAGTAGAGAAATGGAGTTATTTTGAGGATGAATCACTATTGACATTAAATGTGATAAAGAGTCTAGAGATTTTAAATATATTAAGTATGGATAAGTTATGTCTAATGCTCATCTTAAACCACCATTCTTCCTCTTCTCTGTACTATTCCATTTCCAGTCTCTTTTTCAGGCATGTTTAGTTAGGCTAAAGAGGAAACAAATGCAAGCTTGAATTCATTCTTGGTTTCTAAATTCTCTTTAACAAAATTGATTTTACTCCTTTGCAACTATTCCCTAATTTTGACACATGTATTTTTTAACTGTGGGACACATAGCAAAAACTAAGACTGAGTGCATCTATATTTCATCAAGTATTTAATATGTCAATGGAATTTCACTTTAAATAAGGGTACAAATTAATCATGTTGGGATAAAATATTAAATAATTATTCATATTCATTCTGCAGATAGTGCAATGCTAACACATGTCATTTTGTCAAGTTAATTAAGAAAGTTTTTTTAAAAAGTTAGTAAAAAGAGAGAGGCCACATCACTGAATCTGCTGCTACAGAATAGACTGGTAGCAATCAAAGTGTAAGGCATTCCAACATGGAGTTCACTTATATACCTTCATAGAGTTTTATTTCCCCTCTTTCAAAAATATGCTTCCTAGGACCTGCTTCAGAGAAAGAATAGATGATGATGTGAGGTGATTGTACAGCTGACTTGCAGACTTAGAAAGCCTATTTATAAGAATATGATCAAGCTAGGCACAGTGGGGCACACCTGCAATCCAAGTGACCCTGGGAGACTGAGGCAGAAAGATTGCAAGTTTAAAGCCAGCCTTAGCAATTTTGTGAGGCCCTAAGCAACTTAGTGAGACCCAATCTCCAAATTTAAAAATATAAAAAGGATACAGTTTTGACTCAGTGGTATATCAGTCCTGGGTTCAATCTCTAGTACCCTCCCCCTCCAAAAAAAATAGAATATGGTCAGTCTACTCTGTCAATCGGTACTTTTTTGAAGTTCACAAATGTTTGGCTTTTATGAACTGAGAATGTTCTTTCCTTCATATAACCATTCTTATCGAAAAGAACAAATTATATTTTTTACAACTGCTAGCAGAAGTATACCATAATAGTTTGATTTAATCTGATTACATTTATTTGCATTATTATTCCTGAAGACTCTTAACATATTCTAATTTTTTACTTTAGAATGTATCTGAACAAGTCAGTAGACATAGAAAATGGATAAATGACTTAAAATAACTTGAAGTTATGTATGCACATTAAATCTATGGGGAATTAAATGTTCCAAACTAGCCTCTATGCAAAAACAAACATAAGTCTGTACATATTCAACTAATGTGAAACATTTCAAATTATACCTTGTCTGTCTTCTTAGCTTGTTCTGTTTTCTTATATTTTAGTATCTCCTGGAAAATACATTGATTCATTTATTTTTCTTTCAAAAGTATTTATTCAACATCTACTATATGATAGTCACTGTCCCAGAAGTGAACCAAAGGAAATACAGCACCTGACTTCATGAAGCTTAAATTTATGTATTACTCTAAAGATAACAGTTTCTAAATGCTCTCCTAGGAGCTGAAGTCATCCATGGATTATTATACAACTCTTACCCAATTAATCCAAGTTAATGACTTCATGAGACAATAATGACTCTGATTTAGGAGGAGGTGGTCCCTGGACACAAATGTTTTAATTACAAGCCAAAACTGTGCAGAAAGTATTTTTTTAAATGAAGACAAATTGATCCTTATTGCAATTCAGACTGGTTCATTACTAATTAAGAAGGGATATTAATTAGTATATATAGTTAATAGTATAGCTTTGACAAATTTTCCATAAATATATACTTGATTCCAAGTATCATATGAAAGCATACAGAGTGTTTCCCTCTATTTTTTCTTATTTAAAGGAGTTAATGTTGTAAAAACTAGTGCAGAAGAGAAAAAAAATAAAAAGAACTTGTCTTTTAACATGTATTTCCAAAGTAATGTTGCACTTTAGGGTGGGAAGAATAATGACTCTCAAAGTTGTCCATGTTTTAATCTTTGAAATTTGTAAATATGTTTCTTCATATGACAAAGGGACTTAGTATATATAAATGTGGTTAAAGACCTTGAGATGGCAAGATTATGGATTATCTGTTTGGGTTTAATCTAATATCATGAGTCAATAAAAGTGAAGAAACCTTTTCCAACTATGATCAGAGAAAATATAAAGATGGAAGGTGGGAAAGAGAGATGGCACATTGCTGGCAATGAAGATGGATGAAAGGGGTCATGAACTAAGATATACAAGCAACCTCCAGAAGCTAGAAAAAGTGAGGCAACTGATTGACTCCTAAAGCCTTTAGAAATGAATGCAGGTCTGCCAGTACCTTGATTTTAGCACAGTGGGAACCATGGCAAACTTCCAACCTAGAAACTTCAGTATAGTACATTTGCATTGTTTTAAATTAGTTTGTTGTAATTTCATACATCAACAATGGAAATCTAATACTTATTGCATTATGATTTTTTTAATTATTCAATTTTCTCTGCACTTAAATATACACATTTAGAATGTTATCATTTCTTAAAGATAGAAAATGTTGATCATATCTTTTTCCTAATAGAGCATCTCTGTTTCTCTTTCTCTTCCCCCACCTCACCCACATGCACACACACTGTCACCTCACCCCTACATATCTACTGTCTTAATTTTTTTGTTAGTCAGAAATTAGAAATAAGGTTAAGTGTTTACCTAGAATGCTAATCTTCCTATTTCTTTTATGTTTTACACATGATAGTAATACAGTTCTTAGAATCTCAGAATTAGATTTTTAATGTAGTTGTCAATAAGGATAACTTGAATTAAAAGTGTTGCTTTAAAAATAATATTTACAAAAGTTTTTCTATTAATATCTAGTACAAGTGAATTTAAATAAAGAATGGTAGAATCTTCTCAAGAAGAGCCTCAGGAGATGTTCCAGAAGAAGGCCTTATTATCATAGGAGATGAGGACCCCATGCATTGTTTTTTCCCTTGAAGACCTCTCAGTGGGATAAGATGTGGAAGTAGAAGAAAGTGATATTGATGATCCTGACCCTGCATTAGCCTAATGTGTATGTTTGTGTTTTAGGGTTTTAACAAAATAATTTAAAGAGTAAAAAAATGAAATATGAAAAGATTATAAAGTTATAAAGAAAAATTTTGCACAGATACATAATGTGTGTGTTTTAAGCTAAGTTATTGCAAAAGAATCAGAAGGTTAAAAAATTAAGACATAAAATCAAGTTTTTATAATCTATTTAATAAAAAAGAAAGATATTTTAAAAATAAGCATAGTCTTAAGTGTCCAGTGTTTTTATAAATTCTATAGCAGTGTACAATAATGTCCTAGGTCTTCATATTCATTCCCACTGTGTCTCACCACTGACTCATCCAGAGCAACTTCCAAACCTGTGAGCTCCATCCATGGTAAGTTTTAGTATAAGTGTACTCTTTCTTATCTTTTATAACATATTTTTACTGTAACTCTTCTATGTTTAAAAATTTAGATTCACAAATGTGATTATGTTAACATTGCTTATAGTAGTCAAATAGTAACATTCTGTACTAATTTGTAGCCTAGGAACAGTAGGCTATAGCATACAGTTCAGCTGTGTAGTAGGCTGTATCATCTAGGTTTGTGTAAGTATACTCTCTGATTTTCACACAATAACACAATAAAATGCATTATTGATAATTATAGAAATGAAGAGAATGAGTTTAAGTAAGATTAAAGTTTGGCTCAAGTACATATCACCAGTAAGGTGCACATGACTGGGTTTAGAAAGAAGAACTTTCTGATTTTTATGCAATGTTCTTATATTATTACTATGATGCCCTGTGTGATTGAATTGTGTAAGTTCCAACAACAGTAAAAAGGCATAGTACCTTACAATCCAAGAAAGGAAAATGGAGTTCAACTGTAATTTATTTTCCTAAAAAATGGTTCTTTTCTGTTAGTGGTTCCATTTTATAAACAAAATAGTATATCATAGTCATAAGCTATGTGTATTGGACTCTGACAAAGGTTTCATTACATGATATATTGGTCAGTTTTCCATTACTATGACAAAACATCTGGGAAAGACAACTTAAAGGGACAAAGATTGATTTTGGTCCACTGTTTCAAAGGTTTTAGTCCATGGCGCCATTTTTCTGAGCCTGTGGTGAGATAGAACTTCATGGTGCTAAGGGTATGACAGAGCAAAGCTGCTTTTCTCACAGTGGCCAGGAGGTAGAAAGAGATAGAATAAAGGTCTGGGGTCCCCAAATGCCCTTCAAGGACATGATCCCAGTGATCTTTTTCTTCCAGACAGGCCCTATCTCCTAAATTTTCCAATGCCTTCGAATAGTATGGCCAGTTAGGAACCAAACATTCAACACATGAGCCTTTGGGGGATGTTCCAGATCCAAACTATTAGAAGTCCCCAAAGACTCATGCCATTTCTTTTTTCTTTCTTTCTTTCTTTTTTTTTGGCACCAGGGATTGAACTCAGGGGTACTCGGCCACTGAGCCACATCCCCAGCATTATTTTGTGTTTTATGTAGACAGGGTCTCACTGAGTGGCTTAGCGCCTTGCTGTTGCTGAGGCTGGCTTTGAACTCGCGATTCTCCTGTTTCAGCCTCCAAAAGTGCTGGGATTATAGGCTCATGCCCATTTCATAATGCAAAATTTATTAAATTAATCCCCAGGAGTCCCCATAGTCTAAATGGTTTTAGCATTGCTCAAAATCCATGACCAAGTCTGCTCTGAGATTCAAAGGAAACTTTTAGTAGTAAGCTCTTGTAAAATCAAAAACAAAGTTAAATACTTCCACATACCTGCCATTTCTAACTTCCTGGGGGCTCCATTGAAGCTTTAGCTTCACCCTCACAGCTTTACACATTGCCCTGTCCAGGGACTGCTTGTAGGGTCTCTGACCCTGCCACATACTGCTTAGGCTCGCAGGCTTTCTTTAAGGTTTTGGTGGATGCCTCCATGACCCCACAGCTCTTGGGTTTTGTATTCCTGCAAAACCAATATCACATGGACAACACATGAGAAAAAGGTGTACAGCCAGCTGGAGCAGTAGTGGCATCCATTTGGACCACAGCTGCAGCAACTTCAGAGTGCCATGATGGCTAAGCATGGTGAAATGAATCCTGGGAAAACAACTTCCTAAGTGGCCCTGTGCAAGCAGGACACCCCTGTGCTCTTAAAGTAAAGTCTTTCAAATGAGTTTATACCAATTCCTGAGTTGCCCTCAAGGCATTTTTCCTGTTTTCTCAGTGCAGAGTACATCACTTCATTTTAATGATTCTAATCTCTTCTGCAACCACATCCCTCTTGCAAACTTCACAGGTGCTTCTTTTCTGGCCAAACTGCAGGTTTTTCAAATGTTTATACTTTGTGTTTTGCTCTCAATCCTATAAATTTGGCTAACAGTGACCAGCATTACCTGTCTCACAATTAGAATGCCTTGAAATTTCTCCCACTAGATTCTTCAGGTTTAATCTCATCCTCACACGAAATCTGAGGGCATGGACAAAATGTGAACCAGTTCTTTGTCAGAATGTAATATGAATAGTCTCTATTTCAGTTTCTAATAGTCTTCTCATTTACATCTGAAAATTCATGAGCCTGGCCTTTATTCTTTGTATTCTGAATATCAGCATTCTGGTCTCTGAGCTCCACCAGATTGATCCATCAATCTCTGCTCACAGCATTCTAGGGCTTCTCTATCCTGCATCTCCAAACCATTCCCAATTTGTCCTACAGACCAGTTGCAGAGGCTTCTGAATCACATGATCAGGTATAGTCATAACAACAACCATACTCACAGTACCCAGTTGCTGTGTTAGCTTTTTGTTGCCATGACAAAATACCTGGGAAAATAAACTTAATGGAGAATAAGTTTATTTTCACTTATTGTTTCAGATATTTCAGTGCATGGTTACTTGACTTCATTGTTTCTGGACTTGTGGTGAGGCAGAACGCCATGGTGGCCAGGAAGCAGAGAGAAAAGAGGATCAGGCCATGGTCCCAGTGTACCCCTCAAGGACGTACTGCCAGTGACCTACTACCTGCAACTAAGCCTTACCTCCTAAAGTTTCCACCACCTTCCAACAGCACTATTATTTGAGGACCAAGCTTTCACACATAAGCATTTAGGAGATATTCCAGTTACAAACTATAACATGCACCTATCAAATGAAAGAGCTAAGTGTCCCTCTGTCAAAGAGAAAATTCTCTTAGAAAATGAGACCTATTCTTACCACACATTGATGAAGGAAGAAAAGAAACCCTTCTTCCCTTATGTCAGTGAGGTAGTGGACACAGCAGAGCCATACACTGGAGCCTGCTTCCAAAGCAGTCCAACAGCAGGGTTCAGGGACACTAATACTCTTTATTTGTTTCCAAGAATGAAGCAGACTGCAGTGCAATAGGCTGGAGTTATGTATGGACACGAGCCTGCAGCAGCAAACCAGCTCTGCACAGACTGTCCAGTCTAATTTTAGAGCTCTGGAGCCTCATCCAGGGGCCTCTAGAAGAACTACTTATGTTGGGATGAGTGGGGTTGGGAGGAAGCATGCTACGCAGTGTTTTAACTTCTAAAACATTGTTTGGACTAAGATGGCTTCATAATTAGATGGTGTTCTGTACAACTTAGGTATTTTTTGTTTTCTCTCTCCATTTTAAATGGTTTAGTGTATTGAAAATAGAGAATTCTATAGTAAAAACCACAGATTCATTCCACAATTCAAAGAAATTTTTCTTTGCTGTTAAGTCACATCACAAGACTAAGATAATGCGTTTTGGTATCATTTCTTATTTTTTAAACTGGTTTCCACCAAACCTAAGGAATCTATGTTATATACATATGTCATCATGTGTATTTTGAAATTGCAAACAGCACTGTTAATATTTCACATAGCTAGTTTAGTAATACAGGAATTTATGCTGACATTAAAAGCCATCCTGAATTGCTACTAGGGATATTTTAAGAATCTCTGTATTACTAATGTGACAAATGATGACTTTAATGGCATCATAAACTAGATATATGAAAGCATTATTAAAAATTGCTTCATAAAAGAGTTATCAAGTAACTATCAGTTAAGCTGTTTAGACGTGATGAAGGTTCAATCTAAACACACTGGACCACTTCAGATACACTGAACTAGCAATATTATAAAATGTGGAGGTAATGAATATTACAGCTTCAAAAATTGTCTTTGCTAATCTTACTCTGAATAAATTGTGTTGGTTGGGGAGATACACCTTATGAGACCAATTCACATTTAAAAGCCATTTTATTATTATAAAGCATTTGTTCAATTCACTGCCCAGACATATAGTTCACATGCTAAAACTACATCACTGACTTTGGCTTAAATATTGAAATAGTGCACTTATATTTTAAAGATATGGGGTTTTGCACTAAAGGGTATCATTTCATTAATTATTCAAACTCTATGTGGTGGTTAAACATTTATGTCCCATACACATTTTATCTTCTCTCTTTTTTTCCCCCTTACAATTAATGAGTCTATAAGACACTTGTGGTGATATGAGCTGCTTTAGGTTCTGGTAGAATATATTTTATTGCAGTGATCTCCATCTTTGCAGAAATATAGCAGCAAATCTGTGCCAATGCACAAGTGTAAGGACTTGAGAAATCTTATGCTACTTATGCATGGGTTTACTTAAGGAAATTATTTCCATTATTCTCTTTAAAGCCATTTGCTTATATACATCTATCAATATAACAGAATGAAGTATTTGTATGATCATAAGGGTGATCAGATATTCTGGATTCCAATAACCAAATTGTGTCATTGTATAACTGATTAATTCTTGCAAAAATACCACTTTAAAGAGTATTAAGTAGGCTTATTCTATAAGGAATATCATACCTACATTCTGGAGGAGAGAAAGCCCACAGAGAAATATGAGATTGAAATGAATGAAATGTATGAAAGATAAAATGAACATATAAAGATTCTGATTGTGGTAGGCAGTGTTTAGAGTCATCATAATGGGATGGGAACAGCAGCAGGCATTTGGGTGAAATTCAGAGACTAATTTTATATCTATGTATTGCTGTAAACCTGTGTGACCAGCCATTCATGAGTAGCCTTTGCTTTGTTCCTAGGCCACCCTAAGTAGCACTGAGTATTTCAATGTATCTCCTAGTAAAATAATGCCTCTCCACTATTACTAAATGCTGATTTGTTTTTTTCCATAAAAGCTCATTTTCATACTTTTTAGAATAATACATATTTACTGGAGAAAATTTTGAGCAAGAAATAATAAATATAAAATTAGATGTAGCAAATTACCAGTACATACAGTACACACTGACAACTTGTGACAACAGACGTGGATTTATTGAAATTTTTATGGAGAAGGTAAAAGAAGGATTTAACTTGCTTAACATCTTGTTAAAAATTCCCATTTGGCAATAGCATTCACCCCTTCACATTGTAAGAAATAGTCCAGTGGTCCATTTTCAAAATACAGTATTTAACTTTAAATATAAAATTCCTTCAGATATAAGAAAGGTAGCTGGAGTGAAGTGGAGAGCAGAGTGAAAAGTTACAATTAGTTAACACTGGAGTGTAAAAATTCACAGTTCCTTGACATATAGGAGATGAGAAGGAAACCACCCATTCCAACCTGACCAACAGAGATCAACTCTGTCTGATGCCAAAAGGCACTCAATCCCACCCCAAAAGAACAAAAGAATTTGGGGGCAACTAAACTTATTAACCCAGTAGGAGACAGCAAAACCTAGGTGATATTCAGGAAGACTGTATACCGCATAGTACTCAGCCAATGAGGAACTAGGGGACGGACATTATGTTTCAGGGGATAAAATCTTGGTTGTACTCAAATCTATGTGTGCCTACTCCCCTCCATCCCCCCACAGACAGCTGACACCTGATCTTGCAAGACCATCATTAAAGCCTAGCTTTTTGCTCTACCTTATATTTCTTAGTCTACTCTTTGAGTTTGTGCAAGTGAGTTTGTTTCTCACAACTTGCCATTTCTTCTGCCAGCAGCTGATTTTCATTTTTTCTATTTTTGTCTCATATTGTCTCTAAGCTGCCCTCACCAGCACCACTCAAGATTTCCTGTTTCTCTATTTTTCTCATTTTTTTCCTTCTTTATCTTTCAAGCATTGCATTCTTATGCTAATGACCTCTTACTGTAAAGAACCCTTTAGTTACAAGTATCTACTCCTTCTAGAAATAATGAGGTTATAAATACATACTTTTATTTCTTTTGCAAATATTTTTTCCTAGTCATATGTCATCTCTCTATGTGAGAGTAAAAATCTAGAATCTCAAAAAGTTACGGTGTTGTTTTACTTTTTTATTGCTGTGTACCATATTATAGCAAAATTAGCAGACTACTCAATCTTATTATCTCATAGTTTCTGTAGTTCAGATCTGGGCACAACATGGCAGATTCTCTGCTCAAGTGTCTGCAGGTATATGGATGGAATTGTACCACCCAAAAATGTATGTTGAAATCCTAACCCCTTGTAATTAAGAATGTGACCTTATTTGGAAATGGAGCCTTTGCAGATAGAATCAAAGTAATATAAGGTCATTAGGGTGGGCCCTAATCAAATGTCACTGGTGTCCTTAACAAAAGAGGAAAATGCTGTGTGAAAACAGGGACATGTAGGGAAAACACCACATGATGGTTGAGGCAGATGAGAATGATGTGGCTGCAAGCTAAGTGGTGCAAAGGCGAATGATCCATCAGAAGCCAAGAAGAAGCCCGATAGGATTCTCCACAGATTCTCCAAAAGAGTTTGGTCCACCTGACACGTTGATTTCAGAATCGTAGCATCTAGAATCTTGAGAGAATAAATTTTTATTGTTTTGGGGCACCCAATTTGGGGTACTTGGTTATCCCAATTTACTAATTCAGAGTGCTAAAATTGAGGTGTTGCTGTATAGTTTTCTCATCTAGGGCTCAGAATTCCTCTTCCAGGGTTCCTGGTTGCTGGCAGAAATCTGTCCTTGCAGCCATAAGCACTAAGGTCCCCGTTATCTTGTTGGCTTTTGGCTGGTGACTGCTATCCTCCATAGCTCTCACAGTTGCTTGTCATATGGTCACCATAAACACTTGGCAACATGGATGTTAGTTTTCTTTTAATTCTGCTGAGTTGCATCACTTTGATTTCCTCTCTTGCTCAGGCAGAGAAAATTTTGCTTTTAAGTATTTCATGTGATTTAGTTCAAGACCACCCAAATAGAATAATTTCTATTTTAAGGGCAATTCACTTTGAACCTTAATTACAGCTATAAAATGTGTTCAGAGCAATACTGAAATGAATGAATGACTGGGGAAAAATGTACTTACATCCAGGGTTTGGAATTTGGGTGGGTGGGAGCACCATGGATCTCTTCCTACCACAGGTTTGTCCTTATTTATCAGAATTCTCACATATACTGTCCTTATTTATCAGAATTCTCACATAGGCTCCTAGGAATTACTCAAATAGCCATTTTCTTTAGTTATCCTATTTATACAGCTAAAATAGTCCTCTCTGGTATGAATCGCTTTAACATAAGTACCACTAGAGCTTTGTTCTAATGATTATGAAATGCATGGTGTTTTTTTTTTTCTAGGGATTTACTATCTGATTTTAAATAGTAATTAAATTGTAATTCTTTTTCATGTATTTGAAGCAAATACTCAATGCCCTTAAGGGGACAAGAGGAATATATTCTTCAGGTTTTCTATTATGAGTGGTTTATACTGTACTTGTTTTTATTATATGCTGGCATATGATGGTATGTGTGTACTCTTGTCTTTGTATTTATGAATATAATAATTTGGTGTATGTTTTCTTAATTAACTTCTAGGTAAGTGATCTTCTGTGTTAACTGACGTTTTCTTGGCCTTCTCTCACATATATTGACTAAGTCAGTGACACACACAATGCTTGCATATTGTGAGTACTTTCTAGGACAAGTACATGCATCTAGAGTTTAGTGGTATGCTTACCAAGAACTCATGGTTTACTCTCACACTTTTTAAATTTTTAGTTATTATGCTCATCTTGTTTCAACATTTCATACATGGATTGAATGGAGGTATATATAGATAGTTGCTTTTATGAAAACAGTGATTATTTTGAAAGACCGGATAACACTAAGTTGCTAAAATTCCAATTAAATGAAGCATAAAACAATTGTAGGCTGTTGGAGAAAAATCCTAACAATATAATATGAATTGGTTATTCATACTATTCTATAAGTAAAGGTGATGTTAAAAATATTTATCCACTAGCAGGGCATGCATAGTATTTGAGTGGAATAGTTCCTTTACTCATTATAAAGACTGTGATCCATGTTCCTCTAGATGCTCTTGAATTCTTATTCTACTTCAAAAACCTGATTCAGGACCCGAAAATCATAGAAGATACATTATGGATGTACCCATAATATAAAAGGAGAAGAATAAAAACCTTGGCCCTATATCAAAAGCCTGACAAACCATATGTGTTTTTCATGTTTTAAGATGAAATGAGTAAGATATTTGATAGCTATGTGAATTACTTCTATGAATCTCTTGTTTAAGTAACTTTTCTATTAAAATACCTGATTTGGCCCTAATTTTCTAAGAGTTTTCTTTCCTGTGTCATTCTAGTTTACTTTCTCTTTTTATCTGTGAATGAATTACTTCATAAAGAAATATTTAGTTTAGGAGAAAAGTGATGTGATAAAACAATTTTGGCTTTCCAATTTCTCATCAAGTGGTACAGAAATAAGAGAGAGATATAGGATCTCTGTCTCTCTTGAATTTAAAACTTGGTTAATTGATCCTTGGTAATGACTGTTGAGGAACAATGTTGATGCTTCCCTTTCTACTGCATCCTTTGTCTCTCATTGTTGCTTAATTCATTTGAAGTTGTGTATTTCATGTGCTGATGGAATCGGAGACTGATGGCAACAGTTTAAAATTCTCTCTTATCTATTTGAAATTTCTTGTTAGCATTCCTACCTGGCTTCCATCGGTGTATGAAAACAACAAAAAAATAAAATACAAACAGAGCATTAAACAATGCCTTCTCCCTCTCAGCTTCATTTAATACTCTCCCATATACCCAAGTTAATAATTCACACTCCCCATAACCCTAGCACGTCTCTATTAGGTTTGATGTCTTCTATTAATGTGACAGCACACATCCAGCATAAAGCCATGGTGTCAGGAATAGTTGAGAGGGCAGGGGCATTCTTTAGAGCCATGTGTTAAAAGTCTCCCTCTAGACAAGTTTGCCCATTCAAAAACAGTTCTCAGTAAAGCTTAATTGTGTTTAATAGTGTTTGTTTTAAATGGGCCTAAGTACAGAATTTCTAAAAACTGAAGAATATAGAAATTGCCATTTTTCCCTGAATAAATAACTCTCCTTTTCCAGAGATGAATGGAAGCAAAACTTTCCATTTCTATTTTATGTCACTCCTTTTCACCTGGCCACTAAGAAAGGAGCCGACACTACATATCATAGAAGGAATAGTATATAAGTGGGATTAATTGGCCCAAGATCTATAGGTCAGGCGAGAAGCAATCTGATGTTTTATTAAAATGTTTTTATGAAAAGAACTTAATAAGAACCGGGAAGGAGAAAGAAGGCCATCCCCAATTGAAAACTTGGAACTTTATAAACTTCTTATTTCTGTTTCTGCTTTTCATATATGTTGTAATAAAACATTATTAAGTTTGGTCTTGATAATTTTGTATCAGGAGAATCTTAAATATGTTTGAACTGTATTTCTAAGTGTAAAAATGTTTATTACGTCAACCAAACTTTCTTATGTGTACACGGTACTGGGTTATCTAAGTTTTTTACATAGAAATGTTATCTTCTCAAAGCTAAAAATAATTGAGAAGTTGTGATAACATTTTTCAGAATTATTTTGAGGGGCTTTCTACAAATTACTAGTCCTCATGGCATAGCTATTTTTGCCAAGTATTACAAAAGATTTGCTTAAAGAAAGTTTTATGCACAATTATGAACATAAAACATAATCATGGTAATTAGGAGTCAGTATTCACATGAAAACATGAAATTTCACTCATAGAAGTAAAAGAAAAAAGAATAGAATATCTGAACCAAAATTACATTCCAGCTAAAACAAAAATTGTGGAGAACAAACCAAATTGGATCAAGTGAGTTTTATTTGTGAAAGTAAGAAATTTATCTCATACTAGACAAAGGCACCAAAAACATACAATTGAGAAAAGTAGTCTCTTCAACAAATGGTGCTGGAAAAACTGGAAATCAGTATGCAACAAAATGAAGCTAAACCCCTGTCTCTTACCATGCACAAAACTCCACTCAAAGTGCATCAAGGACTAGGAATTAGACCAGAGATCCTGCACCTAATAGAGGATAAAGCAGGCCCAAACCTTCATCATGTCAGATTAGGTCCTGGCTTCCTCAATGACTCTTAAAGCACAAGAAATAAAATCAAGAATCAATAAATGGGATGGATTCAAACTAAAAAGCTTCTTTTCAGCAAAAGAAACAATGAATGAAGTGAAAAGAGAGCCTACATTTTGGGAGCAAATTTTTGCCACATGCACATCAGATAGAGCACTAATCTCCAGGATATATAAATAACTCAAAAAACTTACCACCAAAAAACCAAACAACCGAATTAATAAATGGGCTAAGGAGCTGAACAGACACTTCTCAGAAGAAGATATACAATCAATCAACAAATATATGAAAAAATGTTCAACATATCTAGCAATTAGAGAAATGCAAATCAAAACTACTCTAAGATTTCCTCTCATGCCAGTCAGAATGGCAGTTATCAAGAATACAAACAACAACAAGTGTTGGCAAGGATGTGGGGAAAAAGGGACACTCATACATTGCTGGTCGGACTGCAAATTGGTGCAACAATCTGCAAAGAAATATGGTGATTCCTTAGAAAACTTGGAATGACCTAGCTATTCCACTTCTCAGTATGTAACTAAAGGACTTAGAAAAAGCATATTACAGTGATGCAGCCACTTCAGTGTTTATAGCAGCTCAACTCACAATAGCTAAACTATGGAACAAACCTAGATATCCTTCAATACATGAAGGATAAAGGAACAGTGGTATGTACACACAATGGAATATTACTCAGCAATAAAAGAGAATAAAATTATGGCATTTGCAGGTAAATGGATTGAGTTAGAGAATATCGTGCTAAGTGAAGTGAGCCAATCCCAAAAAACTAAAGATAGGTGGATGCTGATCCATAATGGGGCAGGGGTCATGGGAAGAATGGAGGAACTTTGGCCAAAGGGGAGGTAGGGGAAGGGAGGAGACATGGGACCAAGAAAGATGATGGAATGAGATGGACATCATTGCCCTAGATTCATGTATGACTGTACATATGGTGCAACTCTACAGTGTACAACCAGGGAAATGAAAAGTTGTGCTCCATTTGTGTACAATGAATCAAAATGTATTCTGCTGTCATGCATACCTAATTAGAATAAATAAATAAATTAAAAATAAATCTGATTATAAAACTAGGAAATGGGATTTATTGAAAAGTTTTAACATTACATATTTTCAAGCTCTTATTTACCTGAGATTAAATAAAATAAAGCATAGGAATAAGAACATCTAGAAAATTATTTTTATAAACAGTGGTTATCGGCTTACTGTTTTCAGTAAGAGGTCAAATATGAGACAGACTAGCTCATTTTTCTGCATTAAAATGGTACTTTCTTTCCTTCTAGACTGTGATATGCAGACCTTGGCTTTCAGTGTGGTATAAGCCAGGGCTGAAAAAGAAATGCCTGTTCTCACAGGTCTCCTATGCTTGAAAAGGGTAGACAAGAGAATAAACTCAATATGTGATTAGCATTAAACTGAACTTAAAGTTTTAAGAAAAAATAGATAAGAGCATGTGAAGTTAAGTTTTGGTATTATTTGTCTTTGTGAGGAAATAAGTAGTGATTATGATTATTGTTTTTATTATCGTAAGTGGTAATCTCTCTTTAAGCAAAATAATTAGCAATTGTCCACTAATAAAAATCATGCTTTAATCAACTAAATGTCTTGTATGTTCACCAATCTATTTAAAGATTCACTGATAATTAATAGTATTGGTTATTGGTTATTAATATCTACCAAGTTTCTTTTATGTGCTTTATGTATATTAATTAATTCTTATAAAAATCATCTCCATTTTATAGGAGATGAAAATGAGGGCTTGAAAGATGAAATCAATTTTTTTTTTGGTACCAAGTATTGAACTCAGGGGTACTCAACCATTGAGCCACATCCCCAGCCCTATTTTGTGTTTTTTTATGTCGATACAGGGTCTCACTGAGTTCGTTAGTGCCTCACTGTTGCTGAGGCTGGCTTTGAACTTGCTATTCTCCTGTCTCAGCCTCCCAAAGTGCTGGGATTACAGGTGTGTGCCACGGTGCCCAGCAGATGAAATTAATTTTTAAGTTAGTAAACTGTGAAGAGAAAAACTGAAACAGGCATGCTATAAAACCCAAGCATGTAACCACTGCTTCATTTCTGGTTTTTGAAATATGTGATAATTCTAATACTATCATGCATTTGTGACATATGGAATTTCTCATCATACATAGAGATGCCAAACTGTAAGATGATGATATTTGCTCTAAGTCCTGCATTCATATGTTTAATCATTCATTTATTCAACCAAGATATCATTGTGCATTTAACAGCAGATGTTTGGGATATAAAGATGAATAAGACATACTCTTTTATTTAAAAAAGTTATTTTAATGGGGCAGAGAGAAACAATGAATACTTGCCACATAACTACATGTTCGAGCCTGATACTAGATATTTCCAAGTGCTAGAAAGCATAATCTAGTCTAGTGGACACCTGTTCAGTTATGAGGTGCGCTGAGGAAGGGCAGATGTAAAGAAAAGTGTTATCAGAATAGATGATGTTTGAGCTGAATTTAAGTGGATGCAGTGTGAATTGATGAAGCTATGAGAATAGTGGTATTGGTTTGGCTACATTTCATTCTTTAGAAATGGTGGGTAGATGGGTTGTTTATTCTAGAAGAAGATAAAACTTTGAATAGAATATCACTTTGTATCCATAGGATGGTGCCAAGTGGGCCTATGCTATTCTAGTGGAAATCAGTTGAATTATAACAGTGCAACATTTCTTCAATATATAATTACTTTAAAGTGATGAAATATTTATAAAATTGGTAAACAGTGAGTACTTTGTATATTTTAAACTCCAGGTTAAAATTATCCATTCAACATAATGTAAAATAACATAGTTTGGAGTTGAACTCATGACTGTCGCTTATTAGCTAGTGAATTTAGGTAAGTTATGTCACCTGTATAAGCATCAGTATATCCTTCTAAGATATGGAAAAATGATGATGTCTTCTCTATATGAGACTTTCTAGAAAATTATTTGTAAGGGATGAAGTATGTGCCTGGCACACAACATCAGAAATTAATGATTTATATTAATAAATTAAACATTTTTTAAATGTTTACTGTATAAATTACTGTATTTGGTGTTTTCTCTGTGGAATACAATGATGTGCTAGCGATGTCTCAGACATGCTTCATTGCTGACTTAAAATTTTAGGAGTCAGTAGTTAATCATGGCCATTTTGGAAATCAGCCACAAGGAGAGTATTTATATCAGAAATTGCACTACCATTCAGGGCTCTCTTTCCTCAGAGAACTAGTTAGTGATTCCTGAGCTGAATTTTAAAGGGTGAATGTTGAGGATAGGCTTGAGGGAGTTGTTTTGGGAAAACAAACAACAAAGCACAATTTTTTAGGGACTCATATACTTGGGCAGCAGCAAGACAGGATTCTTGCACCCTGAGGCTGGACGAAGGGGTTTATTTGTTAAGCTAGGCCAAGGTGACCTGTGACCAATCCTATTTTTTTAATCAAAAATATATAAAATATATTAACAGGTTAGTATCAGTTAAGACAAAGTCCAAATACAAAATGCTTAGCTGACTATCTTCACAACTATTTATCCTATGGCAGGCAAGATGATGGTTATCACCAAGATGACTATATTCTTGACAAGCTAGATATGTACAGGAATAGGAACATTGATTTTGCTTAGTGGTCATCCAGCAGGATATGGAAACACCACTAGATGTACAACCAATGAAAATAATTCCCATGCATACTTATTTGTATTTGATACGTGTCTTCATTAATTTTTTTTGGATTAGTTTTATCTATTCTCCTTTGCTCGAAGGATTACCTGTTGTCTCCCTATTTCTCTATAAACTCAAGCTGACATTTTCAGTAACCAACAAGCCCCTCGAAATCCATTTCCCATAACATCTCAGATCTTATTCCTCCTACCTGTCTAGTATTTCTTATACCACTCCAGGTAAGTGCATAGAATCCCACTGCTCAGGGGCCTTCAGTCTGGCTTATCCTTCTACTGAAAAACTTCCTCTAGATACATGCATGGCTTTCATTCTTGCTTCCTCCAGGTATTTGCTCAATTATGACCCATGAAACTGCCTGTTCTTGCATCTTTGTTTAAAAATCACAGTTCCCCTTTCTGAGCAATCACAGTCTCTCCCACTGCACTGTTCCCATGCCAATTGTCTTCTAACATAGTATATATTTTACTTGTTGGTGTCCATCTCTCTCCACTAGAATGTCAATACTTTGAGGGCAGGGAATTTGTATGCTTATTCAATGTTTTATTATAGGCACCTTGAAAAGTAATAGCCAATAAATATTTGTTAAGTTAATGAATAATGAATATTTGTTAAGTTAAGGTGTTTTAGTCACCTTTTTTTCTCTGTGACCAAAATACCTGACAATAACAAGTTAGAGGAGGGAAAGCTTATTTGGGGCCCATAGTTTCAGGGATATCAGTCCATAGATGACTCTACTGCTCTGAGCTCAAGGTTAGGCAGAACATCAGGCATGGCAGAGGAAATTTGTTCTCTTCATGGCAGCAAGGAAGGAGAGAGAGGAGGGGAGTAGAGAGAAAATATGAGAAGATGGGAACGGTGGGACTAGAGGGAAGATGAGCCCTTCCAGGACATGCCCCTATGGACCCACTTCCTCTAACCATGAGCCATCTGCCTACAATTAACCGGTCATTAAAACTAGGATGGACTGATTAGGTTAGAGCTCTCACCCTCCAATTACTTTACCTGGGAATATTGCTGCACTAACAGGAGCTTTTGAGGGTCACCTCATATCCAAACCATAACAACTGGCTACAATTAAATCAATCTCTCTCTCTCTTTCCCATGCAGGACAAGAGTTTTTATGGTTTATGAGGGGTGTTGAGTATGAAAGGATCTATAACTTCCCAATCTGTCCTAAAAACTATCTTCCATCAAGGTAGTTATACATGAAAATAAGAATGAGGGTACTCATCATTGTTGAAGTTGGTTTAAATCATATATATTAAGCTCAAACCCCAACGCTCTTCCTCTAAATTTACATTCAAATTTTGGCTTTTTACCTCTTGTGGTTGAACTGTATGATACAGAAACTTAAATCAAGAACAAGCACATATGGTAGAGAGGAGGGTATGGGGAGAGAGTGAAAGTAGCAACATGCAGAACTCTGGTAGCGGGACAACCTTCGCTATGGCTCCTATTGATCCATGCCTCCTATGAGTCACACCTTTGCAAGTTCTGTACCACAATGTATCACAGTGTATGATTTGTGTGACTAATATTTGCAACTTAAGTGATAGTAAGATACTTTCAAGATTAAGTTATGAAAAGTACTGAGGTTTCCATCTTGTCCACACTGCTGTCTTGGTATACTCACTTTGAGAAAACCATCTTTCATATTAAGTGAGCCTGTGGAGAGGCCCCCATGATAAGCAAAGGAGACATTCTGCTAACAGCCACATGAGAGAACTTAAAAGGAGATACCACAGGCCAGTAAGCCTGCAGATGACTGAAGCTCTGGGCTACACATCTTGACTGCAACCTCAGACACTGAACATGACCATTCTGGCTCTCAAAAAAACTTAAGTAATAAAATTTGTTTAGCTTCTAGCTTTCAGAACAACTTATTATATAGCATAGATGTTTAATGAAATAACTTTCATATCAATAGCAGAAAGAAGCAGAAAAGAACCTACACAAGTTGTCCAGTGAATGTTCTGAGTCTTTACACTTTAGGGATCATTTCTTTCTATTGGAAAAACAGATAAAATGGGGAGTGTAGGCAGAGAGGGAGATATTTTCTAAAATTCTAGCTCCCTGTAACTATCAAATAGGTAGATTTGTTAATCATTTCAGAAATTATAGACATCAAATCCCAAAGGCAAAAGTCATGCTTTCTCCTTTTTAGAATATGTGTTTTATAGTTTTGATAGAGTTTTGGGAAGATGAGCTCTGTAAGTTATCTTTTGAATGAATAAATGAATGAATGACGCTGTTCATTTTATACTCAGTTAATGTTTTATTCATGCTAAAGATTGAGGAGATGGTGAAAAAAGTTAGAGATCATTATTGACATGATGCTTCTAAAAGGACTACATTCCTATAAATGAAAATGCTGGTCAATAAAGGCAGAAGTAGTTCCACACAGTCAGTTGGCAATTATCTAAAGTACTGGTGGAGGTGTAAACTCAGAGATAATAGAAATGTCAGTGATATTTGCCTGAGATGGCATTTCCTGCTAGAGTTGCAGTGGCATCCTTGAGTCAAAAATTTCAAATGTTGTGAGAGTCACAGCACAATCCAGTCCCTAGGAGATGTCCAAAATTAAGTTAATTAATTTGGATGACTCCTGCCTTTGATGACTCATCTTTTCTCATCTCTCTTCTCTCTCTTGGTATTTGGCATGAATGGGGAGAGAAGAAAATTAGAAAATAGAACTGGAGGGTGCCATAGATGGCAATGACAGTGAACTTTTTGACTTTGTGATATCTCCTACAACCCTCAAAAGTTTACCTGTAATCTATAGCTTATATCAGTTCCATTAAATTGGACAGCAATCATTTAAATATGAAAATTTTTCTACTACAGTTTCATTACTCTGCTGGGATTTACATGTGAAAAAATTATAAACTACAAGAATGACAGACAAATAGAGATTAAGTGGGGAAAAAAAGCAACAGGTCTGTGTATGACAGTGTCCATCTTATTACTCAGTAAATGTTTTATTGATGGGGGATTTTGCTTTTATTTTGTTATTAAATTTTTCTTGGAATTAAAGTATTTTTCCTGAGTCTATCATTGAGTTTAAACTGTGCCCCAAGATGGAATATGAAACAACATGAAGATAGAAGAGCTTAAGTTATAAACTAAACTGCCCCTCAGATAAGTCATACTCCAGGGCCCAATGACAACATCTCTGATAGCCTTTGCTTTGGTAGAAATAAGGTCTCCTGTCTCAAAGTAGCAATCCTCATCAAATGGCATAAATCTATCCTTTGATGGCAGAGTCTTCTGAGTGACTACCATCACTATTTTCATCTTCTGGAAATAAAAATTGTAACCATATTGAAAACCTAGATCAGTTTAATGAAGGTTATCCTACCTTGGATATTTCTCCTGCATGCCTGTGTATTGGAATCTGAGAGAATTAGAAATATAATTTATTTTTTTCTTGAAATGCTGACACTTTCACTATGCCCCTGTTTATCCAAATAGGCCAGGCCCCAAAATCTGGGCATGTCTTATCTGAATCCACCTGATAATCTTGCTTCAAGGTCTGGCTCTGGTGCTACTGTAACTTTGGTGGTTGTTAGAGAAGTACAGTGCTCCTCATATCAGTCTGGAACAAGCCATTTTGCTACAAATTCTCAAAGGGTAGAAACCTTTTTTACTTATCCAACTTAAACAAATCTGCTTTTAGGACTATCAATGGGAATAGACATGGCAGGGGAATTTCTGTTATTCTGACATGGAGTCATGGAATAAAATACAGTTTAGAATATAATATTCACAAAAGAAGTTGGACATTGTTATCATGGAGAATCTAAGCAAAAGAAGGAACAAAAGATAGTATTACAGACAACATACACCATACACATTTATGTAAAAAGTTTGCGCATATGTTAAAAATCATACATTTATAAAGCAACATATAATTATTATGAATAGTGATTACCTACAGCTCATATTTTCAACTTTCAATGGGCTTAATTTTTACTTGTTCATCGAATTTGTCTTTATTCATTGGTTGAATAAGAATTTTTGAATTTTCTGCTTAGCTGAATAGTGGAAAGCATATCACATCTATGAATTTTATAAGACAAGATAGAACATGGCAAATTTTGGTATCTAGAAATCCTAATTTAGTTATCTTTATGGAGATACTAGAATTTTAAGGGTTCACTGATGTGCCTCGGATGGGTCCATCTGGGTTTGAGGGATGACTGGTATTTCTACAATGTTCAGTGTGTTCAATTTGGTTGGGATCTATAAAGTAACTCACATTGCACGTCTCGCGTATTGTATCCAGAAATGCTGTTGAATCCCAAATGATGACAGTGCTTGGGTAGGGTGCCCTTCTTTTTCTCTTTTATTGGAGAGTTCAGTATTTCTCAAACAGGTCAGTGTGGTCTGGAGTGTGTCCAAGCTGACCTTAGGATGAGCCAGACTCTGTGTTTGAAGTTGAAACTCCTTAAGTTGAATAACTTGAACAACTTGAATGTCTTTAACATCATCTCATGTCCTAGATAAGTTTTGGTCCTCAAGTTAAGCATGAAGCCTGAGTGTGGCTATGTTGATTTGGGGGCTGTGATGGATGTTGGAGAAGGGATGAGACACTAGCTGATTATTTCTGGGATTTGAGTCCAGTGCCCAGTAACATCTTATCTGGTCCTATAAGACCTTTGGTGTCAATTTAAATTTTGAATTATCTTGATAGTAAACAATTCCAATGAAGAAGACACTTGCCATTCAGATCCTTCAACGTATACCTTACACTATGATTCCAGGCTTTTCGAACTGTTACCTGATAAAAAAATGAGCATCCCCAGATAGATTCACTTACATGGATTTTCTTAATTGAGAAATTTGTGTAATATAGATGGCTTGGCAATTATACTCTTACAAAAATTAATACAATGTCATTAGAATTTATATCCTAATCTGTGAATTTGACTCAGCTACTGATCAGCTCTGAGTTGCCAGAAAAATAATACAGTTATTATTATTTTGGGACCTATAATCCTGTGGTAATGATTATAATGGTAATCTTGTTCTATAGTGATCTTAGTAAGTTAGCAGCTTACTCTCTTCTGGTGGAGCCAGAGAGCTCTTTCTATATACTTTTTCTTTAATCTTTCAAAGCCACAACATGTTAATCTGTTCACTTTGGTAAGGAAATATTTATAAAAACAATTTCACATGAAATGATATAATTTTGTAATTAAAAAATCTCATTAATCAAACTGAAGCAACAACAAACAATATCCTTCAAACTCTCCTATATCTTTTGTTTTTTGTTTTCGTTTTTTTTTCCTGAGAAATAAAACATGACCCATCATTATAAAATTCCCATGTGGCTTCAGTGATGCTCTGCAGAAAACTTAGAAAAAATATGGCTTTGTATCACGTAGTGTAACTAATATTCTGTCACAGGGGTGTGTCTACACTACTGGTCTTTTAAATCATGGATTTTGGAGTTTCAGAAATACTACCAAAAAATAAAACCACACACACACACACACACACACACACACACACACACACACACACCGAGAAGACAGTCACCATTGGGGCTGCTGTAGAGAGGGAGTACCCTGTGTGAAGTTTGGTCACTGCCTTTGTTTCTGCTCACTTGAGACTCCTGTCTTCAGTGAGAGCACCTGTGCTTTAATACAGGCCTATTATAACCTCATATTAAAGGTAAGTCTCCTGGGCTAAGCTAACCACACATTCACATCATGTCGCAGAAGATATCTTAATGATGGAATCATATGCAAATATTGTGACTGTTGAAGTTAATCCTATTAAACTGTTCCTGTGAGTGGAAAGGCAATGCCTCACGCACACGTGACACAATGCACACTCATATCACTCTTCACCTGTACCGTATACACCAATGTCTGCTATGAGATCTGAGAACTTCATAAATCTCTATTTTTTAAACCTTACTACTCTGTGACCATAAGAAAACATAACATTTCCAAATATTTGACAATTGCACATATTTTAAAATACATTTATTTACCATAGTACTCCTTCCTTTCACCATTTTGTTTTAAAATATGCTGTTACATTTTTTTTTTAATTTCCCCTTGGCAGTTAAGTAGCATCTTAAAATAAAAACTATGGGAATTTATAATAAAATTACTATTCCTTTTCCCCACTTCCACTTCTTCAATAAAATTAGAGGAATGTCAGTGATTGCAGTAATCTGATTGGGAATTTAAATGCAAAGAAAATCAGAAAATTCAAAATTGTGGTTCCCACAGCAACTATAAAAAGACACTCAACATGACTGCATATTTATATTAAGATATAAAACTTAACAACTTCTCCAGTTATACAAATGCTATATAAAAACAAAGGGGTGGAATTATGGTTGCTATGGGAATCACAACTCTGAACCTACTGACTTTTGGAAGTTTAAATATACTGACATAGAATTTCACACTGAATATTACATAGGTACAGGAACATGCACGGGATTAGAGACAAACATGTGGCAAATGACATGAAATGAAATAATGAACGAAATGTCACTCTGGTGCCTAAATGTCTCCTATTTATGGATCAGTCCCTTTCACTATGATAATACATTGCTTCTGAAAACACAGCAAAATATCCCTAGGCTCAGTTTTATGAAGTGATGGTATATGTGCTTGTCTTTCCCCTTTAGTTTAAAGGTTTAACTGCTCTTTAATGGAGGAAGTTTGGGGCAGGAAACATAAAGACATCAGTTCAGCTCTTAACAATTTACTAGCCAAAGACTTTTCATTGGTTTCCTAAAATTAGGAATAATTGCTATTTTACAGACACTTTTATAATGCTGACTTAAATGAGATAAGGTGTACAAAATTCCTAGCTAAGATGTGCAATTAATGTGTGGATTCTTGGTTTTTAGGGCTCCCCACTTTCACTAGACTTACTACTATATTTGGAATGTATGTAAATTTTTGAGAATTGCTAGCCACTGAAGGAAATTTAATGAAAGGATAACACTCATCATTGACCTTGTAGAAATAATATTCTAGTTAAGTGATAAAATAAAGGTTATAATAACATTTAAATGCATATGACTACTTAAAACTTTTAAATGTATATGACTATTTAAGAAATATGCAAAAATAAGAACGGATTCCTTTCTTTGGACTACACATAATTCTTGTTCTTTTACAATAAGCACATGGGTATGGAATTTCAAGAAAACAGGTGATAGACAATAGCAATATCATAATTCCTCTGCATCTTTTTTCCCGAGACAAATTCAACAACAATCAGGTTTCAGCCTTCTGTTTGGGCAATTTGTTTTTTATTTTCTTCCCTCAAAATCTCAGCAGCTAGCTGGGTGTAGTGGTGCATACCTATAATCCCAGTGGTTTGGGAGGCTGAAGGAGAAGGATCACAAGTTTGAGACTAGCCTTAGCAACTTAGAAAGGTCCTAAGCAACTTAGAAAGACCTTGTCTCATAATAAAAAATAAAAAGGACTGGGGATGTGACTCTGTGGTTTCAAACCCTGATACAAAAACAAACAAAACAACAGAGATCTGAACAGTGGAATTTTTGTTTTCTTGGGGGCAGAGGTAAATGAGTCTTTTCCCCACAATCAGAGAATCACTTGAGACAGGAGAGCTGATTTCACTGTTTATTGTTATTGATGTTACTATTATGCCATGTAGAAATGCCAGCAGTGTTGTGATGCAATCCTAACCTGAACAGTGCATTTGAGGTAAGCTCAGTGAGTTGTTTCTGCTGTACAGTTAATACCAGGGCCACAGCATTTTTGAACAGTGCTCTAATCACGGTAATTTTAAAAATCTTACATGTTCCATTTGTCACGATTTTTGTAATGTCTTCTGATGTGGTTTTTGAAAAGACACATCAGATTATAGTGTTACTTGCTTAATATTGTAGTTCATAAGTTTAAATTACTTTTCCTGAACTTTTAATTTTATTAGGAAAGATTCTGGCTTTGAAAGTGGAATGTAACTACATGTCTTTTAGAATTCCTGTTATATATATAACTTTGAAAGAAACTAAGGCTTATACCTATTAAGATAAAACGGCATGGGTTTCTCAAATTTTGAGAGCAAACCACAGTAGGAAATACATTTTACATTATAGCTTCGTACACACAAGTTTACTCCCATGTTATAACTCAAAAACAGATTTTACAAAACAAATCACCCTCACTGCATATGATAGACTTTAATCTATTCTATCCTTATAAAGAATTCCAGTTGCAATCCACTAAATTGATTCATGACCTATTAAAGTTCTTATGCTCATAGTGTGAAAAAACTATAGCACATTATTACATAGTTGCAGAATCTGAATAGGAAACCAAGTTGTCTGAATTACATAATCGATCAGTCAGTCAATAAGTCTATCTAATCTGTCACCTATCTGAAACATATGATCTGGAGCAATTTACTTATTTCTTTCGTGCCTCAGTTTATTTTAATCTGGAAAATATTGATACCTTCTCAGAAACTGTAAATTAATGTATGTAAACTGCTTTCAACAGTGGCTGGTAATAGTAAATGCTCTACAGACTAGTTATTAGCTTCTACTATTACTAGCAAACATGGAGTGCTCACAATGTACCTTTTGGCTTCAGCCACACCAGGTAAGATGGAATTAAATTCTGCTCTAAGGAGGTGACAATGGAGTATGGGAAAGAAACAGGAAAGTAAATAATTCTAATATATGGGATGTGTTTTATGATAGATGCCTGATCAAGTTATTGTGGTGGTGTCTGTCTCCCCAAAGACACATATATACAGTAAGGTTGCTTAGACTGTTTTTGGGATCTCCAAGGAGGAGTACTCATGAGTTCACATATAAGTTAGAGCTTCCTCTTCTGTCTCCTGTTTCTCCCATGTCACACTAGTACCACAGTCTCTACTTCTGTCAGCATCATTGTTCTTCCTCAAATGCTGCCCTGCTCTTTGTCACTTTATTCTGAGCAATCTCTGCTTGTCACATGAGGTTGAGATGCTACACACAGCACCTCTTCCAAGGATAGCCCACACTGCTGTGTGCTGATTACTGTGATTTCTCTCCAATACTTGTTTCTCTTATAGTGCTGGCAGCCTTTCTGAAGTGACTCCCCATTGTATCTAACAAGGTACTCATTACCAGGATTACATGAACATTGGATTGTTCCAGAATTTTTAATCTAACTTTTTAAAAAATTTTTTCTCCTGTGCTTTTTCTTCTCAAGTTGCTAATGTGCTTTAGTGTTTTATCCAGAACATTGGATTCTTGGTAATTCTCAACTTTTGGTGCTGGCTGGGCTCTTTATGCCAGATTCTGGATCCCTTTTGACAGATTCTCCTTCAGAGATTTGGTAGTGCTCACAGGCAATGTGGTTTCTGAATGGCTTTTTAGTTTTGTTGGTATTCAAGGATATACCTGAATTCCAAGCATAATATGGTATAACTTCTCCCCAAAATTGTTAGACCCAGTGGTATGCTGTCAAATGTTTAACAAACAGCAATCTCAGAGAAAACAAGCCCTGATTTGTAGCATTTGCTGATTTCCATTGGGTAAATGCTCCCAGCTTGGCCAATTTCAGGACACCAATGGGTATGTGGAATTGGGAAATGATGCCAACATTTGGCTCCCTTGCACCGATATCGGCTGGCTCCAGCCCACAACAGCTTATGCCCTGTGTAAAAGCATGAACATAAGCATGTATCTGGTTGATTGATGTGTTGTGATACTCCATGGACCAACTGTATTCAGGTTTATCCAGGACACTGTTAGAGACAGACAGACAGACAGACAGACACACACACACACACACACACACACACACACACACGTAATGACCCAACGCAGTAAATAAGCACTAAATGGCTGAGAAAATAATTAAGATTTTTCTCTGTTGTACTTCTTGAGTATTGTGTGTGTGTGTGTGTGTGTGTGTGTATGTGTGTGTATCAAAATGCTTTGTATTATGGTTTTCCAACTGAATTCTCTTTTATTTTTGAACAGTTTTTGAGACATAATGCCCATACTATAAAATTTTCCATTTAAAGTGTATAATTTAATGGTTTTTGGTATCCTTAAAGAATTATACAACCATCATCACAGTCAACATAAGAATGTTTTCATCACCATGAAAATAAACTTTATAGCACTATAAGTTTACCTTATCATTTGATAAGTTTACCTTATCATTTACTCCATGTTCCTACCCACCTTCCTTCCTCCACCAGTCCTGGTTAACTATTAATCTATTTTCTGTCTTTATAGATTAGCCTATTCTGGAATTTTAATATAAATCAAATCATTTTGATTTTGGTCTTATGTGAATGACTTTTTTCACTTAGGATAGAGATTTTCAAGATTTAACTGTGTTGTAGCAGATCTCAATATTTTTAGATTTTAATGCTGAATAAAAATCCACTGTGGGATAGTTAACATTTTATTTAATATTCCACACTTGATGAAATTTAGGTTATTTCCACTTTTTGCTACTATAAATAATGCTGCCATGAATATTTGTGTTCAGTTTTTTTTTTCTGAGACATATATTTTCATTTTCCTCAATTATTTATATTTACATAGGAGTAGAATTGCTGGGTAATTTGCTAAGTTTTTGTTCACAGTTTGAGGAAGTATCAAACAGTATGTTAAATCACCTATAACATTTTATATTTGCACTTGTAATGTATGAAGTTTTCAATTTCTCTACATCCTTACCACCACTTGCCTTTCTTTTTGGTTATAGCCAGACTAATTGATATAAAGTATTTAGCATCTTATTGTATTTCATTATTGGCCAATTGTACTTAACATCTTTTCATGTGCCTACTTGTATAGCTTTGGAAAAATGTCTATTAAGATTTTCTATTCATTTAAAAGTTGACTTATTTTTCTTTTTATTAGGTTTGAATTATGTATTCTGCTAACAAATCCCTTATCAGATATATAATTTCCACATATTTTCCCAGTTCTGTGTTTTCTTTCTGCTTTCTTGATGGTATCATTTTTACAAAATTCATTTAAAATTTTTTTATTTTGATAAAGTCTAGTTTATTTTTTTTCTTTGTGTTTGTACTTTTGGTGTTATATTTGAGAAGACTTAATCAGAACTGAGATAACTAAGATTTCCTCTTAGGCTTTTTTATACTAGTTTTTTAAATTCAACTCTTACATGTAGGTCTATGATTGATTTTGAGTATATCCATTTTTTTTTTGTACCTTGTAAGGAAGGGTGTATTTCTTAAAACCATAGATTCCAGGATAAAGATTTGGCTTTAATCTAAAAGAAAATGAAGCACAGTCTTCCCTCTCTGTGCAAATTAACCACTGATTTTTTTGTTATTTAAAAAATCACACAAAGACATCAGTCATTGTTGAATTTATTTTGGTCATTACACATTTTCTTCCTTGGAGTATCTATCAATCAAAACTCTGCTGTCATAAATCTATAGTTTTCCATGTCTCTCTAGCAGACCTTACTGGTTTAACAGACCCGGAACTGAAAAGTATTTTTACTTTTTGACAAGTAATTAAATTTCTAACAATGTTCTGGATCAAACAGTTTACTCTGAATTAGTAGTCTGATTTTTAGTTGCAATTATATGTGTAAACAATTTCCTCTTCTCCCAAAGGTTGTAAATATCTTTATAAAAATAGAGGGGAGGAAAGGGGAGAAGGAGGGGGAACTCCCCCAACTCGAACCAAAAAAGAAAAAAAAAGAAGAAATCTATTGAAGTTAAAATTAAAAGGAGGTGTTTGATATGGTAAATAATTATGAGATAATGGGTTTCTGTGGGATATGGAAATAGAACCCACAATGAAAATGAAGACCTCAGCTAAGAGATGGTAGATGGAGAGGCTATGTACTTAAAAGTTTTACTTACCTTCTCTACTTTCTGACAAACTAGCATTTGGCATGATTACCTGTGAATTTTTTTTGTGTACACGGGTTTCTGGGAAAAGACAGATCATCTGGGAGCCATAAAGTGATACTCTATGTCCTAAATTATAAGCTGATCATATTTCTGTATTTTTAAGTCTCAATAGTTCTTTGTGAATCTTCTAGGCCAGGTGATGATGTGATGCTATCAGAAGAAAAATCTGTCTTCTATTTAAAACTTAGCTATGGCAGCTAGGCAGGGGGCTTTTTAAAGGGGTTGTGCTGAACATAGCAGGTTATTCATTCTGTAGAGGAAGGTGGGTTATCACAAAGGTATGGCTCATAAATTGATTAAATATCCACAGCATCACTGTGTTGTAAGTTATTAAGGGGCAGCAGCACAGAGACCCTTGTCACAACTAATGAGGATTCCAACCTGACTGATTTGACCTAATCATTGGAGATAATAATAGATCTATCCAATAAATTACTGGGTAACTTTGATGATTGCCCAGTGGCATGCAGACAAAAGCAGAGCCCAGTATGTATTTTATCATTTATTTAATCTATTTTAGACCAAAGTGTGTCAGAGAGAATATATAAGACATTAAAGTATTTAGAGTTACCAACCTATAAATATTTGTCAAATATAATTTTTATAACTTTAAGCTACTCTTCCCTTTCAAATTATAAGATTATTTTTTGATCTTTTTTTGTACATTATAGCTTTAAAACAGTTATTTATCACCATCACCACCAAAAAAAAAAAAAAAAAAAAAAAACTAGTTAGAAACTAACAAGTAAATTTTTACCTTGGATTATTCTGTAATTATAATACATCATCAAGATAGATAAGTCTTTATGGAGGAAAATAGCATATATTTTACAACTTATAAAATGTGTTTTATCCTCATCTCACTTAAATCAATTTCTTATATAATCATTTATCATATCAGAAATTTACCCTTATACTATAATTGTCTGAGTTATTCTTACAAAAACATGTCAGAATGCTTCACAATTGCTTTTTCTCTGTGTTAATTTCCTCTACAAGATAGCAATCCTCCTAAGAAAAATTCTACCTGCCAATTTATTTTATTTGCAGAATATTAACAATGTATCTAATACAAATTTACCATGACCTTTAAAAATATTTGTTGAAATATGATATTCCTAACAAAATGCATACATCATAAGGTAAGTAAATTATCACAAAATAAACACAACAGTGAAATAATTCCCAAGTTGAAAAAATAGATGATTATTAGAAATAGAAGCCAATTTGGTGACCTATTTCAATCAAAATCTTTCTGTCCTCTCCCAAGTAAAGTACAGTCTTAATTTCTACAACTTTGATCTAACTTTGGTTTGTTTACCTGGTTTGTTTGTTTGTTTGTTTATATACACTTTATATTTTGATGTATGTACAAGATATTTTCAGTTTTAAATATTCTTGAATATTTTGGTGAATAGATACATGTTTCTTTGAGTATATATGTAAGAGTGCAGTTGTGGCCATGGCATATGTATATATTCACCTTTATCAGATAGTACCAGTGGGATCCAGAGGTGTTATACTAATTTATACTTCTTTCAATGATGGCTTTTTCATCAATTTAATATATCACCTTAGCAGTTTTAAATTAAAATGTCCTTAACTCTTCTTCAGGATTAAACTGCTATTTTCAAATTATTCTTTAAAGGAAAAAAATATTTATAGGTTAAACAAATGTTAAATTTTTGAAATAACATGTACTTGAGGATTGTTTTAGTCAGAGTTTTTCCTGATGTGAACTCAGCGGATCCAACCAGAACAACTGTAGAGGAGGAAAAGTTTATTTAAGGGCTCAAGGTTTCAGAGGTCTTAGTCCATAGAAGGCTGGCTCCAATCCTTGTGGCTCAAGGTAAGGCTGACTGTCATGGTGGAAAAATGTGGCAGAGGGAAGCAACTCACATCATGATCAGTAAGCAGAGAGAGACTCCACTCTCCAGATGCAAAATATATGTACCTCAGAGCCATGTCCCCAATTCCCACCTCCAGTCACACTCTACCACTTCAGTTACCACTCAGTTAATCTTTATCAGGGAATTAATTTGTTGATTGGGTTAAGACCCTCACAAACCAATCATTTCTCCTCTGAACCTTCTTGCATTGTCTTGCATGTGAGCTTCTGGGGGACACCTCACATCCAAACCATAACAAGGATCTTGTTCAGAAAGTGAATACAATAATAATGCAAAAACATAATAATAAAATAAATACATAATCATTTTCCTGTAATCAGAAGCATTTGAGGCCTAATATGGCTGAAGGTCTCTGGACCCATCTATCTTTTGAGCCT
Organism: Xerus rutilus; assembly: GCA_028644305.1. NCBI lineage: Eukaryota > Metazoa > Chordata > Mammalia > Rodentia > Sciuridae > Xerus > Xerus rutilus. The sequence goes on from CM053399.1 coordinate 117,719,731, forward strand.
TTAGACTTCAGTTCCCTTAGTTGGAAGGCTTTTAGTAATCATTGTATCACAGGGTTGTTGGGACAAATGAAACAATGCTTCAGAAGCTTCACACAGTAATTGCTCAATAAGTAACAGTCTTTACTTGTCACTAATATTTGAACTTGAGTCTTTTCATCTGGTTTTGATACCTAAACTCTTTTAGTCTAGAAAAACCAGTTTGAATTGTATGATGGTGAAAAAAAGGAAAAAACAGAAATAGCTCCAAACTCCTGGGTGTAGGGGACATGTAATATTATTCCTCTATATCCAAATGCGTTGCATCTCAGACCTCAGCCAGAAAGTTGTTTTCCTCACTGGTGTAAGTAAATCCTTTCCTTCCTTCACTTTCTTTCTCTCTCTTGGGGCTGCATTATGACTTTTGTGGGCTTATTCCTCCATTAAAATTTAATAAATAAAGTACATATTATGACAGTATCAGCATAAAGATAAATATTGATATTACATAGTGAAACATTTTCTTTGAACTAAAAGTAATATTTTTCTGATGTTTCATGGACATCTAAATTCCCCCCTCTCTCTCACACATACTCTTCTCACTTTGTGTTCAACTGAGATTTATGTCATAGCATTCTTGTTACAAGGTACTAAGTCTTCACAGTCATTCTGCTTATAAGTATAGATAGCTAGCATTTTGTAGCACATGTTAGAGAAAAATCTCACTTAAAAAGCAAATATATACTGGGAGCTTAGAGGAGAGACTGATAATAGAAGTGAAAACTTGTGCTTCAGAATGATACAAGATCTTATACTGGATTCTAAGTGACTATTCAAAAGGTTGTAAGACCAATTACATCTGTGGAATGGTACATTTCTATGATGATACACACACATTTTGATCTTTATGTATATTTTGAGCCGCCATTGTATTTTTAAATTTTTTTCTACTTGATATTTTAAAATCAAGTGAAATATCAATCCATGGACTCTGAATAGTTACTGATACAATGTTCTCCTTTTTTCACAGTGATCATGAATAGTGAACTCTGGCACTCCCTCTTTAAATAAGCCTTGAGTCACTCCTATTTTCTTTAACCTCAAAATGGCAAATGTAATGGGCAATTTGCATCATTTTTGACATGGCAGACACACTCTTAATTCATAGTTATAAAGCAAATTCCAGCTAATTACTTCTGACAGAACTCCCAGGAGTAAGGTACGTGACATGATAATCTTAATTTTAAGTGAATCTACATTTTGTAGCCCTGGACCATATTTCTGTAGAAGGTTTTTGCTTACTTAATTTTTTCTTATAATTATTTTTTGTGTTAGTAAGGTTTCTGATCAACACTACTTCATTAAAATAAGTGATTTGATGAGCAAGGCAGCGAAAGATTCATATTCTGTGCTAATTAACAGATTCTTCTAATTGTTAGAATGCTCCTGATGTCTTTCTAATTCTTTCAACTCATTACTTTTTTTACTGAAGTTAGTTCTTAAAGGAATAGTAACAGATACTACAAAACTTCCTTTCTGTATATACACACTGACTCAAAATACATTAATTTGTGAAAGCAGGCCAATAATTTAAAATCTGTTAATTGATGTGCTTTCCTTCCAAAACCAAGTGAAATATCTTTCCTATTTTCCATTTCTACTTTCCCATCTGGGATACTAAAATGCATTTTTAAAAGATTACTTTTAGTTGAAAATAATGTAGCAAAACATATATTTAAATATCTACATGCTTGTACTTGAATACATTTTAGTTAGATTAGTAGATCAGATCTGAGTTTCTGCTACTACAGATAGGAGCAAGGGGGAGGGACCTAATTTTATTTTTAAAATGTTCACTCCTCTATATGATTACTAACAAATAGAGTTGATAATGTGTTGATTTATGCTTGGATCATTATAAAGTGATGTTTTTGCCAAATATGTGGATAGATTATCTGCTGTAAGGGCTGGTGATTAAAGAATCACAACTTTGTCTCAGGCAAAGATGAACATTTGAGAAATACAGTGAAAACCATATAAAAAGAAAACAAACCATGTATAAGAATTACCATTCCAAGAAGGTGTAGTTGCGAAAGAGAAAATAGTAAAAGGCAAGTAAATGAATGAAATTATACATATTTATTCATTTTTCTTTGGAACTAACCAGAAGGTTATATGCAATGCAAAAATAGTTGTTTCATTGATACATATTAAACACATTATAAAATTCATTAAAGCCATTGCTAAATACTAATTTTAAGAAGATGTGTAAGTACCAACATGTTCCATATATACATTTGGAAATTTCACTTAATTTTGAACACAAGTTTCTGGACATGTTAACTGCCTGTGTTCTATTTTGTGAGGAATAATAATAACACTTCAGGTTACCAATCCACAACTTACAAAAGGATTGCAAATATCTTATCTCATTGGATGTGTCCAATCCTCTGGGGAAATAGTCATCCTTGATTTTTATGTTGTAGATGGAAAAACAAGAGAAATTACATGACTGATCTAAGTACATAGAATAAAATTCTCAATAAGGAATATTATAAAATTTGTTTTTCAACTCTATGCCTCAAAAACTCAGAAAAAAGTAATTTCACAAATGTGTAAGTAATTATCAAGAATCAATCGAACAAATTAGTGTGAGGTCAGCATTATCCCTAGGAAAAACTTAGAAGGTATATTAAAATAGTTTATGTATACTGCAAGAAAAACATCCAATATAACCCCAAAGTTCTATTTTATATAAATTAATATAAGACTAGTTTTTTAATATTGACAAAGGGCAAGGGAAGGATAAGAAAATATTTCACAAGTTTGTGTTTTATAAAACTTATTGCACTCTGATAAAAAAAATAAAAATAGCTCTAAGCTTCCCAGAAATCATAGGAAAGAGAAAAATGAAAGGTTTGAACCGTATGCCTTCTGGTTAGTTACTTCATTCACTTAATAGAATGAAGCTTATCCACTTGTCTATAGAAACAAATACTATCTTGGTCTTGGGATCTGAAAGAAATTTTTCAGACTATTCATTGTAAAAGTCATACATGTGATATACTTGATTGGGGAGAGAGTAATGTAGAAAACTCATTGGTATAATAAATTCTCAGATTCTGATGAATTTAAAAAGGGTTCTATTTTAACTGATTCTCATATGCAGTTTCTGTCAACTCCCATGGAAAAAATAATACAACAACAATATAGGAAGTGTTATAATGTAAACGTGCAAATTTCTACTGAAATTCTCTAAATGGAATTTTATCATGAAAAATCTAGAGAAATCAGTATCAATCTCACCCTAGGCTCTAACTATACCTTTCAAATACCAGCCTTCTCAGCAAGACCCTTTGCATTAGCTATGGTCTCTGTTTAAGTGTCCTGTTCCAACTTGAGGTGCTCAGCCTTCTGGGATCTCTATGTTCTAATGCTGTCCCCTGCTTGTCTCTCTCCTTCCTTCCCCAGCACCAACAGAGAAATGGCACATCCTACCCATGCTTCCTGTGCTTAGGGGTCAGTCTGTGTTCAGAACCTACACTCAGCTCATCCTCTGTCCAAAACTTCTGATTTCTGAGACTAATTTGTAGACTCTAATAAATGCTTTTGTGTACTTTAACGTCAGTAAATGCATTTCTAAGTGCTATTTTCAGAAGTAGGTTAGGGGCTGTAAATTTTATATGCTCACAGGTAGCAGGCAAGTAATATAAATGAAAAAAGGAGACAAGATGTCTAGACATACAGTAGCGGATTGTAGCAAACATGTCAGTGCCTTGAAGAGCACATGCTTCATCTTGAGGGAGGAACAGATGCCACTCATCAGTAGTTGCATGTGGGATTTTGGGTGAGATTCGCCTGACGTGACCAAGCTTCTCATCATGTCGTGTAAGCTATGCCTATATGTAAGGACATATCATGCTGCTGATTCAGTACAAATTTTATACCCCGTAAACCTACTTTACCAAACAATAATGTAACAGACTTTCATAACAGAGTGAATACTGCATTGGAGAAATAAGAGTGGTCAGTTAAGAGAGGATATGATTTGATCACTAAAACCAAAATGGGAGTATCCACTTATAACCACTGAGTAGTTATAAGGATTTTGTAGATAATACAAGCAAAGTTGTTTTGTAAATTAAAAAAAGTTCCAAACATATTTACATTGTTATTGAATCTGAATGAATACTTAACAATGATTATTTAAAGACTTCAAATTTTGAAACATGCATTTTACATTAACTTGTAATGTTTGGTGAAAAAGAAAGCTTTATTCCTCAAAAAATTTGAGTAAAAATTTACTATACTTGATACTTTTGCTTGCTTAAAAATTGTTTTTATTTTTTTATAAATTGCCTTCAAACTGTTTTATGTTAAATGAAGCTGGGCCTAAGCCTGGACCCAGTGCTGTTTGCCTACATATTTAATTTAGTGATTATTCTTAGATACCTAAAAATTGTTTGAATCCTTTCCATAAAATCCTGACAGATTCTGTGTTTAGGCTTTTTCTTTCTTGGCTTAAAAAAAATACTCTCTCAATGCTATCTGGAAATATATTCCTGGGAACTAAATCTAATAGTCGTATGACTCAAAGATACACATGGCAGAAGAAAAAGAGTAGAGAGGAGATATTATGTTTTTAAAAAATAATTATCTGTAGGGATTAGATTTCATTCCATGTCAGGTCACTTACTATAATATATAATATATAGCACAGTACATAGAGCCATCCACACTAACTTATTTCTTTTTATGCTTCTCTGAGAGGATTGTGAATGAAATTTACTATGAGCCTTATATACATTTCTACTACTCTAATTTTTAAACTCGTGTTTTTGATTTGCACAATACAATCTTAAACTTTTGTTTTTATTCTCTTTCTGCAGGAAATTTATGCTAGTATCCAATCATAAATTTTAGCTTGGTTACTTTGAGTACTAGAAAATGAGACTTTCTAAAAAAAAAATACTTAAAATATAGACACATTTCTTTTTAACTTTAAATCTTAAAACTAAATTTTTTTTCCTGTGCCTCTAAATTTTCCAATCTTTTTGGATTCTAGTTAACTAAATATTCATCCATACATGTGGACATAAAGAAGAGTATTTTTTTTCCTTCTGTGGTTGTTATTTGGATGCTCTTCAAATTTACCATACCGCTAAGGTATTCATGCCCTTCTATGGTCCCTTCCCCTGGAACCTGGGCTGATTCTGTAATTTACTTTAACCAATACAGTGTGGCTGAAGCAACTATTTGCCAGATCCATATCTAAGACTTAAGAAGACCTGGTAGTGCTAATTTTGGGTCTCTGAGGGAAGCTAGATAACAAGGAAGGAGTCTCACTGATTTGAGATGACCATACTGTGAGCTTATGGCCAAGCTGCCCACATGGAGGGCAATTGTGGAGCCAAACCAATAGCAGGAACCGAAGCCTGAGACATACAGCCTAAGTGGAGCGATTCCAGCCAGCCCCCAGTGATTAGAACCATCACAGATATTGCTGTAGGGCAAAGACAATTCTCCCTGATAAGCCTGCGTAAGTTACTAAGGTGAGCAAAGAAGCAAAAGTGATAGTTGTTTTAAGTTTATTTTGAGTCAACTTATTATGTAAAAATAGATGATCAAACTCTTGCTAAAATTATTTAAATAAAAGTAATTTATCCTATATCAAGAGTTTTAAAGATTTTTTGTATTATGGGTCAGATAATTTCTCAGTTATTTTATTTTGAACAATACTGTTTAAAAGAGACACATGAACAGCTTAAAATGTGTTCAATTAATGCTGGTCTAAGATCAAAGCTTCTGTTATTTACTGCATCTTTTTATGATTTCAAAATTACCACCCATAGCCCTGGCTAAATGGGGCCCCTGCCTATAGTGCACTGCTTCTTGCTTGTTTTTTCTGTCTACCTATTGCCAAATCTGGGGGAGAACAAAGACAGTTACTAATACTGAAGTTTGTCTGTTTTTGCTGAATTGTCTGAATCAATAGATTTTGAATTTCAGTATCTCCCTCCATCTTTCAACTCCCCCTTCTCTCCAGCTCTTCCCATCTGTAATAATCTCCACACCATTCATATCGGGTGGCGGTCTCTGAGAAAATATGTAGCAGGTCCATTTATTGTGTTGACACTGCAGATGAGTTCTAGAAATCCCACTAATATCATTACTTGTATAAAATAATAAAAATACCTGATTCTGTCAATACCTGGTACTTAGTACTCTCATCAAGATGTCATTGAGCTCTATCTATAACTTGAAAATCATGATAAATTTTTGCGATTCTTCTAGTGCTTAAATAAATTTGATGTAAAAGGTGTATAATGTGTTAAAGATTGTCATTAGCTAAGGTAAGATGTGGCAGTATTTGTTGTTGCAAGTGAGAGATGGAACAGAAGTTATTTTAGATATTTAGGTTATATGACTATAAGAAAACAGGCATTTGATTCATACTGTAAGAACTTGATATTATTATAAATATGTTCCACTGGATACAATTCATTGAAGAATCAACCAATATCAACTTTTGAAATCTTAAAATTGTGTTACGAATGTTTTTAAAATAAAATTTTAACTCAAGTTCAGCTTATTAATGACGCATGAATGCACACTTTGACTAAGAATGATGAAAGGAATAATGAAGAACAGTCAATCTTGTTGCTGGAAGGAAGCTTTTTTTCTAATCCTTTCTTAGTTCTAGAGTATGGAAAAAGCAGAAATCTAGGGCAATATCAAAGACCCAGTCACAATTTTGCTTTCATGGGAACCTTATTAAATGTTGAGGGAAATCCATAAAGAGAATTTGACAGCCCTGTAAATATCTTAAGTTAGTGGGACAAAGGAATAGAGGTCAAAGGTAGGTTTTAGAATTTGAACATCTGGAATAGTTTGTGAGCTCCTAGGAGGGCGGAGGCTCAAGAATATACATTTTTAGCAAATTCTCATGATTTTTACATCTAAATGCTTTAGGAAGCTTAGGTAGGGGTAAATATACCCACACCAAATTGAATCTCAGGAGGAGGTATGATTTCTGAATTACTTGGATTTTTACCTGAAGATTTTTCATTCTATAGCATCAGGAAAGAGCTTGAATATTTAAAATCATGAGTATGTTAGACTAAATACAAAACTAGACTTAGGAAGTTGCTGCTTATGTCCATAGTTTTACCAAACCCAGAGGTGAAACCCCAGTGTCAACATTTCCTTTCTGAAACAGCAATCAACTTTAGGGACTCTCAGATTTCTGGATCACTGAATTGAAATCAAAAGCTACCATCTTTAGTTCATGTTAGAGGATGATTCTAAATTATTTTTCCAGGAAAGGGAGGAAGAAGAAATAGCAGGACTTCAAAATGTTAAAAGAGAATCCTGTAAGAATTCATGAAGAAAACCAAGTTATCTCCAAGAAATATATATCACTTATTTCTTCAAAGTTCTCTGCAACATTAAATGTTAGAATAGGCTAATATCTGCATGACTTTGAAAGCACAAAAGGAAGCAAAGATATCCTTTTGTTATTAACATTGATATTAATATATGACAAAATAGAAAACTCAGGCATATAAACTGCAAAAATGCAATGTTTGTGGTTATTTCCATTAAGAAAATGTACAGTAATGATTTATTTTGGCAAATGACTAATAAAGCAGTATATGGAACTCCCAAATAGGAAAGTCATGGCTTAAAGATAAATGTGGTAAGAAGTGAATCCATCTACATATAGTATTATTATATATAAATAATAGTATATCATCCCTTGAATAAAATATTCAAATAGAATATTAAAACTATAACTTGGAAAAATAAACTTACCAAAATTCCTAGATTATACTCAATAAAAACCAGGAGATAAGCAATATCACAATGTTACATGAAAGAAACATGATAATTTACTTTATTTATGCCAGGTGAACTTATTAAATAATGTATAATTTTTAATTTCAAAAATATAGGAATAAATTTTAAATGTGACTTCAAATAGTCTTAAGCAAAAGATTTAGCTAATACATACACGTATACATATACACTAAGCAAGTTAAATGGGGGGAAGTGGGAGGTAGAGACTGAGAAGAAAGGAGGGAGAGAGTAAGAAAAGAGAAGGTCAGTTAAGAATTTCAATAAATATTTGAATGTGATGAGAATTGTCAGATTTTATTAATAAAAGAGCAATTTATAATGCTGTTATTAGGAGAAAGAACATTGATTGATGGAGCAATGGAAAGTTGGAGAATTTCTCCTCAAGGATAAAAGCAGAGGGCCGAATACCAGCTAGGCTGCTTTATGTAAAAGGAAAATGGAAACTATAAGCACACCTGAGTCTCGATACATCAGGTATTATACAATAAATCAAGTTAGATTTTATCTTACAAAAGTCTTCAAACTAAAATTTAATATTTGAAACATTCAAAATAACAAATTTGAATTAGTTATTTTTGAGTGGTTATGTGTTATATACATTTCTACATACCTATGTACACAGAATACCCATGAAATGAAAGGATCATTATTTATATTTTTGTTAAAACTTTTAACAAAGTCTAAACATTTGATTTTTGTCCTTTTTATTCCCCCCCCCCTTATTGTGAATTAGCTTCAACATATCAGAGAAAACATTTGACCTTTGTTTTTTGGGGATAGACTTATTTCATTTAGCATGATAGCCTCCGGGTCCATCCATTTACCAGCAATAGAAGTTCAGTGAGTAGCAAAGGGGAATGAAGGGAAAGGAAGGGGGATGGGATAAGGAAAGACAATGGAATAAATCTGACATAACTTTCCTATGTATGTATATGCATATACCATAGTGAATCTCACTCACCATCATGTGCATCCTCAAGAAATTAGTTAAAAAAATAGCTGTGGATAAATGGCAAAAAGATTAGAGGAAATGAAGCAGGGAGTGGAGGGAGGAGAGGGGAAGTAGAGGTACTTAGGACTAAATTAGAATAAAATACGTTCCATGCTTTTTATAATTCTGTCAAAATGGATTCTACTGTCATGTATGACTACAAAGAACCAGTGAAAGTAAATTAAAGAAATAAACATTTGGGCTGGGGCTGTAGCTCAATGGTAGAGCGCTTGCCTAGCATATGTGAGGCACTAGGTTTGATCCTCAGCACCACATATAAATAATAATTGAATAAAATAAAGATCCATCAACAACTAAAAGAATATTTAAAAAAAAAGAAATAAACATTTAATTTTGGAATTCCCCGTAAGGGGAAAGAATAAAACAAAACGAAATCTTATTTTCAATGATCATCACAATTCACATTTTAATGCATATTTTCCAGCTTATTTCTAATGCTGATAATTAGCAGTGCTTCTACATTTATTATTAACACTACTACTATTATTGCAGATTATATTATAAGCCACTTGTTGTAAGCCTTTGTTAAATTGACAGATAATAACTGCACATCTTTAAAAGGTAAAATGTGATATGTCAGTATGGCAAAAATTTGCTCCCAGAATGTAGGCTCTCTGTTCACCTCATTGATTGTTTCTTTTGCTGAGAAGAACCTTTTAATTCGAATCCATCCCATTTATTGACTTTTTATTTTATTTCTTGCACTTTAGGAGTCTTGTTAAGGAAGTCAGGGCCTAATCTGATGTGATGAAGGTTTGGTCCTACTTTTTCCTCTGTTAGGTGCAATGCCTCTGGTATAATTCCCAGGTCTCTGATCCATTTTGAGTTGATTTTTGTGCATGGTGAGAGAAAGGAGTTTAGTTTCATTTTGGTGCATATGGATTTCCAGTTTTTGCAGCACCATTTGTTGAAGAGTCTATCTTTTCTCCAGTGTATGTTTTCAGCACCTTTGTCTATTATGAAATAACTGTATTTATATGGGTTGTCTCTGTGTCTTCTATTCTGTACCATTGGTCTATGTGTCTATTTTGGTACCAATACCATGCTGTTTTTGTTTCTATAGCTTTGTAATATAGTTTTAGGTCTGGTATTGTGATGCCTCTGGCTTCACTCTTCTTACAGAGGATTGCTTTGGCACTAATCTCCAAGATATATAAAGAACTCAAAAAACTTAACACCAAAAAAACCCCAAACAACCCAATCAATAAATGGGCTAAGTAGTTGAACAGAAACTTCTCAGAAGATATACAATCGATCAACAAACATATGAAGAAATGTTCAACATCTCTAGCAATTAGAGAAATGCAAATCAAAACTACTTTAAGATTTCATCTCATTTTAGTCAGAATGGGAGTTATTCAAAATACAAGCAACAATAAGTGCTGGTGAGGATGTGGGGAAAAGGCACACTCAAACATTGCTGGTAGGATTGCAAATTGGTGCAACCTATCTGGAAAGCAATATGGAGATTTCTTAGAAAACTTGGAATGGAACCACCATTTGACCCAGCTATCCCGCTCCTCAGCCTATACCCTAAAGACTTAAAAACATCATACTACAGTAATGCAGCCACTTCAATGTTTATAACAGCACAATTCACAATTGCTAAACTGTGGTAGCAACCCAGATGTCCTTCAGTAGATGAATGGATAAAGAAACTGTGGTATATATACACAATGGAATATTACTCCACAATAAAAGATAATAAAATTATGACATTTTCAGATAAATGGATGGAGTTGGAGTACATCATGCTAAGTGAAGTAAGCCAATCCCAAAGAACCAAAGGCCGAATGTTTTTGCTGATTAGTGGATGCTGATACATAAAGGGGGTGGGGGTGGGGAGCATTGGAGAAAAGGAGGAACTTTGGATAAGGCAAAGAGGAAGTAGTGGAGGGGAGGAGGCATGAGGGTAGAAAAAATGGTGGAATGAGATGGATATCACTACCCTAGGTATATGTATGGAGACACAAATGGTGTGACCCTATCTTATTTACAACCAGAGAAATGGAAAATTGTGTTCCGTATGTGTACTATGGCTTAAAATGCATTCTTTTGTTTTAAAAAATAGAAATAAATAAATTTTAAAAAATATGTGTCAGTACGCATATACATTGTGTAATAGTTTAATGATCAACTCAGGATATTAAAATAAACTATTGTGAGGTTGAATTTATTGAGGGTATTGAATATTTACCCTACAAGTGAAGAATATATCATTATGTAAATAGTAGTTCTCACTTGTGGCCTATAAATCCCAGGGAATTCTTAAGAAATTTCAGAGACTCCAGGGAACTAAAATTATTTTCATAATAGTTATAAAGTTATTTATATTTTTCACTGTGTGGACATTTGCATTGATAATGTGGCGAGGCTAGGTTGATGTAAGTCAGACAGGGCCACTGAATGGTGTAACTAATCATTGCATTATTTATAGGATGCAAAGGGAAAAATGCAAATTTTATTTCAGAATATATTTGAAGAAGTAGTAAAAATATGCATTTTATCATTTTTCAACCCTTAAGAACGTATCTTTGTAATATTCTAAGCAGATTGAAATATTTGTAAGGAACTTTTGCTTAAATGGAGAAGAAAGATGGCTGTCTCAAGCGCTTGTGCCATTGGTTGAGTTGCAAACTGAACTAGCCACTTTTTGTGGAACATAACTTATGCTTTAAAGAGACTGAGGGCAAATAACAGATTTTAAGACTTGACTATTTAATAGACATTTTTTTTCCAAATAAATGAAGCAAATCTGTTACTTTGAGGAAAACAACTGATGGTGTTTTTGCCAAAGTAAGTGTTAAAGTTATAAGTAAAAAAAAAAAAATCAGAAAACGTGTACTCCCTTCTTAGTTTCCCAGACTGATCATGGTAGTAATGAATGTGATTTCTATATCCAAAAAGTGCTTAACTTAATGAGCTAACATTTTCTAAGTTAGCTCATTAACTAACATAATAGACATGATGTTAAAAATTCAAAATTCAAGATACATCAATGAATTTTAATACAATAGAACATGAAATGTTTCTTGATAAGATTTTAGATTTCACTTTACATACATTGTAAATAAATTTTACAAGACTTGTCTTTAGGACCACTTGTCAACTTTTGGAGTATTGTCAAATAAAAATGTCTGGAATAATCTGAAAAGTCTATAAAAATATCCCTTTTCCAACAAAGTACCCATATGAGGTCAGACTTTCTACATTGTTTAACTAATACATCCTTTCCCAATAAGTTTAAGACAGAATCAGATAGGTTAACTCAATAGTCTTGTAGTACATTGACATTAAAGAGATTTATAAAAATCTAAAAACAATGTTTATAATTTTTTCTTGGAAAATGCAGTACATTTTAACAAAAATTTTTTATTGATATTAGCATGCAGTCAATTTATTATTGTTATTTTTCTCAGTTTTAAGTTCCAGTCTGGTAAGTATGAGTAGATACAATTTATATAAATAAAAATTCTTCATGGTTCTCAGTGATTTTTTGATACTGTAAAGAAATCCTCATATCTAATATTTGTGAACTTGAAAGCAAAAATTATCTGGACCTCATTTTATGACTACAATATAACAAAGCTACCAACTAGTTACAAAAATATTAAAATATAAGAAGGAATCCAAATATTTTGAAGTTAAAAATGCCCATATTAGCCTAACTCAATTTTGGGTAAAATACAAAATAAAAATTTAAGACTTGATGGATCTTAGAAATAGCAACAATGAATGCCCTGTATATGTAGATACTCTTAGGATGCCCAATGAGGGGGCTCAGAGACACACTGAAAGCCCTAAATATTATTAATAATTAAGAAATGCATGTGGGCAAAGAGTAAACTTTAAAGGATGAATGAGAACAAACAAACTGAAGAAAAACAAGAGTATTACTAAAAGATGAAAATGTAACTTAATAATTTAAAAACTAGAAAAAATATGAAACATCCATAGAATACCTGTGTACAGAAAATTATGCTGGACAAATTCTAGCAAATGGTGTTTAAGAAATGAACTTTCCTAAAGTTATTTATAAAAATGTAAAAACAATGGACAATAAATAGTTTCCTTCATTTATTTTCAAAAGAATACCTGTTAAATAGATTTTAGTCTTTTTATTTTTTATTTTATTTTTTGTCTCTGTGACCAAAGTACCTGAGAAGAACAATATAGAGGAGGAAAAGTTTATTTGGGGCTTATGGTTTCAGAGATCTCAGTCCATAGAAGACCCTATCTTTGGACCCAAGGCAAGGCAGAATGTCATGGCAGAAGGGCATGGTGGAGGAAAACACCACAGGACATAGCAGTCAGGGAGCAGAGAGAGAGCTGTGTTCACCAGGAACACAGTACGTCAAAGGCATGTCCCCAGTTGCCTATCTTTTCTAGCCACACTCTTTCTACAGTTACTGTCCCCTTAATCCATATCTGTGAATTCATCTGCTTAGTTTGAGGTTCTCATAACCCAATCATTTCATTTCTGAAAATTCTTGAATTTTCTAATACATGAGATTTTGGGGAACATTTCATATCTAACTCATAACAAATAGTCAAGTATATAAATCCATTATTTGCCATTGGTCTTTCTTTCAAGCATGAGCTGTGTTCCACAAAATGTGGCTTGCTCAGTTGCAACTCAATTGCTTGAGGTAGCTGCTTATCTTCAGTACAAAGTTTACTGTCTTCAGAACTCTTGCTTGGTCTTCCTTTCTGGTTTGCTTGCCTGGTTAGACAGCAAACAATTTTGGCACAGCTGGTGTCTATTTTATCTAGTATAAGTATATTGCCTATCTCATAATGAATGTCATTTAAAGTTTTGGGTTTTTTTGTTTTTTGTTTTTGGTAGAAATAAGCTAAGGAAGCTGTGAAATAGATGTAGGTACACTTACTTTTTGTGCTTCTCTCTCACTCCTCATCATCACTTCACACTTGTATTTCACACGAGATTTTAAAATATTAAAACCTCATTAATATAGTTGTCCATTCAAAGATACAAAAATTTTAACAGGAATTAACTGCTAGGCTAGAAAGATGTATCTTGAATGTAAACACAAAGTCTTACCCAGGTTATATACTCTAGATGTGGATTAAGCATTTGAATTATACTATTTTAACTAACAATATTTGTTAGAAAAAATATATATATAGTGGCTTGGATTACCGACAAATATATGTATTTCCACTTTGTGGGGAGATAAGGACTCATGTTTGTTCCCAGTAATCCTGTTATGTCAATATTATTTTTTAATAAGACTGAACCCTTGTTCTGAGGTGGAATCAGTCTCTCAAAATGGCCTCTATATTCATATTTAATTTCCTTTTGTTGGCTGGTTGTGCTGAATAGTTCCTATTTGTTTCTCTTTTCTTTCTACATTTTCTTGTGTTCAAGATGATCTTTACAGACAGCACTGAAGCCCACTTGTCCTTTAGTGTCCAGTTGGATATGTCCAATGGAATGCATTGACATGTATTTGGAGGATGGATATAATGCAAATTCATGGTTTTGCTTCTCTGACCTCCTCCTTGGAAGGTTGTCATGGCTCATCTTCATTGCTCTACTGAAGATCATAGCTCCTCTTGAGTAATTTCCTCCTCCTCTCTAACAGATACACATTCTGAGTCCCAACAACTCCTCTCTCCTCTCCCTTTTTTTCAGTATGGGACAAAGTCTTAGAGTGCTGCTAGTTTGGGGCCAGTGGACCATTTCTTGAAGATTTATTTATTTATTTTTGGGGAGTACTGGGGATTGAACTCAGGGGCACTCAACCATTGAGCCACATCCTCAGACCTATTTTGTATTTTATTTAGAATCTCACTGAGTTTCTTAGCACTTTGCTTTTTGCTGAGACTGGCTTTGAACTCAAAATGCTCCTGCCTCAGCTTCTTGAGCTGCTGGGATTTCAGGCATACACCACCCATGCCCAGCTCTTGCAAATTTTTTAAACCACTCTACTTAACTTTGTAAACTGTCCCTTTATGAGACATTTCTCAGTTCTGCTGTTTGAGTATGTCATGTCTTTCCTACCAAGACCATAACCAAAAGTATCAAACACTACATTTCCACATGGGGGTTTTACTCTTTATTCTTTTGTGAGATGCTAAGGTAGGAAATGTATATAACAATAATAACAGCTACTATATTAGATAGCACTCATGGAATCCAAGTGGTAGACACAATTTTAAGAGTTTTACATACACTTAAATTCTATAATTCCTTATAAATTTATATATTATTATTAATGCCATTGACTGAATCACAGAGACATTAAGCGACAGCTGGTAAATGGTGGCAACCTCTTTATACTTTGAACATCCTCACTCCTAATTTTGACATTTCTCTAGCTATCTTTTTTTTTATATATATATTTTTAGTTGTTGACGGATCTTTATTTTATTCATTTATTATTTATATGTGGTGCTGAGGATCGAACCCAGTGCCTCACGCATGCTAGGCAAGCGCTCTGCCACTGAGCCACACCCCAGCCCTTCTCTAGCTATCTTATACTTGTTACTGCTAGCATTGGCTATCATGCATTCTAGCTTTTCTAAATTAGATTTTTCATTTTATTTTCTCAACAATATGGAAGATTGACTATGAAGTAAGTTGTATACCTTTATATACCTTTGTATGACTTCCCATGAATATAGGTATAAATCATTAAAGGTACACATGGTGGCACATGCCTGTAATCCCACTGGCTGGGGAGGCTAAGGCAGGAGGATTGCATGTTCAAAGCCAGCCTCAACAGTTTGTCAAAGCACTAAGAAATTTAGTGAGACCTGTCTCAAAATAAAAAATAAAAAAGGACTGGGGATGTGTCTTAGTGGTTAACTGCTCCTGAATTCAATCCCTGGCACCAAAGGGTGGGGGGGAGGAGGTGGCACCACATTATTTGTTGAGTTCTTTATCTTGTTATCTGTTGCTTCAGAAAATATAGTCTATAAAATTTTTATCTTGGGATCTGTGGTTCTTACTATGTGGCTTTTTCCTCCATGTCCTAGCTTCTCATATCATCAAATCTACTACAGTGTCCTGCTTTGTATTCCTTGTATGCATGAATCTGTACTAATGGAGTGAGGAAATTGAAAAAGGATCAACCAAGCAAGATAATCTATGAAGGCACAGACATGTATTTCTTTTCCCCACA
This sequence comes from Xerus rutilus, assembly GCA_028644305.1. Classification (NCBI taxonomy): domain Eukaryota; kingdom Metazoa; phylum Chordata; class Mammalia; order Rodentia; family Sciuridae; genus Xerus; species Xerus rutilus. The sequence goes on from CM053399.1 coordinate 117,735,727, forward strand.
AATACTACTTTGACATTGAAAATGGGAAACGGTTACATAAGGTAAAATCAATTTAATTAGTTCACCTAACCTTTTTAAAGTTATTACAGATGATTAATTTGTTTCTAAATAGAGGCCTATTTTATCTAATTATATTTATGTCTTACTTATTTCATTAATATATCATATGGAGGAGTGGGGTATCATGAGGACTTAAGTATTCCTTGTCACATATTAGGTTACAAAACTTAAAAAATATTAGCAGTTTATGAACTACTCAGTTGTCACATCAAAAACAAAATCATAAATGCAAATTAAACACAATCCATAAGAATGCATAAACAACAACTAAAAAGAGTAACGAATAGCAAAAACCAAAAGTTGATACTATATAAATATAGATGATCCAAAGGAGGGCAAACATGGGGGGTAAGTAAGATTTATAACCAGTCCTTTAGGAACACTTTCTCCACTATCACTTCTACTCAAGAGAAGGCTGTACTGCTAAAGGATGTATTACAGGTGGAAGGGAGGTGTTAATGTGACAGCAGATCCAAAAGCATGGGTGGAGCCTTGTGTTTCTCTCAAATTCCGTCACATCTATTACTGCCTTTTTGCTTAGGGTAATTCTGCATTTAACCTGTTCTTGGAGTCATCTGACTTTTATCTTGAACCCTCTTTCTCATCAGAGAAGGACTCAAGAGAATGACATCATAAAATATTTGTGCTAGGAGGTATCGTGGTGATCCTCTAAATCCTCAGAATGTAGCTGAGGAAGTTAAAATTCTGGCATCGTATATCCTCTCAAGGTCACGCTGATCCTTAGTGGCAGAACAGAATCATTTGACTTGAAATTTAGCCTTTTCTTCCCCCCACCATACTTTTGCTTAGAAGCTCCAGGTTCACTCTCTGAGAATTTCTGTGATCACACATTATTTATAGTCTACTCAGACTACAAAATTTGCTGGGAAATGTGTCTTATTAGTAATATATTCTCCAAGCTTGCCAATTTTATACTTTTGCTTTTTATGCTATATCCACTCTCCCTCCCCACATCCTTGCTTGCTAGACCCTATTCCATATGGGATACTTGGCTTTTTAGCCCCACATTCATCAAACTTAACTATTTCTTTCATAGATCTCATATTAGTTTTTTGACTATATCATTCTCATAGTTTCTCAGTAGATATTTCCAGAACAGTGTAAAGATGAATATTATCCAAGAGTTCAATGATAGTGGGAGTGATGTAGAATCCCTCCAGATAGCTGTAGACTGCTTTATTGAAATAGTCACTGGTAGTGAATATATCTTGGAAGATTTTCAATGAAGTTTTTAGTTAGAAAAAGACTTAAATTAGATAAGTATGCTGTTTGGCAATGTTAAAGTTCTATGGAATATAAGTGTAGTTTGAGATTTATTGTAAAATATTAAAATCTGGTCATCATTCAACCATGTATTTAAACCATGACTGGATAAAGGCATATGTAGATGAAGAAAAAATCAGATTATGTGAATCAGCTAGCTAGTGGCCTTCAGTTGGCTCTGGTTTGTCCAGCTAGTGAAGCCCAGCTCATGAGACAACAGCGGGATCTGAGGAGCTGCTTGTGCCCATTCAGAGAAGATAGTACAATTAAGATCATTCTTCTAACACATTCCTTGAGCTCTAGATTTTAAAATAAACTGCTGTGTTCTTAACATTGAAATTTTCAGTGTCTTCACAGCATCAGCATCATGTGAACCATGTCATGAAACATAGTGGGGACCTTTACTCCTCAATTGTGGTGAACAGTGGTATGCAAAACTAAAGATGATAAGCAAATTAAAAGCATTTTGTAGTTTGAAAATGCTGCAAGAAGAGTCTTTTGATTTAATAAATCCAAACCTTTAGGATTTGGCAAAAAGAGAAAGTTATAAAGGAAAGGAAAACAAACTGTGAAGGCAAAAAATACCTTGACTCTAAAACAAACATCAAAGTTTCTGTTTCTGGTATTTGGGCCAATCTTATTATAAAAGATGGACAAAATATATTTTAAAATTTCAACTAAAGGCATTTTAGAGCTAACTAAGGTAGGGAAAAAAACAAAAATGAGAGCATGCATTTTGGCATTGCTTCTCCCTTGAGGGTATTTGCTGATCCCAAGCTGACTTCAAGTTGAGAGTCTGAAAGTAAGACCAATGCTTTTGATGATCTTGCAAGGTGAAAAGAAGAAAAATTGGAAATTACTGTTTTTTAAAAAAAACCACTAAATTCAGTTTTCTTTAATATTCACCAATTATCAGTTGCCATGCAAAATGTGGCCGGCCATGTGCTTGCCACCCACATGCAAATACATGCACACACTCCCACATACCCACATACCCCCAAACCCAACCATGGCTTTTACAAAGTCTAACAGTCATTTTCCAAACAACAGGTACTAAGTAGTTGTCCTGAAACAGCCCTTAGTTCTCATGATTGGAGAATGAACTGTTTTATAGTAGAAAACTAGAATACTAATTGCCCTGGGGCTCAGAATAACTATTATTATATTTATTTTATTTTCAGTGACTCATCTAGAAATGTGAGCAATGTCCTGCTTCAGTTTCAAGTAACAGAAAATGAGCTGTCCTTGAATTCAGAAACGAAACCAAGTAGAGTACAAAATTTTCTTGAAAACTACTAGTAGTCTCCTATAGCCCGACACTATTACTATCTTAAAGACCATTGGTGTTATATATATATATATATAGAGAGAGAGATAGATAGGTATAGACACACACACACACACACACACACACACACACACACATATATATATATATATACACATGTATATAAAATATTTAGAATACCATTTTTTCTTATATTTTAAATTAAAGTATAGAAAACGATAGGCAATTAAGGGTAAGCAAAATATAAATACTTGGGGCATAATAAAAAACAACATTGGAGCCATATCATTAAAACTTTATAATTCATTTTTTTGTTTCTGGTTTTGGTACTGAGGATTGAACCCAAGAACACAACCACTGAACCACATTCATAGCCTTTTTATCCTTTATTTTGAGACAGGGTCTTGCTAAGTTGCTGAGGCTGGCTTTGAACTTGTGATTCTCCTGCCTTCACTACCTAAGGTGCTCGGATTGTAAGCATGCACCACTGTGTGTGGCTACATCCATTTTTAAAATTGAGATAAATTCAGTCTAATTTTAACTATTATTATTAATTTAATTTTCTTCTTCAGTATTTTTTTTGGTAGTGATTTTCTTTTCTTTTCTTTCAAAGTAAAATTCTGCCAAGGAGGGCTGGGGATATAGCTCGGTTGGTGGAGTGCTTGCCTCACATGCGCAAAGCCCTGGGTTCAATACCCACTATCATCAAAAAAAAAAAAAAAATCTGCCAGGGAAAACTTCTCTTTCACAGTTGGCATCAGTATTTGATTTTACAAATGGGGTATTTTAAAAATAAATTTTGCTCAGAACTTTTAAGAATAGAGCATTTATATTAGAACTGAAATGGTGTGAATAGGCCATACCTTGTCATGGAAGCTTCTTACTATTATCCACTATATGCATCCTCTCTTCTACTAATGCCTTGTTTGTCCTGTGATCAAAGCTAGGAAGCTCAAGTCATTCTCTGCAACCTCCACATCTAGTCACCATCAGTTTGCAATCTTCTATTTTCAAGCAACCTTTTAATTTGTTTCCTATTCTAGAAAGTTCTGTTCTGTTACTGTCTGGACCATTTTAAAAACTTCTGTGTTAAATTTCTGTCTCATTATACATTCTCTTTACTCCATTCTTTTTTTTTTTTTTTTTTTGGTACTGGAGATTGAACTCAGAGGCACTCAACCACTGAGCCATATCCCCAGCCCTGTTTTGTGTTTTATGTAGAGACAGGGTCTCACTGAACTGCTTAGCGCCTCGCCATTGCTGAGGGTGGCTTTGAACTCGCGATTCTCCTGTCTCAGCCTCCCTAAGTGCTGGGATTACAGGCTTGTGCCACTGCGCCCTGCTCCTCCATTCTTTGTTAACCTTTTAGGTAAAGAGATATGATTATGTTGATTCCCAACTGAAAGGTTATCATTGGCTTCTTTTGGTCCACAAGATTTTTTTTTTTTAGTTTTTCATTTGAGGTCATTAGCATCTATTCCAGTTTATAGTCTTATTCTTCCCTCCCATTACTCCTAGTTGATAACAACCATTCTCCCAAACAATTTATGTTTGTTAGGTCTTAAAATCTTTTTAACTAATGTTCCCCTTGACACGAATGTCCCTTTGCTTTTCTCTGTTCAGAAATTTTTACTTAGTCTGCATAATCTTTGTCAAATATCAGTTCTTCTTGAAAGATTTTCTTTGTGCCAGCAAACTGTTCTTCAGTGAGGGGGTAAGAAATGAGAGAAAAAGGCCTATATAATTGGTGTTGGGGAAGAATTTTGTAATTTTGAAAATTTATTAAGGGGGAAGGAAAAAGTCTTGGTGATTCTATTGAAAACATTGATTCTATCTGTAAGAGGGAAGTTGAAGTTGGAAGATATTTTGAAATTTATTAAATGTATACTTTTCAAGAGATTGTACCTCCAGATTCAAAATAACCTCTAAATTAGCTGTGAACCCTTGTATGCCTGGTATCTAATAGATGTTCAGTACACATGAATTAAGCATATAATTGAGTAGATATACTAGGTATAATTATGCAATTATTTTATGAGAATACCAACTTAAGTAGATAAAATTCTTAGTGACTTTCCCTCCTGAGCATAGTGCCTGATGTTAGGAATGATTATTCTTTTCAGATAATTATCCATATAATATCTGAATAAATGTGCCACTGTCTTAAGTGTTCTGCCCTAGTGTTATATTAGGGCTCATTATATCTATTAATATAAGTGAATGAGTACACAAACACATACATATTTAGGAACTATAGAAGATAGATAATTTACCAAATATTTCATAGAGGAGAAGAAGAATGGAAATTATATTGTTTAACTCATAATATTTTACATTACAATACTGAAAAATTCACTCAACATCATTTTAACCATCTCCCCTCTTACTCAAGAGCCACTATACTTCTATTCCTTTCCAATTCCTCCTCTTACTATTGACCCTGTTCAGCTTCCAGTCAGATTGTCAACCATTCCATTTTAAGTTTTTCTAGGTTTCAACATTTCTTATATGATTTCTCCCCCCACCATCTTTTTGTAGCACTGGTTATTGAACCCAGAACCTTACATATGTTAAGCTACATCGCCAGCCCATTCTCTAATTTTATATTCATATTTCAGTCAATCAGTATTATCTTCATAATACAGCAGTATATTGAGATTGTTTTGGGGCAAAACTTTCTCTCCTGATATCTGTATCTATTTTTTTTATTGAACTCAGGGGTTATTTTACCACTGAACTACATCCCCCGTCTTTTTTGTTTTGGAGACAGGGTTCAGTTAAATTGCTTAGTGCCTCATTAGCTTGCTGAGACTGGCCTCAAACTTGTGATTCTCTTGCTTCAGCTTCCCAAGTTTCTGGGATCACAGGCATGTGTCACCGTGCCTGGCCATTACTTACTTTTAATGTATTGGGATTGTACATACATTTATAACAGTATTTTTTTCCCTGTCAAACATACTACAGAAACTTAAGGGCTTTAAAATATGCTTTTAAATTTAATTGAAAACCTAGTATTTATTTTCTCCATTACAAATTTTACAACTGCTAAAGTGTGAAGGAATATGTATGTACCATCAATATCACAAAATCCATACTTCTTAGTCCATTCCAAGAACAGCAAGGTAAACTAACTTCATGAAACAGAGAGAGGTGAAACAGTTCTTGCATGTTTTCAATATTTTTTCTTCTGTAAAAAGAAATGTCTTAACTGGAGAATAGTTATAACAAACAAAAAGTAATGTCAGTGTTTGAACATATATATCTTTCTGAAGTAATTTTAGGGACTTCTCTTAATAGAACTCTATTTATGTATTATATACAGTCATAAAGATTTCTTCCCATAGGCTTTTGAAAGCTTTTTGCTACTTTTCTAAGGAAGAATATTTTTAAATGCCCATTAGTTTTCCAAATTGGACTGAAATGTGGTTGGCTTAGAAGAAAAAACAAATATACTAATTCATTTTTAATGTACATTTGAAGCAGATTTATGGGTTTCTGTTTCTATGCAGCTTCCTCATTGACCAAATCCAACCAAATACAATGTCTTTTTCCTTCACCTCATTTCTATGGAACAATTTCAGTGAATATGACAATTCTTCATTCTTTGAAGGTGTGGAATGACTTGGCTTGCCTGCCCCTTGGAAAATGCCCAGATATGAGATTATCTACAGATCACTATCCTCCATTCCTTACGTTGTCTAGTTTGACAGTGACTCAGCATTAAAAAGGAGGATCATTTTAAATCAATATAAGAATATATATTGAGGAGTGATTTTAATACAGCGGTGATTTACAGTCATGATGTAGTGAGTGTGTTATTTTATGGAGATCCAATTAAAAATAGTCAACTTTGAATACTATGTAATTCAGCACAGGACTCCCCGTAATATCATAATGTCATATGTCCCTGTAATATCATTTTCCTTATAGACATCTGCTTTTGATCATTTTCTCCCCCTCTAAGTTTTAATTTTTGACTAGTGGTATACCAAGAAGAATTAAAGTGGATCTATAATAATCTGATAAGTTTATTACCAAAAATATGCTTAAACTGCTATTATCCTCAGTGATGATCCTGTTTCCACCCTCCTTATCTAGCACAAGTATTACAAGCTTGTACTGAGCACTTTTTGCCTGCCAAGCACTGTGTTAGGTGCTTTATATAGATCTTTCAATTTTGTGGAAAAAATGTATTCTTATCTCTTGTTTTACAGATGATGAAAAAAAAAGACCAAGATAAATTAATTTACCCAAGGTGATAGAAATACCAAATGGTGATTTCAAAGTGCGTGCATTTTCCATTTGGCCATGAAAAACTGTTTACACATATAAGCCTTTTCCTTTAGAAAGTCTTGCCTGAAGATGTCATGCTTTTATATTCTGTCCAATATACTGCACACTTTTCGATAAAGAGGGAAATAAACCATTTCTGGGTTTCTACTCTGTGCCAGGCATGGTTTTGAGCACAATACAGTTAATTAGGGAAATGCACTCCAGTCACGGATTCCAGGCATTATGTTAGTCATTTTGATATCTACCCTATGTTGTATCATTAAGTCCCTAGATAGCCCCAAAACAAGAATTATTCTCACCATTATAGAGGTGAGGACACTGATAAAAAAAAAATGAATTAACTAACACAATTCCATTGTGAAAGTAAGTGGCAATATCTGAATTCACACTTATATGTGAATGCCTACTGCGGCCCATCTTCCTTTTACTTCTCAGATACCCCCTTCTCAGAACAGTTGATGTCCATGACCTCTCCTGGACATGAATGATTTCAGCTTTTTGTGTGCTGCATGACAGTGCAGTAATTTTCATCTGGATGTGAAAAGTTTGTAAATCAAGAGTGTTTTTGTGTTCTGGACTGTTTCCTTTACCATAGATCTCTCCCCAACACACACACACACACACACACACACACACACACACACAGAAAAAGAGAGACTTATCTGCACTACAATGCTATTGAGCTTGAATGTTTGTAAAGGTTTCTGACTCTCACAAAGGCAACCTGAGACCATGTTTGGCGCTAACAGTATGTTTTTAGTTTAGGACAGGCCTTTTCTACCTGGTAACACCATTCTCACCAATGCAGATTGCACTGGCAATGTGGAGATCTGCATGGAGTAGAGGAGGAGCAAGGGGAAGTTTGCTTAGCTACCATAGGAGCTAGATGTTAATAGCAAATGGTGAACAAATTACGACTCAACATAGATAGTCTCCACATCCAGGCTGATGTCTCTGGAAATATTTTATGTTTTGGACTATTATAGTGAAGGAAGTTATTGTTCTGATACAGTGGCGTACCAAGAAGAAAGAGGGAGAGACAAGAGCAGTCCATCCAGCTATGAGGGTGCATGATCTCTTGAAAATCGTATGACACTAAGTCAGACTTTAAGTCTGTTAATTTCTCATTCACTTTGAAAAATTCTCAACAAGAGTGACAGGCAATCTCTCTACCAGAGCAGACCACTCCCACCCTTCAATGGTAAATAAGCCATTATAGGTACAGACCAGCTTTGTCATGAACCCAGTTGCAAACCACATTCATAACAAAGTTCTGTAGTTTTGGGGTGAAGATGCCTGCTCTAAAATTTAATAAGTATTCATAATATATATCTCCTCTTGTCTCCTTGGTACTGATATCAAGAGATCTATGTGAAAATGTTTATTACAAAAACACCCCAGTAAAAAAACAGATCTTTAATAAGCAGTCTTTATTCCTCAACTGCAGTGTTCCTTGCTGGCACCTGGCACTCTAAAGTGCACCTCTGATTTTGTAACATCTCATTTTGTCCTCAGAACAACCCTGGCAACTTGGAAGATGAAATGTTGTCAAGGGGGATGTATGTAGAGCAAGCAGACAAATTTATTCTTTTCACTTGTTGATCATCCACATGTGCTCTAGAGAGGCTGGTTACATTCC
>CM053399.1:117744790-117777006 GCA_028644305.1 Xerus rutilus
TTCAGAAGGTTAAGAGACTTTCCTAAAATTATTTCTCTAATATGTGACAGAAACTAAAACTGAGATCTTTTAACACAATACCACTAAGGTTTTAGTCACAATTGAAACAATTTAATTTTGACTTTGTGAATGTACACCAAAGCTATTTATGTGCTACCAAATCTTAGCAAATGCTAATTATACGTGTTCTGATCATTCTTTGGATACTTCTGGAACATTTTCTGTCATCTTTTCCCTCTCTTTTCTTTAGTTACTAGATTAAGCTGGGCTTGGAAATTGTGTATGCTTTAAATGATTTTAATATCGTTGCAATAACATTGATAAAAGTTTCTTTTTTTCCAATTCCAATGAAGATCTTTATATTCATTTAATTTCCATTTAAATAGCAAATATTTATGCATTGAGATAATGGAGATATACACAAACAATACTATAAAGAAAATGCTTTTGATTACTGCAATGGTTCAACTTTTTTATGGAACTAATTTTCCATAAAAGATTCCAAGACCTTTCATATTTAAGTCTTCTGGTTAAGTAAAGCTAAACATCATCTTGCCCCTGAACTATAAGGATTTGAAAGAAAATTTATGCTGCCAAAGAGAGAGATGTGATCCACACTTTCTTCATTTCAGCTATTTAAAAATAATCAGGTTCACACCTGAGCAATGGCCTGAGCAATGACCTAGCCAAGAGTGAAGAGAAGTGATGACAGATCAGGTGATTTGACAATGAGGTGCTAATAGCTTGGAGTCATTGTCAGGGTATATTCTTTAGTGCTAGAAAGATCTAGCCCAGGACTCAAATCAGGTATATATTCAAGCTGAAGCCTGTGGCAGGGAACACTACACCCGGCCTAAGACAGTGCATGGTTAAAAGTAAAGCTGAAAGTTATTCCTGAAATCTGCTGATTTACTACTCGAAAAAATGTTGTTCACCTTGACAGGAACCTAAGAGAAATTATACCCAATATTTAGCAAAGCATAGTCTCTCTTTATTATTTATTCTTTTTAGATACATATTACAATAGAGTATATTTTGACATATTTATACAAACATGTATATCTTATTCTATTTGGGATCCTAGTCTGTGGTTGTATATAGTTTGAAGATTCATTTTGGTGTATTCCTATATGTACGTAGGAAAGATAGGTCAGATTCCTACCACTGTCTTTAATATTCCTATCCCTCTTCCCTTCCTTTCATTCTCCTTTCTTTAATCCATGGAACTTCTGTTCTCTCTCCCTTGTTGTGTATTAGTATACACATATCTGAGAAAACATTTGAACTTTGTTGTTTTTTGGGATTGACTGATTTCACTTAGCATGATAGTCTCCTGTTCCATCAATTCACCAACAAATATTATAAAGTTGTTCTGTTTTATGGCTGAGTAATATTCCATTGGGTATATATACCACATTTTCTTTATCCATTCGTCTGTTGAAGGACACCTAGATTGATTCTCTAAGCTATTTATAATAGCTTAGCTATTATAAATTGAGCTGCTATAAACATTGATGTGGCTGTGTCACTGAAGTGGCTGATTTTAACTCCTTTGGTTATATGTGGAATAAGCAGGTCATATGGTGGTTCCATTCCTAGTTTTCTAAGGAATCTCCATAAACTGCTTTCAAGAGTGACTGCATTAATTTGCAGTCCCATCAGCAGTGTATGAGTGTACCCTTCTCCCATATCCTTGCCAACATTTATTGTTACTTGTGTACTTGATTGTTGCCATTCTGACTGGAGTGACATGGAATCTCAGCGTAGTTTTAATTTGCATTTCCTTAATTTCTAGTAATGTTGAACATTTTTTTCATATATTTGTTGAACATTAATATTTCTTCTGTGAAGTGCCCATTTATTGACTGGGTTATTAGTGTTTTTGGGTGTTAACTTTTTTGAGTTTTTTTGTATATCCTGGAGATTAATGGTCTATCAGATATGCACATGGCAAAGATTTTCTCTTATTCTTTAGTTTTTATCTTTACACTCTTTTTGTTTGTTTCCTTTGCAGTGAAGGTTTTTAGTTTGATACCATCCCATTTATCGATTTTTGATTTTACTTTTTGTGCTTTAGGAGTCTTTTTGAGAAATTCATTTCCTACGCTGACATGATGGAGATTTGGTCCTACTTTTTCTTCTAGTAGATGTAGGGTTTCTGGTGTGATGCCTAAGTCCTTGATCCACTTTGAGTTGAATTTTTTGCAGGGTGAGAGATAGTAGTTGAATTTCATTCTTCTACATATGGATGTCCAGTTTTCCTGGCACCATTTGTTGAAGAGGCTATCTTTTCTCCAATGTGTGTTAATGGTGCCTTTGTCTGTTTATGTGGGTTTGTGTCTGTGCCTTCTATTCTGTTTTATTGGTCTTTATGTCTGTGTTGGTACCAATTCTGTGCTATTTTTGTTACTGCTACTCTGTTGTATAAATCTGGTATTGTGATGCCTCCTGCATCACTTTTCTCACTTAAGAATTGCTTTGGATATTCTGGATCTCATTTTTCCAAATGAATTTTATGGCTGCTTTTTATATTTCTAAGAAGAATGTCATTGGAATTTTAATAGGCATTGCATTAAATCTGGATAGCGCTTTTGGTAGTATGACAATTTTAATTCTGCCTATCCAAGAACATGGTAGATCTTTCCATCTTCTAATGTATTCTTCAATTTCTTTCTGTAGTATTCTGTAGTTTTCATTGTAGTGGTCTTTCACCTCTTTTGTTTGATTGAGTCTCAAGTTTTTTTTTTTTTTGAGGCTATTATCAATGGGATAGTTTTCCTAATTCTCTTTTAGCTAATTCATCATTAAATTAGCAATTGATTTATGAGTGTTAATTTTATATACTGCTACTTTGCTTAAATTTTTATGTAAATTTTTTAGTAATTTTAGTAATGTTTAGTAATTTTCTGGTGGAGTTTTTTTGGGCCTTCTAAGTATAGGATCATGTCATAAGCATATAGGGATAATTTGAGCTTCTCTTTTTCTATTCATATCTTTTCAATTTCTTTCTTCTGCCTAATTGCTCTGGCTAGAGTTTTAAGACTGTGTTGAATAGAAGTTATAAAAGAGGGTATCCCTGTCTTGTTCCAGTTTTTAGAAGTAGTGCTTTCAGTTTTCCACCATTTAAAATGGTATTGGCCTTGGGTTTAATGCATATATCTTTTACAATGTTCAGGTATGTTCCTATTATCCCTAATTTTTCTATTGTTTTGAACATGAAGGGGTGCTGTATTTTTTCAATTGCTTTTTTCTGCATTTATTGAGATAATCATGAGATTCTTGTTTTTAAGTATACTGATGTGATGAATTACATATATTGATTTCTGTACACTGAAATAGCTTTGCACCCCTGGGATGAACTCCACTTGATCATGGTGCAGTATCTTTTTAATATGTTTTTGTATGTGATTTGACAGAATTTACTGAGAATTTTTGCATCTGTGTTCATCATGGATATTGGTATGATGTCTTCTTTCCTTTATGTGTCTTTGTCTGGTTTTGGTATCAGGGTGATACTAGATTCATAGATGTGTTTGGAAGTATTCCTTCTTTTTCTATTTCATGGAATAATTCAAGGAGGATTTGTGTTAGTTCTTCTTTGAAGGTCTGGTAGATCTTGGCTGAGAACCCATCCAGTCCTGGGCTTTTCTTTGTTGATAGACTTTTTCATTGCTTGAAATTGATGTGTTAAAATTTTCTATGTCCTCCTTGTTCAATTTGAGTAGGTCATATGTCTCTAAGAAGTTGTTGATGTCTTCAAGATTTTCAATTTTTTATATTATAAATTTTCTAAACAGTTTCTGATTATCCTTTGCATTTCCACAATGTCTGTAGTGATATTTCCTTTTTAATCACAAATTTTAGTAATTTGAGTTTTTTCCCTTTTCTCTCAGTTTGCTTGGCTAAGATTTTATCAATTTCATTTATTTTTTCAAAGAATCAACTTTATTTATTTATTTTTAATTTTTTTGTTTTAATTTCAAATTATTTCCTATCTTCTACTGCTTTACTGGTTTTGGTGTTGGTTTGTTTTTCTTTTTCTAGGGCCTTGAGATATAATGTGACTATTTGGTGACTTTTTTTTTTTTTGATATTATAGATTGAACCCATGAGTGATTAACCATGGAGATGCATCCCCAGCCCTCTTTTATATTTTACTTAGAGACAGTGTCTTTTGGGTTGCTTAGGGCCTTGATAAACTGCTGTGTCTGGCTTTGAACTCGTGATCCTTCTGTCTCAGCCTCCTGGGCTGATTAGATTACTGATGTGTGGCACTGTGCCCACTACTTTCTGTTCTTTTTAGGAATGAGCTCAATGCTATGCACTAGCCTCTTAGAATTGCCTTCATAGTGTCCCAGAGATTTTGATATGTTTTGTTGCTATTCTCATTTACCTTTAAGTACATATTTTTTCATCTTTGATGTCTCCATTGATCATTCACTACCATATTATTTAGTCTCCAAGTGTTAGATTAACTTCTTTTATTAATTTTATCACTGATTTCTAATGTAATTCCATTATTATCTGATAAAAAGCAATGTATTACCTCTTTCTCTCTCTCTCTCTCTTTTTTTTTTTTAGTATTTGCTAAATGTTTCTTTGTGGTGTAAGATATGGTCTACTTTAGAGAAGGATCTGCTGGGAACAAAGTGCATTCAGTCATTGGTGGATGAAATAGTCTATATATGTCTATTAAGTCTACATTATTGATTGTATATTTTAGCTCTGTAGCTCCTGTTTTTAGTTTTTGTTTGGGAGATCTGTCCCTGTGATGAGAGAGGTGTGCTAAATCACCCAGTATTATTGTGTTGTGGCCTTCATATGTCCTGATAAATCTTATATCTGAGAGCCTCAACTTCCCTTTTGGCTGAGTTAGGTAGAGTGGGCTGGAGTGTGATATCTGAACCCTGAAAGTGAGTTTAGGTAGGCTCCAGGTTCTTCATTGAATGGAGATTGGTATGAAGATTTTAAATTAGTGCACCTCTAGGGCCCAGCAGCTGCTAGTTCACACTGGGAGATTGCACCCCAGGAATCTCTTTGGGTTCCATGAATGCAGCAGAGGAGCCAATTTTTCACCCCCTCTGTCACCCACATGGGCCCCACCTTTCCTGGACTTTGAGTTCAGACTCCAAACTCAGTCACACCTATTCCCACCTTTTCCAATTTCTGGCAGGGCACTTCCCTCACAGCTGGTCCTTTGATCCACAGAACTCAAGGGGGAGGAGGGTGCCAGGTGAGTTTCCACAACCCATATTCCTCTGTGTATAACCCTCTTCACATCTGATTTTTTTCTGGCCTCTTAGGCACACTATATAACATGTGGTGTGGATTTGTCAGACAGATTTTTGGGACCCAGCTGGGGTTTATCAGGACTTGGCATCCGTAGCCAGCAGTGCTGCCGTGAGGTTGCAAGATGGCTTCTTCCTATGTTCTACATGGGCTGCTGGGGAGGACATGATTCTTTCCCCAACAAGTGTATTGTGCAGCACACCTTCTGGGTGAGTAGGCAGTGTCTTTGATCGCTGATCTTTCTGTACCAAGACACACGACAGTCCTGTTGCTGAGAAGCTGCCTACCTACTTTCTGGGTTTCATTCAGAACAGCAGCCTGGGAAGGGACCAGTTCTGTTCTGCCATCTTGACTCCAAGTGTAGTCTCTAATCTAAGGAATTTATAAAAATCATGATTCTTAAGTTCTCTTTCACATCCATTTAATCAGAATTTCTGTGGTTTGGCTTTAAGAATATGTTTTTAACAAATAGCACAGTTGATTTTGATACACTAAAGTTTATAATCTAGGCCAGCTTTTTTGGTAGATATGAGAAAATCAGGAAATTGAGGTCCTGAAAAAAGTTTCTTGCCCAAAGGGGTAAACATAGACATAGAATCTGAGGTTGTTCTAAATCTCAGGTATATAGGTGCCCATTTTTATTTAGATCAATAAAAGTTGGTTTCCCTTCTTTGATCCTTTCCAGACTGAGCAGGAGACATTAATCAAAAGTTCATTGCCACATTTCAAAAAGCTATGTTTTATATTTTATTATTCTGAGATGATTATTCAGGTTTTCATAGACTTACAGAATTGCACAAAAACCTGAATTCAAAATATTTTTAGCAAAATTTTTTAAAGTTTTGTATGTCACCATTAGAATTTCTGAACTCCTAGATAATTTCTATATGTAAGCAATTTATCTGTGCATGTGAAGTGTAAAAGACAATGTGATTCAAACCAAATATAGAGAAAAGAGGCAACTTTTACAGATTGGTTCCTTTTCTCTCTTGTAGTAACTGTGGCCAGTCCTTACTTTGTAGAGGAAGCTCTGAAAAAAGGAAGTAAAAACTCAAAAATAATGGAGCTCAATCCGTTGGTGTGGGTGGTTATTCCATAGAGCTGGCGTTTGCAGTGCAATAAGTGAACTGAGACTGACATGGGTAGTACAATTGCACTGGAGTTAGAATGATACTCTTAAGTAGAAGGGAGTGGGATATGGGATCCATTTTAGAAGCTATTATCTAAACTTAACCACTTTAATATCAGGACTATCTCCATGATTATTTCTATCAATACATCCTGCCCTAAAATATTAGCTCCCCTAAACCTGCAGTCCATGTGAAAAACATCACTTAATCAACAATAGACATATCCTATTGGCTTGAGAGAATAACACTACCTACAAGTAGAAAGATAGTCAAAATGACAATGAATGGACTGGTGTTTTAATGTCACCCAAATCAACTATGGTAGTTGCTTGAGTGACTAAACTCAAGTTTGCCTATAATCGTTAAGCAAACTCAAATTTGTTTATAATCATCAATTGGCAAACTGACATTCTTCCATGTGACTTTATGATATGATATCTGCATTGATTTAATGAATTATATGTATGCTAGGTTTACTACATTGATAAGAAATCTTTTATAAGGAAGATCCTTGTGGTGGCTAAGAAAACTTTTGTGAAATCTGGAGTTTTGTTTGATGTTATAGAAAGTCTTCATTTAAGAGGTATATTGGAACAATTCTAGATGGCAACATCAAGAGAAAAAGTACATGTGAACTCCTTTCAAAGAGTTTCCTTTACACATTCATATATCATTCAAGCAATTGAGATGATATATTAATAAGTATGAAAGACTAAACAAGTGCAGCCATTAAGAAACTGTAGGTACATAGCCTTACTAGCTGAAGATTTGGATGAAGAATATATGAAAAATTACATGAGAAAAAATAGTGCTAAAAGTTCTGCTCAACTTTACCTTGCCTTTTCCCATTTCCTTCTTAAACTGTAGCTAAAACATTTTATGCAGGATTTTACACACTAATCCTAAAACTGATTTTTGTCTGAATTTATCTTTATAATTGCCTTGGCTTTTAAGAATCTTAGGACATATTGCTCATTTCAGGACACATTGTTTAAGAAGAGCAAGAAACAGGATGCCAGAATGAAATTCTTCTGATCCTCTCTTAAGAACAGGAACCAACCCTCAGGTACTAAGATTCAAAAACCATGGTGAAAATTTTTTCTTTCATCTTTCCATTCTTGGAATATGGCCAGGACCAGAAGCAGCAGTGTTGAAATTGTGTGAAAAGTATGTTTCTTCTGTAGTGCTGGCCTGATTGAAAGCAGAAAGTGTATGGACATTGATGAAATTCTCTCCAATTGAAACTGGCACAATTTTATGGACCTGAGAGACAGAACTAAACTGATAATCAGAGCTTAAGTATCCCTGCATAGAGTTATAATATAATAAATTATTTACATGATATGTTTTCTTTTGCACTAGGGTATGTACTTTAATTGTATTGGATGCTCTTCTGGAATATAGAACTATAGTACTGTTAAAATTCCTCACTCTGTTTAATTTCCCACTGACCTACATCATGTTTCTTTGATCATCTTACAGAAGATAGCTCTAATATTATCACTGTACACTTTTTTTTGGTCCAGCCACTGTATTAACAATTTGTTTAACTGGGATACACACTAAAAGGGAAATACAGGAATACAGGGCCAAGGAATTAGACAACTCTTGGCTCCAAATAATGTTTAGAACATTTATTAACTGAAAGTATTTGCTGTATTATAAGCCAATATCCATTGGCTGAGAATATTTGGCATTTCCTGCAAACATTATCTCTTATTGACTGACTACATATAATAGTGATCAAGTTAGGTGAGAATTTTTGCTGAACTTGAAATTTAAATCTACTAATCTCTTTATTAGGATTTGCTCCATTCAGTTTTATATGGTTATATTAGTTGTACATTACTATGTAACAAATTTTCTCCAAGTGTTATACCATATATACTTTATAGCTAAATGATTGTTTATTATCTCAGAGTGTTTCTAAGTTTTAAGAATTCAGGACTAGCTAATGTAGGTGGTTTTGACATAGGTTCCCACATGAGTTTCTAGTTAAACTGTTAGTTTGGACTGTTGTCATCTCCAACTTTGCCTAAGGTTGGATGATCTGATTATAAGCTCAGTTACAGCTTTGGCAGGTAGCCTCAGTTCCTTGCCATGTGGGCCTCGCTATAGGGCTGATCATAATATGGCCTATGGCTTTCCTCAAAGAGAATGATGAAAGTAGGAGTGAAGAGAGGAAGACAAAGGGAAAATGCCATACTATGTTTTATAACCTAGTCTCTGAATCACGCACTGTCACCTTCACCTTCTGTTCATTGGAAGGGAATAATTTAGTTTCGTCTTCACTAAACTAGAGGTGGCAGGGATCATAGTAGCTGCCTACAACTGCATTCTCTCTGGCCCCAATGATTTACATCCCTTACACACAAAAACTATAGTCACATCCTCCCAAAATATGGTCATATTTCAAGTCATTTCATTATAACATCAGTTCAGTGTCCATGACTTTGTTACTTAAATCAGTTTTGAGACTAGATAGGCTTCCTCTGTGAACTCAAGAAACAAGTTAATATCCATATATGTACATGATGAGGCATGCATAAAGCAACTATCAGAGGTTATTCACAAAGCAGTGGGAAGAAACAAGTGGCACAGAGCCATCTTTGAACCATACCAGTTTTCTCCTACTCATTATCACTCCATCTATAGACTTAGTCTCTGTTTTTCTTAATTCTTGGCTATTGACTCAACTTGCACCCACCCAAGTGTTCCTTTATTATTATTTTTTATTTTCCCCATGAAAGTAGTATGCATCTGTTGCTAAATAGCTTCTCGGCTCGCTTTCTGCCAATAGAAAGTTTGAAGTCAATTAGCCTCTTTACATTCCCTGCTATCTCTTTCAATTCAAAATAGCAAAGTTTTCGTTGATGCAATTCTTTAAAAAATTGGTCAGTCTTTTGTAATCTTATTTGGGTCCAATTAATTAGACAGAAGTCATATCCACAGATCTCTTAGAGATAAGCACTTGTATACCTTGATCTTCTACTGAGGGACAATGCCTTTAAACTTTTTAGGAAGTTAATTCGTTGAGAAGACCTGTCAGTTATTTCCTTAAAATGTTGATTTTTTTTACTTTGTTTTCCTCTGGGTAAAAGATAATGTTATTGAATATTTCACATTCCACAATGTTATAAGGAAAATACAAGTTTATATATTTTGATGCATTTTTAAAGAGAAAATTTATGTTTAAGTAAGTGTTAAAATGCCCAGCTAAATTAAGATATCTTGGCTTCTCTATTTAGTATTTCCCTGAAATTTTGATGACTAGGATGTATTATGAATTACAAAATGAATAGATTTTGGAAATGTATAAAGATTTTTTTTATACTCAAAATATTCTGCCATTTTCCCTTTTTTTTCCAGAAGTATTTTTTAGTGCTATTACTCTCCCACGGAAAATATTGTTCTTTCAAAATTTGATTATCTATAGCACTCAGAGCCTTTCAAATTGGAATATTTGAAAATCCCACTATGACATGAGCAAATTTCAAAATAACTTTGTTAACATTAATGCCACGTATGTGTGTGTACGTATATATATCTCAAAGCCTACTATACTTGATGACGTATAAGGGCACAATGAAATACATGTAGTAGTAGCAGTAAGTTTACATTGTATTGATTTCAAAATGATCTTATTTAAATTTGCCTTATGTAACATTAATGATAAATCTGTTATATCCATATAAGAAGCAAGGCAATTTGGCTAATGTCACAGCTAGTTAGCAGTGGAGCTGGAACATGAGCTCTTGTTTGGTTTCCGTGTTCAGTACTCTCCACAATATAAAATATACTTCAATGTGTTATGTAAAAGTCCATGCTGTGTACACTTTGCCTAATTCTCCACTGCCACTGATTAATTTTTTAAAATACTTTTTAGTAATAGATGGACAATATACCTTTATTTTATTTGCTTATTTTTATGTGGTGCTTAGGATCAAACCCAGTGCTGTATACGCACAAGGTGAGCACTCTACCACTGAGCCACAACCCCAGCCCCATGCTGATTATTTTGGAGAGGCAAAGAATCTAAAATATTTTCATGAAATAGATATGGAAAAGTAGAACTTTCATATATGCTTTTAAAAATTCAGCACTTGCTTAGTAATTTGCCTTGCTTTCATTTAACAGATTTCTAGGATAGTACTTCATCCACCATTGAAATACAACTCTGATGTTAATAGAGCAGCTGGTCAAAAACACATATAATATCATATTGTAATTGTTGACATAGAGTGAGAAAACTAAAAATATTGAAAGAAAGAAGAAAAAGTCTACAAATGCTAGTTAGAATTAAAATGACATTACTAAAATAAAATGTTATGTGTCTTGAAGTACAAACTATTTTTCACTTAACAAATTTGACATAGCCTTCTCACAGTCAGCGTAATTCCATAACTGGATAATTTTAATGTTGTGGGTTAGACTTATTTGTACCAAAAACCAGGAAAAGAAACTTACAGCAAATTATCTCTCATGAACTTAAATTTTAAAATCTTAACAAAATATTACAAAACCAAATCCAGTAAAATATAGAAAGACGATCACAGGAAAAATCAAGAAATATTTCTTGAATTCTAGGAATTTAAGAATGGAGTAATGCTCAAAAATTATCCAATGTGGCTAACCATTTCAGTTGGCTAATATAGAACAAAAAAAGCATTTTAAGCATTCAGTGTTCATTTATGATGTAAACTCCCAGTAAAGCAGAAATAAAGGACTTTAAAATCATAAAAAGAAACCTACAAAAAAGACTAAACTTATCAGTGGGTACTAAGTTACAGTAAGATGGAAACAGAAAGTTCTGGTGTGCTATTACACAGAAGGGTGACTATAGGTAATAATAATGCACTCGCTGTGCTTTTCAGAGAGTTGAAAGGAAGGATAAAGTTTTTACCAGAAGGAAATCACAAATGTTTGAAAAGTATTTTTAACTTGATTTAAACATTATATTATAAAATTTATACATGTATCAAAACATTACATTATGCCTACTATTACATGTAATTTCTATGTTTTTACATATTAGTTGAAAAATTTAAAAAAGAAAAGTACTAAACAATATCATTTTATGGATTAATAGTAAACATGTAGAAACTGAAGTAAAAGATACAATAACTTTTAATTTGTTGCAAAGAAAAGTAAATAATTCCAAGTAAATCTTAAACATACAGAATCTCTGCTGAAAATTACAAAATGCTGGAGGAAATCAAAGATCGAATAGATATAATGTATCAATTAGGAAATTCAACATTAGAGAAGATGTCCATCCTTCCCCAAATTAGTTTACATATTTAATACAGTTCCTATTAAAATCCCAGAAAAGAATTTTTTAGAGATAGACATGTTTATTCTAACACTCAAATGGAAAAGCACAGATCCTAGACTGGCATAAGTAATATTTTTGAAAAGAATAAAGTGGAAAGAAATGTGCACTAGATGTTAAGGTTTACTCTATAGCTGCAGTATCAAGGCAGTGCTTCGTTAGCAGATTGATAGAGACATTGACCAATGGAACAGTGGAGATCCATAAATACACCCATACAAATATGCCTAGCTACTTTATATGGTAGTGCAAAAGAAATCCAATGAATATTAGCTTTTTAACAAATGGTAACTATAAAAAATGGACATCCATAAACAATAAAAAAGGAAAAAAGAGTAAAAAAGAGAACATGATCAAATCTTACACTTGACACAAAAGTTAACTCAAAATGAATCACATCAACTTAATGTAAAATGTAGAACAACAAAGATTTTCAAAGGCAATATAGAAGAAAATTCTAGGTTCTGTGGAAACTAGGATGAGATGAAGAGTTTTTAAACTGGAAATCTGAAAGCATGATACATAAAAGGAAAACAATAAATTGGAATTTTTTTCAATTTTTTTAAGTTATTAACTTAATAAATGGAAAACTTAATAAATAGGAATTTAATTTTTTAAATAAAAATTAGAAACCTGTATTGTTAAGAGAATAAAATAACAATGTATATACTTGTATGTCTTTTTTTTTTTTTTGGTACCAGGGATTGAACTTAGGGGTGCTTGACCATGGAACCACATCCCCAGTCCCATTTTGTGTTTTATTTCGAGGCAGGGTCTCACTGAGTTGTTTAGCACCTCGTCATTGCTGAAGCTGGCTTTGAACTTGCAATTCTCCTGTCGCAGGTTCCCAAAGTGCTGGGATTACAGGCACCATGCCTGGCTACTTATATGTCTTTATTGGGTGAAAATATTTACAAACTACATATCTAACAAAGGAGTTGCATCTAGAAGATAATAAGTCACAAAAACTCAACAATTACATAAAATTCTAGCTAGAAATTGGGCAGTGGAACTTGTGGCCATTTCACTGAAGAGAATATACTTGCGGCAAATAAGCACATGATAAGATAATAAGATGTTTAATGTAATTAGCCATTGGATACATTCAAATTAAAACCAAAATAACAATTTAGGTGTAGTGATAACTGTGCCTTGTGATAGAGATATCAGAATAGGGAGAAAAAGGAAAAAGAAAAGAACAAATTAGTAACACTAAATATTGACAGGATACTGAGACACTGGAAGACTCATACATTGCTGGTAGGAGTATAAAATGGTAAATAAACCACACAGGAAAATTGCTTGACAATGTTCAATAAAACTAAATGTACAAGTACCAAACAATACAGTGCACTCTTAGATATTTATCCTATGGAGTTATAAACTTATATTCATAACAAAAAATTATACACACATGTTTACAGTAACTTTATTCTTGCTAGCCTAGGACTAGAAATGCTGATGTCCTCATTAACATGGATTAATGATTAAGGAAAACATGCTGCATACATGCCTTGGGACTACTACTCAGCAATGAAAAATAAACAGAGACTGTTGATAGATAAAACATCTTGGATGGATATGCAGAGTTGTGTTGAAAGAAAAAGGCAATTCCCAAATGTTGCATCCTGTATTATTGCATTCATTTAACATTCTTGAAATTAAAATAAAAAAATGGACGTAGAAAACAAATTAGTGGTTTCCTGGATTTAAAGATGTGTGTGTGTATGTGGGTGTGTGCATGTGTGTGGTGACTATGAAGGGACAGCATAAGGGGACCTGCTGGAACAAAATGTAGACTTGATTGTGGGAATGGTTACACAGAGTTGTTTTGTTTGTTTGTTTTAAAAGAGGAAGTTAAGTGAAGTAGGCCAGTCACAAAAGATCAAAGGACAAAAGTTTTTTTCCGATTGTGGAAACTAACAATAAATTGGAATTTTTTTCAATTTTTTTAAGTTATTAACTTAATAAATGGAAAACTTAATAAATAGGAATTTAATTTTTTAAATAAAAATTAGAAACCTGTATTGTTAAGAGAATAAAATAACAATGTATATACTTGTATGGTCTATACTTTCAGTATAGACCAAGGAGTGGGAGGACTGGATCAAATGGTAGTTCCATTCCAAGTTTTCTAAGGAATCTCCATATTGCTTTCCATAGTTGTACCAATCTGCAGTCCCACCAGCAATGCATGTGAGTACGTTTTCCCCACATCTTTGCCAACAGTTATTGTTACTTATATTGTTTATAATTGCCATTCTGACTGGAGTGAGATGGAATCTCAATGTCATTTTCATTTGCATTTCTCTAATTGCTAGAGATGTTGAACATTTTTTCATATATTTATTGGCCATTCATATTTCTTCTTCTGTGAAGTGTCTGCTCAGTTCCTTTGCTCATTTATGGACTTAGATTATTTGTTTTTTTGGTGTTAAAGTTGTTTGAATTCTTTGTATAACCTGGAAATTAATGCTTTGAGGCACAGGTGGTAAAGATTTTCTCCCATTCTATAGGCTCTCTGTTCATGTTCTTGATTATTTCCTTTGATGTGAAGAAGGTTTTAGTTTATTATCATTCCATTTATTGATTATTTTGGTGAGGGGTACCAGGGATTGAACTCAGGGGCACTCAACCACTGAGCCACATCCCCAGCCCTATTATGTATTTTATTTAGAGACAGGATCTCACTGAGTTGCTTAGTGCCTTGCTTTTGCTGAGGCTGGCTTTTAACACGTGATCCTCCTGCCTCAGCCTCCTGAGGCACTGGGATTACAGGCATTTGTCACCACGCCCAGCTCCATTTATTGATTCTTGATTGTACTTCTTGCACTTTAGGAGTCTTGTTGAGGAATTTGGTTCCTAAGCCTACAGGATGGTCATTTGGGCCTACATTTTTTTCTAGTAAATGCAAGGTCTCTAGTAAATGCCTAGATCCTTGGTCCAATTTGTGTTTTGTGAAAGGTGAGATATAGGGGTTAAATTTAATTCTACTACATATGGATTTCCAATTTTCCCAACATAATTTGTTGAAGATGTTACCTTTTTTCAAATGTATGTTTATGGTGCCTTTGTCTAGAATCAAATAACTCTATTTATATGGGCATATCTCTGTATCTTCTATTCTGTTACATTGATCTACATGTCTATTTTAGTGCCAGTACCATGCCAGTTTTGTTACTATAGCTCTGTAGTATAATTTAAGGTCTGGTATTGTGATGCCTCCTGTATCACTCTTCTTGCTAAGGATTACTTTGGCTATTCTGGGCCTTTTATTTTTCCAAATGAATTTTACGATTGCTTTTTCTATTTCTATGAAGAACGTCCTTGGGATTTTAATAGGAATTGTATTAAATCTTTATAGCACTTCTGGTAGTATGACCATTTTGACAATATTAATTCTGCCTATCCAATAACATCGAAGTCTTTCTATTTTATGAGGTCTTCTTCAATTTCTTTCTTTAGTGTTTTGTAGTTTTCACTGTAGAGGTCTTTCATCTCTTTTGTTAGATTGATTCCCCAAGTATTTTATTGTTTTTTTGAGGCTATTGTGAATGGGATAGTTTTCCTGAGTTCCTTTCCAGCTGATACATCATTGGTATATAGGAATGCAATTGATTATTGGTGTTGATTTTATGTCCTGCTACTTTGCCAAATTCATTCATGAGTTCTGGAAGTTTTCTAGTAGAGATTTTTGGGTCTTCTAAATATAGAATCATGTTGACATGATTCTATATTTGACAGGGGTAGTGTGAACTATTCTTTTTTTGTTCATATCCCTTTAATTTCTTTCTTTTGTCAGGTTCAATTTTTTAAAAAATGTTTTAAAATGCATTTCAAGTCATAGTACATACATATAGCTTAATTTTCTATCTCTCTGGTTTCAAACAAGAGTCCCATCATTCGTGTCTTCATACATGTACCTAGGGTAGTGATGTCCATCTCATTCCACCATTTTTGCTACTCATTGCCCCTCCCCTCCCCCATTCCCCCCTGTCCCATCCAAAGTTCCTCCATTTCGCCCATGCTCCACACAACCACCCCTCTTATGTTTCAGCATCCACTAATCAGAGAGAACATTTGGCCTTTAGTTTTTTAGGATTGGCTTGCTTCACTTAGCATGATGTTCTCCAGTTCCATCCATTTACCTGCAAATGCCACAATTTTATTCTCTTTTATTGCTGAGTAATATTCCATTGTGTATATATACCACAGTTTCTTTATCCATTCATCTACTGAAAGGCATCTAGGTTGCTACCACAGTTCAGCAATTGTGAATTGTGCTGTTATAAACATTGAAGTGGCTGCATTACTGTAGTATGATGTTTTTAAGTCTTTAGGGTATAGGCTGAGGAGTGGGATAGCTGGGTCAAATGGTGGTTCCATTCCAAGTTTTCTAAGGAATCTCCATACTGCTTTCCAGATAGGTTGCACTGATTTGCAGTCCCACCAGCAATGTTCGAGTGTGCCTTTTTCACCACATCCTCACCAGCACTTACTGTTGCTTGTATTTTGGATAGCTGCCATTCTGACTGGGGTGAGATGAAATCTTAGAGTAGTTTTTATTTTCATTTCTCTAATTGCTAGAGATGTTGAACATTTCTTCATATATTTGTTTATTGATTGTATATCTTCTTCTGAGAAATTTCTATTTAGCTCCTTAGCTCATTTATTTATTGGGCTGTGTTTTTTTTGTTGTTGTTGTTTTGTTTTTGTGGTGTTAAGTTTTTTGAGTTCTGTATATATCCTGGAAATCAATGCTCTATCTGATGTGTGTGTGGCAAAAATTTGCTCCCAGAATGTAATGCCAGGTTAAGTTTTAAAGACTACCAAGGATGACTCCATGCTCACATTATTTTCAATCTTATTGGACCAGAAAATAAGAAATCAAACAGAATGTACGTAAAATGAGAACAGTATTTGGTAGACAAGTCCTCAGGCTCTCCCTTATTCCTTAGGGGTGTTGGCTTAAGGGTTAGTGGTCAAGGAAGCCCATGAAAGAGGAAGAAATTCACTCAAAATCTCAGTTTCTTCGTGTTTTAGACCATTTAGTTAGTAGATACCTCTTCAGACTGCAGAGATACATCTATTCTCACATAACATTACATTTTTTATTGTTTTTGTTTCTGAGTCACAAGACATACAGTAGGAATCTCCATGCCATGTCACCACATACAGATAAGAAGCTTCATTTAATTTATAAAGAAAGGAAGAAAGAGAAATAGAGGGCTTGAGGAAGGATAGAGGTATTTAATATTGAATATTCTTCCCAAGGATGGACTGAGTAGACATAAGTATTGAGAAGTATAGACAATAAAATTATTTTCAGAGGAGTAATATTTAACTTTACTCAAATTGTGTGGTCTTGGAAAGTACTAATGGTCAAGAAATTCCCACTACAAACTTTTTGTATTCCCAGAAAAGACTTACTGCAAAGAACCATCATTCCTAGAGAATTTGCGAAAGATGACCCGATGATTTTGCCAATGACAAGGTGAGACACAACTGTGTGAAGTCCTGAATCATGCTTCACAAATTATTGGCTTAAATGTTTGTCACCACTAAACAATCTGGACAGAATGCTTCTTAATTTACCTTGACCAAATGTTAGCGATATTTTTCCTTCTTCCCCAGTATCCTGACTTTTTCTCACTGGTGAACATTGGGCAATGCCAAACAATTCCTTTTTAAGATTCTCTCCTAAGAGTCAGCTGATCCTAGAGAAAAATATATTTCTGGAACAGCTGTCACATCATGCCACCTGCTCAGTTCATTCAACACTTGTTTTTAACAATCTTGTTTACTCTTCCCTGTGATAGAAAAAGCCTTTTCTGCCAGACCTTTGAGATGTTTGCAGATTGTATAGTCATTATGTTCTCACTCGTGCAATAGTTCCCTTCCTCTGTTGCAATAATTTTTTTTAGTAAAGCTTCTCATTGCTTGAATTCAGATTTCTTTTTTATTTCATAGATGGGAATTTAGTAATGGTTGTAAAAACTTGAAATTGGTAACTCTTTTACTCAGTAATGCTTCTCTTTGTTTTTACAAAAATACTCATCTAAGTATGCCAAAAAAAAAAAAAAATCTGTGTCAAGAACATTTACTCTAGCTTTATTTAAAATAGTAAAAACTGTAAAAATATTTTAAAACTTAGAAACAACTCATATACTTATCAACAGAACACTCCTAAATGAATGGAGAATAGTTACAAAATAGAATATAATAGATACAAAAGTAAAAGATACTACTTATGGTACTTTCTTGATACAGGAAGATAGTCATGTTAAAAAGTCAGTGTATATAACAATATTGTGTGATTCCATTTCTTCACATTTGTGTGTGCATATGTGCACACAAACATGCATATATCTATAAATATGTGGTCTATATATGCATTCTCTGTATATACATAAATATCTTTTTGGATATTATTATATTATATACATATTATTCTATGTATAAAAAATAATATGTGTATATACATACTACATATATATGGGGGAATACACACACAGCCATATATATATATGTGTGTGTGTATACACACACACACACATATGTATGGAGAGAGAGAGAAAGGGAGTAGGGGAGGGAGGAATTTAAAAAATTTCCTAGGTGACTTAGGAATTTTTTCTGGAACTATGTAATCCAAAATAAGTTATCAACTTGAAGTAGTATAGGAGAAAGGAAGGAGGAGAGTCTTAGTATTTTTCTCTGCATACTATTTTCTCTCCCATTTGGACGTTTACAATATGTACATGTGATTTTTAAATTGCCATTTATAAAAATGCATCTTTTTCTATGTAGAGTCTTATGAATTTTAAAACATCTATATTCATGTAAGTACCGAGATAATCAGGATAGAGAAGTTTAGTTTCCCTAAAACCTCCCTTTGTAGTGACACTTTGTAGTGTCACACTGTTCCCACCAGTAAACTGAAAATCACTGGTTGATACAACCTTTTGAGACTGGCTTTTGTTCAGTTTGCATAACACCCTTGAGATCCAACTAAAGTGTTACCTATATGGATAATTTGTTCCTTTTTATTGCTAAGTTATTTTCCACTTTTTTAGATGATGATAGCTTATCTACTTATGAGGGACATTTGGGTTGCTTCTAGTTTTTGGAGAATGTATATAGAACTTCTGTGAACATTTGCATATGGGTATTTTTTTAACCATGTAACTTCATTTTTCTAAGATAAATAGTGAGGAAGGAATTGGTTCATTACATGTAGAAAGTATTTATCATCGAGAGAACTTATCCTAGCCAGTTTTCAGAATGGTAGCATGCATAGTTTTTACAATAAAAATCTAATTAAAGTCACATGGACTATGTGGCCCATTACTATTTTTACACAACATGTAGTTCTTAAGAATGTTTGTGTCCTAGAGGACTCTGAATTCTTCAAGACCTTTGAAACACTCCACTCTGGATATAGAAGGGCTAACAGAAAGGCAGAAAGATAAATTAAAATATTTAAGTTATATTACTTTAGAGATTGACATTTTGTGGGTTTTGTTTTGAAAAATATGCAGAGATTTTTGTAATTTGGGATTGGTCAAGCTACAATAGTAATGATTTCTTAGAATAATTTAGAAGCAAAAATTGAGATTGGTTACGCACCTGAATGGTCTGAGGTTCAAATTTATTGAAAGCTTGGGCAGGATTATAGTAAGATTTGGGGTGGAGATGAGGGTTCCAATCCAATATTTGGACAGCTACAATAAGAGTTTTCGAGGACTGGAGATACAGCTCAGTGGTAGAACACTTGCCTAGCATGTATAAGGTCTGAATTCAATCCCCAGCACTGGCAAAAAAAATTTTTTTCCAGCAATCTTCTTACTTTAAAGTCAGGGCATTAAAAAGCAATTCATATTTCCTTATCCCATAAACTAACTAGAGGTTTTTGCTTGTTTTTCTTTTTTTCCTTCAAAATAGTATTCATTATTGTACTTCATTTAATTATTCAAGTTCTAGGTGCCTCTTAATTAGCTTAGCACATCTTTAGCCTCTTTTTGACCTCTTTTAGTTGTGTATTCAAAATTATTTCCTAAGCCCTTTCTGTATTTCAAGACATGCACCAGGGAACAAAACATAGAAAACTCCCACTAAGTCCATTAAGTAAAGAGAGTCGAAAACCATTTTATGCAGATATCAATGCTAAGTAGAGAATTAAAATAAGGCGGCATGATAGAGAATGACCAGTTTCTCTTTTCAGTTGGGTGGTCCGGAAATGTTTGAAAAGGAATGAGTGAGGGGAGATTTGAGTGAGCAGATTGTGCAAAGGCTCTAATATGGATGTGGCCTTGCCAGGAGAAGAAAGACCAGTGCTTGTAATACAGAATAGACAATTGGGGAAGAGGGTGTAAGAGTGGGATCAAATAATACATTTCAAACCAGAAGAAAACCAAATATATAACTCATAACATATAAAAATAATATATATGAAAGCATAATATATAAAACATCATAATAGCATATAGCATATGACCAATGAGTGTTGGCTACTGTTATTTACTTTTAGGCCTTGGAACACCTGAAGGGAAAGAAAGCATCCAGCCCTGGAATGAGCAGTTGATAGGATATATGGAGGATGCTCACAGTTTAGTTAGGGTAGAATAGGAATGGAGAACTAAATAATATAACTGAAACACACAAAGTAAGAACTATAGAAGGTATAAAGAAATTAGAATTGAAGGGTTTTCCGGGGGAAGGGGGGGCTATTACACCAGGTACATAGGATTTGACTCTGATTGGCACCAAAATTAACTGTGAATCATGGTTGGTATTCCATGCAAGTTATTTACAAATACAGTGTCAAGTATCCCTCTGTAAGTATGACTTAGTTTTCATTTTTGATCAGAGGGGTACCAGGGATTGAACTAAGGGGCACTTAACCCCTGAGTTCCCAGCCCTGTTTTGGATTTTATTTGGAGACAGGGTCTCACTGAGTTGCCTAGTGCCTCAGTTTGGCTGAGGCTGGCTTTGAACTTTCAATCCTCCTGCCTTAGCCTCTTGAGCTGCTGGGACACAGGCATGTGCCACCACATAGTTTTGATTATTTTTTAAACTCACATTCTTCCTTACTGAAAATAATGAAGTCTGACTTAGGTTTTGTTTTTTTTTTTTAATCTTGCATTCTTCCTTATTGGCAAATAAGGAAGCTTAATGATGCTGGTTATTCAAGATTGCTTAGGAGTAGGCATAACTATATCAGGTGGGACATGAGTGTCCAGACTGGAGGAAAATAAAGACAGAAGAAACAAGGTTGGGCTGTGAATGTTAGCTCTTGTACATGTTCAAGTAATCTCTATCTTGAACCTTTCAATTTTGGAGTCTGACAAGTCTCCCTTGTGGGAAAGTAGAAGAAAATGACTCCCAATTTGGATCCCCATGTTCTACATTTTCCCCACATTCCAAAAAAAGGAGAGTTATGGTTAGTTAAGGGTTTGCAGAATCATCCCAACTTCCCTGTAAGCTGAATTTTACCACTTTCTTCAGAGCTTAGGAAGAACTAGAGATTCCCATAGCAGCTTATTCTTTGTATCCCTTCCCATTGCTGCATAGATCTTACAAGAGAAAGCCATCTACCTTCAATGACAGCCTGAATGTGAGAGTGTGAAGTTGGTTTATTCTTCCCTTAGCTGTTGGAAGCCTATCCAATATGGAATTCTTCAAGGAAACGATCATAACTGCTGTGTCATCTTTATCAAATTAATTTTAGCATGGCTAAAATAATTGCATTTCCTTCATCTTCACTACCTTTTTCAGTTTAACAAAAAAGACCAGATGTTGCTAAATTGTGATCTTCTACATAGTACAAGGCTGTGGTCTCCAGGGCTTTAGGCTCATATGCGCAGCCTCTCCATGGTCAAACACTCAGGGAATGCAGCTGTGTTGGGGGCTAGTAAATCTGAAGACATTAATTTTATTTAGCATTTCCTCAGCAATAGCTCTACACTCACTAATGGCACCTCAGGTCTCTGGGGATGGTCACACATTAAACCAGAAACACACACATTTTCACGATTGCAAAAGTATGAGAAGATTTTAACTCTTGTGTAACCAGTATATTTTTATGAGAGGAAATAATCGGATGTACAATTCAAAGTTATAGTCCATACAACCTGGGATCAAAGATAATTTTAACTTTTTTAGAAATGCACCAGGATGCTTAAAATATAAAGATAAGTGTTTAAATTATGCTCTCTTTTTTTGTTAGGAAATTCTAAGGTCAAAATAATTAGACACATGTGAAATTCTTTGGCGTTTTGCTTATAATGAAATTGTCCCCAAATAAATGCCAGTGGTTATCACTTATGGTATTTCTACTGTATGCCTTTGTATACATTACAATTGTAATAGAAAGAAAAGATGGAAGATTCTTTGGAGTTGAAAAATACATTTGATGTCATACAATTTTATATTGTCATATAGCAAAACAGTTGAAACCTATAGAGGACAAAGGGTCATAGAGTTAGGAAGAGGCAGGAGGAATTAATGGATAATTAATGGATAATAGTGGCATCAGAAGATATTAGTTTGACTCTTTTATCTCCTTTATATGATATCTGTGAATCTGAGAAAATTAATGCACTTCATCTAGCTTTGATATCCTCATCTGTAAGATAAGATGGAAATAATGATATAAACTTATTTAGTGGTTGGAGGTTAAATGAAATAAGTTTTGTAGAATTATTTTAAAAACTACAGAAAACTGTAAAGCATGCTTATTAAAATTAAAGAAAGGCAAAGGTAAAATTTATTGTGTTTATATAATATTCCAGGCACTTTATCTGAGAGCTTTGTACATGCAGAGCCACATCAAATTTTGTGAAGATTATATTATCTTCTTATTGTTAAAAGAAAGAAAACTGAGGTGTATGACTGTAAGGTCACGGTTAGTGAAAGACAATGCAGCTTTAAACTTGGCTTTGGCTCTTGCTTCTCCTATCATATTATCCTTACCCCTTTGTTTCTACTATAAATACTCCTTGGGTATTTTGGTACATTTCATTGGAATATCCATTTCAAAGACATTTTAATAAAGCTTATAAAAATGGGAAATTTAGGGTCTAAGCCTATTTTCAACATGGTAAATAAATACAATGTTCACTTTTTCTTGTGAAACCATTGTAGTAGGAAAAGGTGTTGGAGAAGATATGAGCAGTTTTCTCCTACATTGGACAGAGGTAGTATTGCTAGTTCAGGTAATTAACTGGTCCCTTCTGAGCAATAGTACAAAATATCTGAAGGGGCCCTTTCAATATTATTAATTCCAAATATGTTTTTCTTCTGTGAATCTTTGTTATCATATTTACTATTTAAGAGACAACTGTGTGCATTAGATGCTTTATGGCCACAAGTTTCTAATTCTTGCTCTGTGTGTGTGTGTGTGTTTTGTATGTGTGTGTGTTTGTATGAGTGTATCTCAATACACTATATATATGTATGTATATGTGTGTGTGTGTGTGTGTGTGTGTGTGTGTGTGTGTGTATTGTGTGAATGTATCTCAGTATTCTCATAGTGGCACACTGTTCCCTTCCCAGCACCCCCACCATATAACTAGAGGATATTTAGCTATTTGACATTTTGATTGTCACAACCTAGGGGACAGAGCTGCTACTGGCATCTAGTGGGTAGAGGCAGTGATGCTGCCAAATATCTTATAATGCACAGAACTTCCCCTATGGTGAAGAATTATCTGGCCCAAATGTCAATAAAAATAATGCACTTTGTTAAAATTGAGTTTCTCATTTTGAAAATAATTTCACATGCCTTATCTTGTTGATTCTCATCAAATCATCCTAAGGTAGAAGATTTCTAATTTATAAGGAAAATTAGATAAGGAAATTGAGGTTTGAGAGGTAAAAATGAAGGTATTGGAACATGAAATCTCTATGAGAATCCTCTTTCCTCACATCCCACTTTCCATAAACTTCCTTGAAATCTCTTGGGAGGCAAAGATGAATCTTCCAGGCTCCTCTTTCTCTGGCACAGCACAGTTCTTTCTGCTGTAGGTTCAAAATGATGTGTTTATTGATTGACTAATTGTAAAGGACTTTAAGGACAATTACCCATATTATTCTATGCCCCCTTCTTACCAAGAAGTGTCAACTCAGGCCCTTAGGCAAGATTTCTATGTGAATTCTACATGCATTTTTGGTTTCCTGCAAATAAATGCTTTCTTACATCAGTTTTCATAGTTTTGCTCCATCATAAGTCTCAGCACATGTGGAAGTGTAAAGGCCTAAAACCTCCAGCTAGCAACAGGATGTAGCCATTTTGTAGCCATTCTTCTCTTAGCTAAAATCATATATACACAGGCAGAGGAATCAAGAAGAGCCACTTTGTAGCCATTTTTCTCTTAGCTAAAATCATATATACACAGGCAGAGGAATCAGCTTTTTGGACAGCACATTTCAGAGGTAGGTAAAGGACAAATTAGAAGTAGAGCGGGGTGAAAATTTAAAAAGGAAAGAAAGAATGAGAGAAGGAAAGAGGAAGCAAGGGAGGGAGGGAAGGAGGGAGGGAAAGAGAAAGAGAGGAAAAAAGCAAACCAAACAAAAAAACGGTAACATATATGGCTCTCTGCCCAGATTCCCATCCAAAAATTTATTAAGGTGATATGTTAAAATTGCACGACAATAGCGAGGCTGCTTTAGCTTTATATTTAGCTCAAGAAGCAATTAAAGACAGAAAGAAAAAGAACACTCAGACTGTACATGATGAACAAATTACAAGATGTTCAACACATTTGTTTAACAGACAGTAGAAATAATCCACCTGCAAATTTTGAAATGTTCTCCAAACTTGGGTTGAAAATTTGTAAAGCTGAAGCAATCAGTTAATTTGGTCAATTCAGCTGGGAAAAAACACATACTTATTTGGCAATATGTCAAAATATGTTCTGAGGGGGAAAAGAACACATACTCTCAAACTGATGATTTGGCTGAAATTTTCACTTTTTAATTGGTGCTTCTGTTCTGAAGCAGGCTATTTTTTTTATTTTTAGAGTTCTTTACCTTCTTCCATGTTTATAAAGCCTCATTTTATGCTCATCCTCTGTTTCACAAAGATTTTAGGTACTGGTTTTTACCAGTATATTTATTCATTTTTCTACTCTCACAGGGACTTAGAGAAGCTGCCTCTGCTAAAAGCAGCAAATCTTCACTTAAGCCTGCAGATGCCTAAAGGGTAACCTAAAGCAGGATATAGCTTGGTATCTCTGTCTTCATTTTGCGTTTATCTTTGGGTCCCTGTTCATCTCTACATAGAGGCATGTTAATCATTTCAGGAGTGTTCAGCTAAAAACTAGCAATTTAAGGTTTATTAGCTCCAAATTTACTATCCTTTCTTCTCCTCCTTCAAGACTGAGGTCAGATTTATGGGCAGATTTGCAGCATCCTGGTTCAGACCCCTGGAGTGATGCACAGAAGTATTCACTTGTTGTCTTACAGATTCCAGGACAACAACAAGCAGGCAAATCACCCTACTATTAGATTGCACCCCTAAGCAGGAATGATCGTCTCATGGAAGTGGAATTGTCCCCTTCCAGGATCACAGGAGTGATAGATAAACATTGGGAGTAACAGGTGGAAAGTACCTCCCTCAAATGGTAAAGACTTCTCTGAGATACCTCCCAGAATGGAAATAATGATCAACCAGACCACAGTTTGACCAAGACTGCTTAATTATACCTACCTTTTAACCCCTGACCCAATTCCTTCTCTATTTAAACCTAATGCTCCTTTTGGCAACCTGAAGACAGGGCTGAGGTTCTGTATCTCACCTTACCTCTAAGGCTATATTGACTAAAGTTTTCTTTTCCTGCTTTTCACAAGCCCCTTTTCTGCTTGTTTTTTTAGGCAAGTGGCCTGACCTGGTTTGTTGTGACCCTTGGAGTCCCTCTGGCCTAGTACTCTAGTAGTGTTACTTTATGTATAAGTGTGTATGGAATTTTTTTAAAAAAATCGAGGACCAAATTAACTATGAATATTTGCTGGGAGTGTTTGATATTTACTGAAATGGAAGATGAGAACAGACGGGATTAACGTGGAAAATCATGCATCAAGTTTCTGTTTAATCTCAACTTTTGTTGTTTCTCAGTATTGACAGAAAGTATAGGAGAGAATGGAAGATTTGAAAACACCACCAAAACTTCATCATATTAATGTATAAATGTGAATATAAATATTAATATATATATATAAATTATAGTAGCTCTCTGATATAGAAATTAAAATCTTCCTCTTCCCTTAGTCTTGTCTTATATGATCTTATGACCTAAATATATTAAAATAGGTTGAATTTAAATAAATCAGTGGTTTTTGATATTTGATATAGTAATGTGATGTAGTCATAAAATAAATAAGTCATATTTTTGTTATTAATATAAAGCTATAATATGTCCATTCACATGTAGCATGTTAAATCAAAACCACTTATTCTTTGAACAGTATTTATTCCTTTCTTCCTCTTCCCTTCCACCCCACTCTCCATTGCAAACTCCTATAAAATAATAAGCTTGACTCTCCTAAAGGATATACTGTCTGTCCTTGAACTGAAAGGTGCACTTGTACAACAACATGATTAAGAGATTCCTTTGCATTGTTATTTTATAGGCTAAGAAAATTCCAAGATTTTCTAAATATAGATTTTCTAATTTTATATACTCTGTTAACTTTTTAAACTACAATAAATAAAAATATATGAGAATATTTTTGAGAGGACAGGAGTGGGGAAAATATTTTCCCACTTTGTTGATCTCAAAGGATGGGACAGATTACTCTCATCCTGCCATGTTGAGGGTTTCAGCACACAATGCTGTCTTAATATCCAGTAATAAGGCAAAGCCATTTGATCGTGTCTTGTAGCATTTCTTTTTCACACCCCATTCTACTCTTGCCTGCTTTACAACAGCTGATGTAACATCATCTCTTCCTCATGGGTCAGGCGAGCAGATGTGAGCTGCTTCCGTGCTGACAAGCAGGGTGGCAACACTTCCTGGGCAGTGACCTTGTCATGTGACATGCAGTACAGCTATATGATGCCAGAAAACTGCAGCAGCAGGCCAGCCAAGCTTGCAGCCATCCAGAGTGGCACAATTCATTTTGATGAAAGAATTGAGATGACTTGCAGACTAACAGAAATAGCTCTAACCTGAAGGACAGTCTTTTTAGAAATATCCTGTAAGGTGACATATTCTGGACTTGTTTATTCACATGTATGTCAAAGAAAATATTGTTATTTTCTCACTGCTGTATTTGAATACAAAAGAAGATAATAATGAGTATCTATACTTCTTAGTGCCTTCATTTTCCCTGAAGGGTTTACAGGATTTTGTATTTTAAGAACTATACATTCTTCCAAAATTTAAGTATCTGGAGTGTGGAGGATAGATATATTGGCTGTTTTGTAGACCAGGGGAAAATTACGATGTTCCCTTGGGTTAAGTAAGAGGGACAAGGCTATTTTGGCCAACAGATAGATACATTATTGTTTGATAGGAGAAACCAGTTCTGGTATTCTATGGCACCGCAGGGTGATTATAATTAACAATAATGCACAATACATCTCACAATAGTTAGAAGAGAGGAATCTGAAAATAATCAGCTGGAAAAAATGAACTTGGTAAACTGACAGATGCAAGTGCCCCAAGTTTATGACTACCCAATGTATACAAGAAGCAAAACATCACATTGTACCTCTGAAAAAAGTTCAGATAATAAATAATAAATAGTAATAAAAAGATTCATCTGATGTTTCAGATTTATTGTTTGCTATAGGATCTAAATGTTTGTGGTTTCCCCAAAATACACATGTTGAAACCTAATCACCAAAGTGATGGTATTAAGAGGGAGGCTCTTAGTTCACCAAGGCTTTCCCTCATAAATAGGATCAGGGCCTTTACTAGAGAGGCCTCAGGGAGCTGCCTTACCTTTCCTACTATGTGAGCACACACCTAGAAGTTGCCCTCCATGAACTAGAAAGTCAGTCCTCAGTAGAGACTGGATCTGCCAGTGACTTTGGTCTTGTACTTACCTGCCTCCATAACTCTGAGGAATAAGTTTCTATTATTTATAAGCTGCCCAGTTTATGGTACCTGATTATAGTAGTCTGAAAATATAGGACACAACTACACTTTGCCTCAAGAATTTTTAAGAAATATAAAATTAGGAAAAAATAAATGAGAGGAAAAGAATTGTTTCATATTAATGACAGACTAGATATAATCTTTAAAAAGTGATTATCATAAATAAAACACTATATATTTACTTTTAACTATTTGTCATTCTTTTGTTTGCAATGCTATGTAATTGTCTTGGTTTTGTGGGACTTAACCACTTCCCTTTATGTTATACTTGTAAGGAGGACCTCCCTCCCACCCCTTCCTCTCTTCCTTTTTCCTTTTCTTCCTTCCTTCCTTTTTTCTTTTCTTTGTTTTAACACTTATGATGACCTAAATTTATCTTAGATTGAAAAATAAGGCAACTGTTTTTTTATTATCTTGGTGATGTAAACAGAAGGCAAAGGAAAATAGTTCTTAATGTGATTATGCTTAAACACTTAGATTTAAAAACTTGAACTTAAAGGCTAACTTTAGTGATAACAGCTACAAAATTCAAATACAATAATCATGGTTTTTCTGTTTAAAAGAAGTTTTTGTTCAGTTAAATAGTGAATTAACATCCTCATCTGCATGATGCTGCTTTCTAACCCTTTTGGGAACTGAAAATTGTTTACCTTCCTCGTCATCTTCATGATTTTTAGTATGCAGAACACATTATTTTAAAACTACTAGACTTTCTTTCTATCATCTGAGCGTTATCTTTTGGGAAATGCATTATCCAGTTTAGCAATATCCATATTAATTTAAGATTCTTTCAAAGTTTTGTGTAAAGTGCTTATATTCAGGCACATTGATGTTGAATGTTTCAGAAACCCCCAGAATTTATGTGAAAAGATGAATAGAGGTAGTGTACATAGTACTGGAGGTGAAAGGCTGTGCCTTAATTTGGTAAAGTGACTTTAAATTAGGCCTCAGTCTCAGTTGGTTCCCCATTATTTTGTTCCATTAACACTTTTTTAGAGAAACTTTCAAATACTGACTCTTGTAAAATCTTCTACAGCCATCAGATCGTCTTAACAGCAGACGAGAAAAGAAAAATGTCAAGAACAGCAAGGATTATCTTAACCTTGTATTACACTGATCCGAACTCTGCTCTAAGTCAATGATTGTACGACTTACTAGAATAAACCAATAACTCAATGTTGCTGAATGTTAATCTTCAGAATCAGGGTGAGGAACTGTGAGAGGATTAAAGACATATTCATTCATAATGAACGCCAACATTAAAGCTGACCACATTTCACTGAAGCGAAGCACAGAAAGCATGCAATTTCTTTAGAAGTTACTTTAATACTGGAAATTATGAAGAAAGATTCAGTCGTGATTCCTTTCTCCATTACTCTTTTTGCTTCTATTTTTTAACTCAGCTTAATAAAGAGCTTTGTTCACTGAAGATACTTTGCTGTACTTTTCTTTAGGGAAAAAAATATTTTAATGGTGGGAACGATCAGTTTGCCTAGATTCAGATTATCAACACGTCTTTTATTTTTGTCATATTAATCAAAGAAATTATGTTGAAAATGGGGTCATTCTAGAAAAAGCATCAGCTGTCAAGAAAAGGTGTTCACCTAAGATAGAAATAGAATCAAATAAATTTCTAGTATGGATATTATTTGAAGAATTGGCTATTTTGTCATCAGTTAACTGAATGGTTAATTCGTTTGTTGGGTAGAGTTAGGACACAACATGATTAATTAGCCTAATGTATGTGTGCTAAATGCAAATACAGAGACAGCAGTGCCAAATTATGCATGCTTCACGTTCACTGAGGTTGAGCAGGAAAGTACAGTCTGGAAGCACACAGATTTCTATTGAGTCCTTTCTTTATTCTCCAGGGACTAATTCTCATATCAACCACACAGCATTTTATTTTTATCATTGAAACAGGGAAAAAAGCTGGAATTTTTTTGAATTTTAATTAAGCTGTCTGAAGACATTTTTTTTTCACAGCCCACATTCAATATTTTAATATATTTAATATTTTAATATTGAAGCAACATTTTCTAAAATGTATAGTATATTTAAGCAATATGAGTTTGGTGGCACTATAATAACCATTCTTCCCCTATATTAAAAAATAAAAAATATTAAAATAGCAAAAATACTATGTGTATTTAGCGAAATACATACTTATTTTAACTGAGGCAAATCAAAAGAAAAACATTGGTGACATTCAAGAAAATAGTATTTTACACATTCTACTTCTTAAATTAAATAATTAAAGTAACTGGAAAGAAGTATCCAAGTTGGTAATGTAGCAGGAACACAACAGTGTTTTTCTAGGAACTAAGGTGCATTTTGGGTTGAGGGTTGATATACTAACAAAAGTATAGCCTATTAATTCTAATTCTAATGTGTTTTAAGACCTGACTCTACTCTAGTGTGTTACGCCGCAATTCTGGATTTATTACTACTACATAATTGTAATTATGGTCATTTTGTACTATTACCTTTGCTTTCAGTCTCCCCTTTTCTCTCTTCCTCTCTCTTAAAACCTCCCTCACAGGCATTAAAGCAAAAGAGCTAATAAAAAAAAAAAAGTGACTGGAAACTGTAACACAGATGCCCCATGACAGGTCTGAAAGCCTGAGTCACACATAGACCACTGGACTGTGTGACTTTTCTGATATGCATTGGCTATGACGATTTGTCCTGAGTTACCTTGAACTAGAAAGTTTTTAAATATATGTTAGTTTGCTCGTGGACAAAAGGAATAGAAAAAAGTCTGTTGTTTCATGAACATTATGTTTATGAAACCCCCCTAAAAAGAAAGGAAAAATTTTCCTGATATCTAAGAAAGTTATCTACAAATAATTTATAAATATATATCAGTCAAGAGGTTTAGAGTCAAATGAAAAAGCTTATGATGGCCTCTGCCAAAGATTCTTAAAGCAAAGCATAGGATTCTTCCTGTAATGTCATAATTATCAGCTGGAAGCCCTCCATACAAAATGTAAAAATAACCATGTGCCATCTGGTAATTGGTTTTCCCAGCAAATACATATGCAAAAGGGAATCAAGAGCGACAACAAAATTGAAAATCCAGTGCACAGGAATGCTGTGTGACGGCCGGAGTTTTAATAAGCCACTTGCTGTGAAATCAGTTTTACAATCCCATAGCATGATAATATAAAGCATTATAAGGTATACACATAAGCATGAAAGTGCCATTATATTCACAGATATAGGCAAAATGACTGCACTTAACATTTGGGCTTCCCATATTGGGAGACAATGTTCTTAGGAGATTCTACCTGTAGTTAAATGATAGCTAATGAAAGTGAGCTAAAATCACTGTGACGTTTAGCCACAACTGAGGTTTAGTTCTCCAGATTTATTTCTCATGCCTGAGTTATGGCTGTATGGTTTTCTCCCATCAAGAAGAGAAAGTCTTTTTTTAACATGGCACAGTTTTTCATTAGGCTATTAATGGCAAAAGGATAAAGTATCAGTGTTAAACAGTTCAGTTCTACATTGAAATCATTGAGTCAATGCTGAAACATGTTGTATAATTACTTTGACATAAAGGATTGGCTCAGTCTTTTTGTAACTTGGTACTTGGTTAATCTTGCCCTTTAATTCAGCCTCTATGAAACATTTCTCTTTTTTCCATGGTAAGAAAAAAGAAGCCCTAGCAAAGAAAAGCATATGCGTAACTCCAAAGGCATTACTGGCATCATCCAACATAAAGCCTTATAATTTACAGTATTCTGAGCAATGACAGCACTAGACTATAGCATAAAGGATCTTCCTTTATAATATCTAAAACATTTTTTACTTGTTGTTTAATTCAGTCTCATTTAAGTCCTCTTGGAGAATAAGGGCATTGAAGATGGCTTTCCAGGGAATGCCTTTATAAAATGCAATGTTTGTCTTCTTCCCAGTTCCATCATCCTGAGAGGGTGAATCACTTGTGTTTGTCCTCACCAAAGGGTCCAAAATCTTTCATCCCAAATTCACATCTTTAGAATTTGATACCAAAAGGATCAAATGGAGGTATGCTGTTAGTGCCCATAAATAACTGCAGAGGAATCTAGCCTGCTGAAAGAATTCCAGCAGTGCTCCCAGATTTGAATTCTACTCCAAAATATTTAAGTGGAAAATGTTCAATATTAAAACAACTTGCAATACATTTGATTATCTTGTGTATAATTAAAACCAATCTAATATTTTCCTTCTCCTCCTCATCCACACCACTACTATCACCTCTTTCACCCCTTTTCTTGTAACCAGGACAATGTCAGAAATGGCAAGTTGGATATATTCTTACTCTGTTATGTGTGAGGCTAGACTTATAACTGAGATAGCATGCAACACTTCCATTTAGTT
>CM053399.1:117777506-117842387 GCA_028644305.1 Xerus rutilus
TCTTCTTAGATTTTAGTGACCACTATTCTACTCTCTACTTCTATGAAATCAGCTTTTTTTTTAGCTTGCACATGATTGAGAACATGTTGTCATTCTGTGCCTGGCTTATTTCACTTAATGTAATGTATAAAATGTGCTTTTAAATATTGATTGCCTCACTTTCTAGACTCCTTATCCTCTCTTAGTCTCATTATACTACAGAATAGCAATAATAATGTAAAAGTTATCTCATAAACTTGTTGTGAGGACTGAATTAAAGTTGTACATATTAAAAGTTCTTAACATAGTGTTCAATAGATTGCTTAGCAGAAACATTTAATATGAGATATAATTAGGAAATAGCTCCACTTTGAAATATACTTCTTGGACTACTTCACATTTCAGAATGGCCTACAACCTTTCGACCCTTTAATTTTTCCAAGCATTGGGGTTAGTTAAAAACATATTAGAACAAGTGATACACATCTGAAAGTAGAACATTAAAATCTGAATATCACCATAGGATGGTAACTTGCCTCCATTGAGGAGGAAGGGAGAAATATGACTATTCCTTGGGAACTCCAAAGGGTAATCTGCAAATAGGCAAATAACTAGAGAGTGAGTAGTGTGCTATGAATATAGTGAGTTTTTATTTCATTGTATATTATATGAAAATTATTTTTGATGTACATATTTATAGGTCATAAAAAACATTTTCAAGAACCCATTCTGATGTATTTTAAGTAGTCTTTGAAGTACATAATGGAATGCTGAGAGTGTTTTCCTATCACCCTAGAGTCATGAGTATGTACAAATTTAAAGTCAGGAGGGACCAAGTTACCAATAAATCGAGTCAACAAGAGGCAGGAGGGTAACAGAATGTTTATTCTATTCTGGATCAGTCAACAAAAGAAAAGAACTGTGGAGATTATTGCCTATAAAAATGTCCAAGTCTCTTACTTTGAACCAACTCATGAGTTGACAATAACTGCCTCATTGGTTTGCATGTAACATACTACTTGATATTCTGGTGATGCAAGAAAATAACTTGGTGAATCCAAATGTTTTCTGAGTGTTTTTAAAGGCTTCAGGTGTAAGGCTAAAAATATTCAATTATCATAAAAGAGAGGCATCCTGATGAAGAAAGAGTGAGAGACTATTAGTTTTGCTGTCAAAATATCTAAAAAAAAGTTTCCAGATAGAATAATAGACTGCCCAGATAAATTTGAAACAGATAAATAAGGAATAATCTTCTTTTAAGTATACTTTATATAGTGCATGTGACATATACATTAAAGATATATTCATAGTATATCTAGACTTCAAATTTGACTATCTTTTGACCCTAGTTGTCTTTGAAAATTATGAAAAGATTGCTTCACACTTCATCTTCTATAAATTGTACAGAACAACATGTAACAATGCCAGTAAGAGTTTTAGAAAGACATTTTAGGTAAATGTTTTTATTATACTAAAGATGGAGAGAGAAGTAATTGATGGTTTTAATCTAATGTTTGGCTCCACTGAACATTGTCAGTGACTCTTTTGATTTATTAATGAATATATTATTTCCTTCTCTTTACACTTCCACATTGATTTTAAAGGTAACACATTTAAAAAAAGACAAGAGAAATTATTCTTTCAACTTACTAGAATATAGGATAATCTGCTTTTTCTAATTTATAAAATTCACACGGTTTTAAATTTATGTGGTTTTAAATTTCTTTATAAATACTAGCCATTTCCCAAGGCCTAATCACCATTTAAATTGAACAAGTCATCTCCATATCACCCAATAATGGGAACAAGTGAGACCTCTCACTAAAATTTGCTCCTTTTGGGTCTCACAGAAGACACTTTTCCTTGATCTGTAATAAGAACATATGGTAAACCTTCTGGTTTATTTTTGTTATCCCCTGGACAGCTTTTCACTCTCATGTTCACATAGCAGATGACATATAGAATTTGTCCATCTGGGGGCAGAATCCTGCCTTCTGCCCCAAACAACTCATTGCATCCAAACTCCCAACTTAACCCCAACACTTCCAGAAATCAAGGCCAATTCTGACAACAGGATCCTCTTAGACATGCAACTTTTGGCATGAAAATTTTAATTAATTCAGAAAGCCTGATATATTAGTTTGCTAGGGCTACTGTAACAAAGTACCACAGATGGGTTACTTAAACAACAGAAAATTATTTTTGTTAAAGTTCTGGAGGTTGAAAGTCTGAGATCAATGTGTCAACAGAGTTTATTCCTTCTCAGGGCCATGAGGGAAGGGCCTATTGAAGGCCTTTCTCTTTGACTTGTAATTGGTCTTCTCCCTGTGTCTTTTCCTCTGTACATGTATGTGCACAAATTTCCTCTTTTTATGAGAGTATTGGTTATACTGAATTAGGGTCCACTCCAGTGAACTCATTTAACCTTAATTACTTCTTCGAAGACCCTAAATGCAAACACGTTGTGAGATATTAAAGATTAGGATTGAAATATATGGTTTTTAATAGGATACAATTTATTCCATACATGTG
This sequence comes from Xerus rutilus, assembly GCA_028644305.1. Lineage (NCBI taxonomy): Eukaryota > Metazoa > Chordata > Mammalia > Rodentia > Sciuridae > Xerus > Xerus rutilus. The sequence continues at coordinate 117,780,018 of CM053399.1, forward strand.
ATAACATCAAAACATTCATAAGATTACTTTAGGATGATAGAACAAGGGAAAGAGAGGGTGTGAAATCATAGGCCTAAGCATAAAAATTGAAAGACGAAGAAGTGTGGAATGGTTCGAATGAACCATAACATAGAGCTACAATGTTTGGTGGCAAAGAGTTATAAAAGCTTTATTAGCACTTGCTCACATCTTCTGTGGATTTTTTTCTCCTATGAAAATTGAATCTTGCAGGCAATTTGTCTCTTCAGTGATAGTTTCTGTTTTCTCCTACTCATCCCATGGTCCTGCTTTTGCTTCCTCTTAAATTTGGGGAAATGTGCATTTATCAAGAATACCAGAAACCTCTCGATATTTCTTACAGTAGAAAGTCTCTCCTAAGAATTCACAAGGCATTTAATATTCTTCTTTTACATTTATGATCGTAAGACAGACTCAATATCATTTCTGAGCCAATGAAAATTTCTCTATTGAGAAATTCATAGCACATAGTACTGTATGTAAAGATGCAGAGAATCTAACTCTTCCTCCTTCTTTAATTGGTACATCAATCTATATGTGAACCATTTTTATGTTTTTTTCTAATAACTTTTTCTCCATTAGAATATATATAGGGTTTGCCCTTATTAACTCTAAAGAATATCTATTATGCTTTACAAAAAATCCTTTATGCAAATTAAAAATATATAGGCCATATTGTTATAAACTTGAAACTATTCCCTGTTGTTTTTTACATTCAGAATTCTGAGGAGAAGCTGAAACCCTGGATTAGCTGCTAATAAACATAACACTTTATGAGGGAGAAGTTCTCTCCTCTTCACATTTTTTTTCCTGATATATTACATGTAGATACACTTAAGCAAGCACATGGAAATATGTTTAGAAAACCACTTTTGCTGAAAGAGTACCTGATAAAATGAAAATATTTTCAAATAATGTATCTTTAATGCATTATTTTTAATGAATTATGGAAAACAAAATACTGAAGTAAAAAATGCATTCAAAGCCATCTTTCTATAAAAATAAAAGAAAATCTAAGCCGTGCACAGTGGCGCAAGCCTGTAATCCCAGCACTTAGGGAGGCTGAGACAGGAGAATCGTGAGTTCAAAGCCTGCCTCAGCTATGGCGAGGCGCTAAGCAACTCAATGAGACCCTCTCTCTACATAAAACACAAAATAGAGCTGGGGATGTGGCTCAGTGGTCGAGTGCCCCTGAGTTCATCCCCAATACCAAAAAAGAAAAAAGAAAAAGAAAAAGAAAAGAAAATCTTCTGACAAATTTGTGGCTTTTTAATATAAAGTGAATGAAACAGTCTCTGTATGGTTTTTAAAAATTGATGAGAAGTAAGATTTTACAGGCTTCAATCTGAATGCCAACTTTTATCAACCTTTTGAAAATAGGCCCCCTGTTTTTGGTAGTATATGAATTGTTAAAACAACAAATTATATAAGTATAAAATATTAGACATAGACTTTTGACCATCTCTATAGAAATTAAGATTGTTATATTTTCCCTAATTATAAGTAGAATGTTTGTGTCATACACAAAATTGTATGAAATCCATGCAAATGAAGGAAAAAAAACTCCAATCCATTTTATTAGTCAAAGATTACAATTTCAACGTTCTTTTTACTACTGAAAATTATAGTTTTAGTGATAATATTGCCAAAATATTTTGTGCATCTGTTGCTGTTTGCAGTAAAAGAAAGAAAATAAGAGGAGCTAAGGCTGTAAATAGGTAGCGGCTATTAGCAAATTAATTAATGTCTAGTGTCCTATTTGTCGTTTCACCATGAAGAATAATTAGTGGATTAGCTGAAAATCTAGGCTCCGATGAAAAATTTGTTAAATATTGAAAGTGTTGATATCTTTGCTGCAAAATTATACTGGCTCATGGAATTCAAGTAGAGAATCATTACAAGTAAGTAGAAATAATTAGGGCTAAAGAAAGATGTAGTTTAAATAAGTAACAATGATCAATGCAAAGGAAATCATAGAATTACTAATTCCAAGAGTCCAGTTCTTCTTAACAAATTAAACTAGAGGTAATTGGAATCAGAATACTGACTTAAGGAAAATGGAAAGAACTTTGGCAACAGGGAACATGTAACAGTTGGAGTGAGATTATCAGGTGTTTGTAGTAGGGGCAGAGTCAACAAACATGGACTGAAGGTCAAAGACATAGGAGATCAACTTCCTTCAATGTATGAAACCAGATAGTTATCCCTTGTATTAGTCGGTGTTGGCCAGAGGAATAGAACCAATAGAATATGTATATAATTATAAGAGGTGATTTATTAGATTTATGTATTAGATGAGTTGCATGACTAGAGGCTGAATGGTCCTACAATGGCTGTATACAGGCTAGAAAGCCAGTAAACCAGTTGCTGCTCAGTTCAAGAAATTCAAAACCTCAGAACAACCAGTGATGTATAACCCCAGTCTGAGACTGAAGCCCTGAAGCACCCTGAAGAGTTGCTGATGCAAGTCCACACCCAAAGGTTGAAGAATCTGGAATATGATGGTCCAAGAGATGGTGACATCAGCAACAAAAAGCACACCTGCTTGAAGGGAGTCCAGCATTCCTGAAAGTACAGATTTTTGCCTTCTGCTTTTTGTCTCATCTAGGCCTTAGCCTATTCAACAGTGATGCCTACATTCAAGGCATATCTTTCCCCCTCACTTTGCTGATCCACATTGAAATTATTTCTGGAAACATCCTCACAGATACATCCATACGTGTGCTTTACCAATTTCCTAGGCATTTCTTCTGTGATCTTCTCCTAAGACCAAAGCTTGGGAAACTACAGCCTGTGGGCTGGATGCCTTTTTTGAAATATAGTTTTATTTTAATACAATTACTGTCATTCATTTTTGTATTGTGGATGACTACATTTGTATGAGAAGTGCAGAGTTGGACAATTGCAACAAAGGTCTAGAATCCAACAAAACTAAAATACTTACTTCAGTTTTTTTTAATACTTTTTTTAGTTGTAGATGGACACAAATATCTTTATTTTATTTATTTATTTTTATGAGGTGCTGAGGATCAAACCCAGTGCCTCACGCATGTGAGGCAAGCGCTCTACCACTGAGCTATGATCCCAGCCCCTTCCTTCAGTTTTTTAAAGAAATATTGCAACCTCTGTTCTCAACCAGCATTGTTCAATAGTATTTCTGTGATAGTCAGAATAGTCAACATCTCTGCTGTCTAGCACAGTAGCCACTAGTCATACATGGCTATTTAACTGGCTGGCCAGTGTTACTAAGAAACTACATTCAAAATTTAATTTACTTTAAAGAATTTGAAATTAAAAAGCTGCAAGTGACTATAGTCTTGCAGTGACTGCTATAGTACATAGCACAGTACATAGGTTAGGTATATTATTTACAAATGTTATTTAAAATAATGTGGGACCAAGGGGGATGGAGGAGGGGAAAGGAGAGGAAGAAGAAGGGAATAAGTTGACCAAATTATGTTATGTGCAAATATGAACATAATCACAATTCATTTTAATTTTACATATAAGTACAATGCACTGATTAAAAAAACAAATAAGTAAATAAATAGAAGGAAGATCAGTGGAGTGCAGGAAGTCATCAATGGGAAGAGGAAGTGGGAAAGAAGTAGTTCTGGGGACTGAAATGGAGAAGACTGTTATCTGCATTTATGACTATGCCAAAATGAACCCCACTATTATATATAACTATAAGGCACTAAAAAATAAAACACACAGAACTTGGTGTAGCTGGGTGCAGTAGTGTATGCCTGTATTCCCAGATACTTGGGAAGGTAAGAGAAGACAGGAGGATCATGAGTTTGAGGTAAGCCTAATAGATTGTTAGTTATCTCCACTCTGGTTACTGTCATCCTCAATAAGTAAAAGTCATCCACCCCCGTTTTTATCCTTTAGTTTAATAGCTCCAGAATTTGTACATATTCATATGTGCGAAACCTCAAGATAAAACTTGGCTGTGCTCATCCACATTAACTTTTATTTTTTTCTACTGTAAACATTTGAATATATATTGGAAATTTCATTGCAATATATTTCATAAATGTCACCATATAATTATTGATATATTTTCACTTTTATTGTTGCCAATATTTGCATTATTTATTATTATTCTTTGCCTTTGATTTGTTTGTAAGTATGTTTTATAAATTTCCAAATAGTTTGTATTTCTAAGCCATGTGCTTTTCACTAAATTCACTTAATTACTCTGTGGTTTTACTTATAACAATATTCTGAAATTTCCTGAGCATACTTTTAAGTCCTAGCACAAGGTTCAGGTTTTGTAGATGTCTTATGTGTATTTGAGCAGAATATTGTTGATAAATGATGTTCATTATCTATATACTATCTCGGGCCTTATAATTTGTCCCTCAAGTCATATCATTATGGAGTTTTGGTTTGCTCAATCTCTGGTTTACTGAGAGAGGTGTGTTCAAAATGTTCATGAGGACCATGGCTTTTTCCATTTATCTTTGTGGTAATGCTAAATTTTTCAGGAAGTATTTTGAAGCTATGTTATTAGAAATTTACAAGTTTATAATTATCACAACACCCTATGAATTATAACCTTTATCTTTATACCTTTTAATGTCCCGTATTGATTTTTTGCCTTAAATTATATTTTAAATGATATTAATATAACTACAGTAGCATTTATTTAGGTAGAAGATGGTCCCTGTGTAGTCTCCAGTCTTTCACATTTTAGCATTTTTTCTTATATTTTAGGTGTAAATAAATAAGCAACATATGACAGGACTTTTAAAATATTCCAGTCTGAAAATCTTTTTTTTACTGGAAAGTTTAGTCCCTTTATATTTATTATGGTTGGTAATTGGGCTGATTACTGCTATCTTATTATATTCTTTCAAATAGTCATATTTGTTTTTCCAATTTCTTTCTTCACATTTACTTGACTTACTTATTTTTTAGTTTTCTTTATTCCATTTTTTCTACTTTATTGTGGTCGTGTGCCATTAGTTTATGCATTCTCGCTTCTTTTATACATTTATACCTACATTGCCAAAATCTACAAAATCCAGAACTACGTAACATGCTGAGGCCTGAGTTTGCTCCTGGCGTTGCAAAAAAAAAAAAAAAGATATGCAAGCTATCAAAAATATGTATAAAAATGTTCAACATCTTTAGTAATTAGAGAAATGCAAGTCAAACTACTTTAAGATTTCATCTCACTCCAGTCAAAATCACAGTTATCAAGAATACAAGCAACAATAAGTGTTGGCGAAAATGTGTTGGAAAAGGTACATTGCTGGAGGGACTGCAGATTGGTGCCACCACTCTGAAAAGCAGTATGGAGATTCCTTAGAAAACTTGAAATGGAACCACCATTTGACCCAACTATCCTACTCCTCGGTCTATACCCAAAGGACTTAAAATCAGCATACTATAGTGAGGCAGCCACATCAATGTTTATAGCAGCTCAATCCACACCAGATAAACTGGAACCAACTTAGATGCCCATCAATAGATGAATGGATAAAGAAACTGTGTATATATACATGATGGAATATTACTCAGCATTAAAAGAGAATAAAATTATGGCATTTGCAGGTGAATGGATGGAGTTGGAGAATACCATGCTAAGTGAAGTAAGCCAAAAAAAACTAAAGGCCGAATGTTTTCTCTGTGTAGTGGATGCTGATACATAATGGGGGGGGGGGAGCACGCAATGCAAAGAATGCAAAAACTTTGGATTGGATAAAGGGGAGGGTGGGGAGGAAAGGGGGTATGGGGCAGGAAAGATGGTGGAATGAGATGGACATCATTACCCTAGGTACATGTATGATTGCATGAATGTTGCAACTCTACATAATGTACAACCAGAGAATTGAAAAGTTGTGCACCCTTTGTGTACAATGAATTGAAGTGCATTCTGCTGTCATTTATAACTAAGTAGAATAAATTTTTAAAAAAGAATTAAAGAGTACGTTAACACCCATCATTCTCTCTCATACTAAATGTTATTAAATGCCATTATTTCAAGTAAAGTTTTAATTTTGTTTTTAACATATATTAGGGAATATATGTTAAACATTAGCTATGGATTGTTCTTGTTCTTATGATTGTCCATCTTTGCTTACATTTACCCCATATTAAGCAGTCTTTGCTCAATATTCTATCAGACAGTCATCCCTGGCTAAACTATATTCTATACTCTTTATTGTGTCTCATTTATTAAAAGATTTTTCTATGTATAGAATTTCATATTCAATGATATTTTCTTTCAGTATATATGGGAGTTCGTATTCCAATTTCTTCTTGTTTTAATTATTATTAAGAAGTTACTCGTATGTCAAATTGCCATTACTTTGTTGTTTTTCCATATTTAATTTATTTATTTGTTCTATTTAGGTTTACATGATATCAGAGTGCAGTTTGATTCATTGTACACAAATGGAGGATATACATTTCATTTCTCTGGTTGTAAGTGATACAGCATCACAACATACATGCAGTCATACATTAAAGCTAGGGCTATGATGACCATCATGTTCCACCACCTTTACTTTGTAGTTGATTTCTCATTTCTCTTTATCTATTTTGAAGAAATTTTGGTGATCTTTAATATATCTTCTTGTGATTTCCTGGATCTCAGATCTAAGGATTGTTTTCTTTGAACAATTCTGAAAAAAACATTAGCCATTTTCTCTGTGAATGTGCCCTCTTCCCTATTCTTTCTCTTTTTTCCTCTTAGAAATTTCACTTAGTTATATATTTCTTTTTGCTTTCATTACCTCATCTTTCAAATTCCCTCTCATATATATTCTTTTTATGTTTCTTTTGTGTTGCATGCAGAATAGGTTTTTCTCCATTCCAATTAACTGATTCCTTCTTTAACTGACTCTAATTATCTGCTTAATTCAGAAGTTAGCAAACTTTTTCTTAAAAGATCAGATTATAAAATTTTCAGGCCTGAGTCATATAGTTTGTGTTATAACTATTCTATTCTGCTATTATGGCATGAAAACAGCCATAGATGATACATAAACAAATGGTCATTGCTGTGTTCAATAAAACTAATTTACAATAGCAATTTGTGGGCTGTTGTTTTTTGAAACCTACTTTAATGTATCAATTGAGTTTTTAAAAGTTATTTTCCATTTTAGAAGCATCATTTGTTTCTTTCACAAACCTGATTTTATATTTCTAATAATATTGCCTGCATTGTACATATTTTAAATATATTTAATGTAATATTTTATTCTAAAAATTCTAAATTCTGAATTTGTTTTTCAGTATTATTTTCTACTTATTGTTATTTCTACCACTTATATTCGTGGTTCTTTGCTGACTTATGGACTTTGTGATTTTGATTGTCATTACCCAGTTTTTCTTTGGTTGGAATTTAATGAGAAGTGAACTAAAAAGTTGTATTATTCTGGAGAAGATTTAAATTTTCTAGCTGCTTGAGAGACTATCAACAAGAAAACATTTAAAATTTCTTCTCAGAGATTGATTTAACTACACACAAATATTGTCAATTCACACCGTAAACATGTTATTTATAATTGCCAATCCCAAGAAATACTTTTTTCTCACATATATAACAAACCTCCAGTTGCGGCCATAAATGTATCTCACACGTGTGTCCTGCTGCAAAAGCACAATTTATTGAAGTCTTTTCTGGTTGTCTTCAATTCATGATTGCCTTTATTGAGGGAATGCTTCTTGCAGACTGCTCCCCACCAGTGTCTGAGCACAATGAGGATACTAGTACAGCCCCTTTTATGAAAGTTATAGGACCCCTTTAACTGGAAACTTTAGCACTAACATTCTCAATTGTCTTGAACAAAATTTTCCTGGCCTGTGCTCCAGTCTAAATTGTTTCCTTCCTAATCCCCATGCCTTGACTCTCCTGCATGAGTGTTAGACCTGCGTCATTCTGAAGTTTATCCCTGGCTGCCACTATTTTATCTTTAAGATGTGTTTAATCTATTAAATCTCACGCACATCTGATCCTATTGTAGCATCTACTTCTCAGAAGTCTCAAACTAACATACCCCCATACTTTTCTTTTGAAAAAATAAGATCCCAGATTATTTTATGAGTGGTATGTGTTTGTTAGTGTGTGTGTGTGTGTGTGTGTACTGTTTACAGGTATCCATTTGCTTGGGGATAAGATTTTGTTGAATTATATTATTTAAAAGATATTAAACTACCCCCTTCAATTTATTTATAAAAATTATAACTTTATACATTACAGACAATATAGAATATCTGAATCCTAGACACTTGCAGGGAAATAGAAATAACTGACACTTAATACTCATAAAATCTAGTTGATTTGCCCAATAAATATAAAATATAATTGTCCCTCTAAAAGCATTGAAATGTGGCTTATATTAAGCTGTAACAATTGTCAGCTGCTGCATATGTGGACCTCATTTCTCTGCAACTCATCAAATACGTTATCTCCCTACTTCTATTTTTTTTTTTTTTCGGAATTTGCTTTGTCATGTACTGAGGAATCCTTTCAAAAGCTTTTATAAAAAATATGTACTTGTATCTAGGAATGTATGCAGTTGGGGATGTTATTAGATTAACAATATAGTGTCCAATGTATGTAAAATGTTTTACTCTTGTATAGTTTTTAGGATCAATGCTTCTCTTAAGAAACTAATTTGTTATATTTGATGATTATATTGCATTGTGGCTCTGATCATATTTTGAGTTTATGTAACAAAAGATTTTGTTACATAATTGTGTGTACTAATCTCACTTTTGTATTTATTTTATTTGGTTATCTTTTGACTTTTCTTATAATTCCTCTGTGTGTGTGCGTGTGTGTGTGTTTGTGTGTGGGTATGTATTATTGAATAGTGTTACAGTGTATAGCTATACCATAACTCATCTGTTTATTCACATAAATGGATATTTGTTTTTACCATAACACTATATGTTAGTGTGTGTATTCATTTATTTTATAATCTTTGCTGATAAGTTTTCTGCTCTAATATCTGTCATTTTTTCCAGAGGACATATCATACCATACACCTATCATAAACATTACCTGTATGATTTCATAGTCCTTGTAGTTATTTTAGTTATGATTGGATGCTATTTCTTCAAGTGGATATGGCATAGTTTAATTTTATTGCTTGTGCTAATGTGATATAGCAAAAATATTCAAAATAAATATCCAAATACTTTCCCCTTTTTAGCTATCCACAGACCACTCTGAGGGTTTCTGGTGTCTTGTTAATACTGATGTCAGGGCAAGGTGGAAAGAGAACTGGGAAGAGTGAGAAAGAGGTAGAGGTAAGGAAAGCAAAGGCAAACAGGACAATTAGCCAAAGTAGAAAAGGGAAATTGGTAGAATACTTGGGATATTATTGTTGTTTTATAGAATGATTCCTTCTTTTTCATCCCTTGAGGATATTTCCAGAAATTTATATATATATATATATATATATATATATATATACATATATATATATATATATATATATATACATATATGTGTGTATATATATATACACACACACACACACACATATGTATATATATCTCATATGATTAAGCATACTTCAGGAAGTGGTAAAAAATAGAATATGGAAGCACAGGTATATTTGGTTTTCATTAGGTTCTTTTTCCTATTACTTAGCCATTTTAGTTAAAACTTTAACAAAAGGAATAGAAAATGTTTTAATACTCTTATTCGTGCCTTAGGTAGTCAAGGAGGAAAGTTGAATGTGGAAAAATTTGGCAGAGTTGTTATATGATGTGAAAAATATAAATTAAGAATAGCCTCATTTGGGGCTGGGGTTGTGGCGCAGTGGTAGCGTGTTCGCCTAGCACGCGTGAGGCACTGGGTTCGATCCTCAGCACCACATAAAAATAAAATAAAGATATTCTGTCAACCTACAACTAAAAAAAATATTAAAAAAAAAAGAATAGCCTCATTAGTAATAGGATAGAGGTAAATCCAACAGGGATAAATTTAGTATATGTAGAAGTAGAAACAATGGAAAGCATCAATATATAGATGTTATATAGAATTAATCCCAGAGTTATATAGAATCAACTGGAGATATTCCCTTCAGTGACATGAACTGTATAAAATAACTGACATGTAATTAAAAGGATTTATGATTTTAAAGATAATAGTAAATATAAGGATATAGCTAATTTACATAAGAGTTTTACAGGCTATATGTATTAAAATTTACAGCTTAAAGGGAAGAAATAATAAGGGGAAAAAGGCAAAAAGAAACCAAACCCTGGTCATATGAAATATCTCACTTCTAGGAACCAGAAAAGTTTAAAGAATTTTTAGTAAGCATTTGGATTTTTGACTCCTTTTAAGTGGTGAGGAATGTTTTCAGAGGTCTCTAGTCAATACAAGGGCAGATGCTGGCAAAACCTGCTTAAGTATTAGCAGGAAAAATTGAGATTAAAAAGAGGAATCTATTTTGACCACAGGTGTGATCAGGATGGAAATTAACCTTAGAGAAGGATCATAGACTCTTCATGCCTAGGGATATTTTAAATGTAAAGAGTCCATCACTTCCTTGGATGACCAAATGTAGTTTCCCTGCATAGAGATGCCCATGTCCCTGTTAGTGTTAGAACTCTGCAACTCATTTAAGGGATAAGATTTAAATAATAATTTTTAAAAATGTATATGAATTCTGATTAAACGATCAGCTAGCAAGTTCAGAAAAAGTGTTTTTGTGATGGGAGGAAGTGGAACCAATCAGTGTTCTTAATATATCATTTTTCTAGCATTCTCATGAAGAGAATTGGGTACATATATGTTTAGATCTTGCCTTATCAAATGAAAAAATCTAGGAATATAAAATCTATTTCCAAATTTAAGGGTTTATATCATTCTCATTCACATTCCTAGCTAGACTGGTTATAAACACATCTAATATAAGTATTGTCGCTGAACTTGGTTATTAGGAAAGTGGTTATTAAACCTTTAACAATAGAATAGTGACTGAGAAATTCTGATGAGAGAGATTGGAGGTGATACACTTGTAATTTTAACTGTATTTACTGTTGCACTTATTAATTTTTATAACAAGATAATTTTAATAAAAATGAAATTAAATTGTACCAATAAAATAACAACAAAGGTGGGCATTTAGTGATACAAAGGGATAGCAGTTGAGTGTTTTTCTATAGTTACTTGACCAGACGTTTAATTCTTTTCTTACACACGACATTTCCAACTGCACAAAGTTCTGTGTAGTAAACACATAGTACAGCTATTTACACATTACAGTTGCTTATTAAGTGCTTATAAATAAAAACAAAATTACTTTCATTAAACATCTACTTACCAAGTTAGCATAAAACACCCAAATATACCCAAAAGTTTGCTTGAATAGTTTAGAGTCAAAATTTATTATTTTCATTTTTATGATTCCAGATAAATTCTGTGTTCCCTTAAAACAAACAAACAAACAAAACTTCTACACTAAGTAGACACAGTCTTACATTGTAATTCTTCCATTTTAAGGACTCAGAACTTTTCGGCAAGTGAGATACCTGGATTAGCAAAGTATAATTGCAGATTTTCATATTAATCCCAGAGTTTAAAAGCTAAACTAAGCATGGATCAGTGTTTTACTCAAACTAATGACACCCTTTTGAGATTGTTTTCCAACTGATAGGGAGTGACTATTGCAGAAATGTTTCTACATTGAAACCCATAAGAATTATTGTGAAAGCAAGCAGAACTCATGAGAGACCAGGGGGTTGAAGTGGAAGAACCCTTGCAGTGAAAGGAATCAGAGATTGTCTTTAGAACCCATGCTACCTGAGCAACCAGGTCAAAAAAGCTTCCTCTAATGAAGATCCATCCATTACCATGACATGCAGGCTCTAGCTGTAGATCACTTTCATGGTCTCCAAAGAAGCTGAGCAGTTATCAGTAACATTCAAAAATCCACTGGAAAGTCATTCATTTCACTTTATGGTCCTAATTAGCCATTTGTATAGTTCTATAATTAAATATGTTCCTTTCTCATCAAGTTTTTCACTTTAGTAATGATACCACTGTGCCACAAACAGGCCCCATGCTGCTGGGTTTGGGACTTATTCATAGCATTTAATTGGTCACCCAGTGGTTAGCCAATAACCCCTTCTATGGGAAGCAACACTCTGAATGCTGTTAATGGGCTGGAGGCACAGTGATTGCCTCCTGGTACCCAGCAGTACTGGGAATAAAGCAATTTCCTCCACTGTGTTGTGTGCCCAATAGCTAATCCTCTCCACTCCTGAAATGCACACTATTTGGTTATAAGTATTTGTGCTGGCTTACTTACCGCTGGGTTGTTAATAGGCAGTGATTCTTCAATGCTCCTTCAGTGAAGTTACAGTCTGCTTGCTGACTGCTAATTAAAACAAGTTTGCTCTCTAAGACTGCGACTAAAAGGTAGCAAGGTCATCTTACTTAATGCAGTAACCTTTTATTTAACAATGTTGATACATTACTCATATGTGCACATTTTGTAAACTGACAAGTCTATTATTGATTGCTTCAAAAGAACCAAATTGAACCACAGACTATTTTGCTTTCCTTTGAAGTGAAATTGTTAAAAATCCTCCCGTTCAAGTCCTTGTTACACAGTTGAAACACAAGGCTTTCTTCAGGATTCTATTTATAATATTTGTACTTGGAAAACAAAACAAGAAAAGATGAATATCCCAAAAGTTTTAAGCCATTAAATTAGTGCTTGAGTCCTTTCCCCATGTGTTTTATTTAATTATAGTTTGATATATGGAAGGGTATTACATAGGCTCCAACTTAGAAAGTAAAACAATCAGTAGATGGCACTTCCTAACTGCCTGCTTGGTGTAGCTATGTTCAATGAAGTCTTTGAAACAAGATTCTGAACAACAAAATAAAAAATGGATGACCTCTAACAGGACAGAGGCAATCATACTTTTGTTTATATAATGCCCAAGTATTTTTATGTCACATCTCATAGATAACTGGGAAAATAATCTGATCTGCTAAACTTTGGGTAGGCACTTCTTAAACATCCCTGGGGTCCCCTCAAGAAATGACAAGAAAAACTGTGTACATACTTTATAAGACAATATGGTACCTGTTCCTGCTTTAGGTGGTTTTCAGAGAGCCAGGTATGTAAAATGAATTATTCAGGATTTTCAAAGCTTTTCTACATCAAAGTAAGCATTATTAGTTTAGAAAATATAGTTCTATCTCTCAATCAAAATACAATTAGGAACAGTTTTCAAATTTTTCATTCACAACTCAAAAAGGAAAAGACATTTTAAAGACAAAATGTTGTAACTGTGGAAAAAGCAATGTTGTCCTCTGGGGCAAGGTGACATCACAAGCAATTTGTCTCTTATGTATAAGCAAAATACATGTTAGAGGGTTTTAAAACCAAGAATTTAAATATCATTTGGCAGTTAGAGTGGCCTGTATTATCTATACTATAAATTATGTCATGTATAGTATAATGATGAGATATGAGTGCACATGTTCAAAGAAAATGATCATTCAAAAATTCTTTGTAGTTGTAAATTAGGACTGTTTGCCTATTCCTCCTGCATTAGTAGACATATTAGTTGGATATACATTTAAGTCATGCAGTAATTTTTAAAATTACTGATTTTTGCTGCTGATTTTGTATTCCACAATTTTACTGAATTCATTTTTTCTAATGTGCTTATTGTATGTGTGTGTGTGTGTGTGTGTAGTCCTTAGGGTTTCCACACTTGAGATCATATTTGTAACTAGGGAGGATGTTTTCCTCATTTGGATGGCTTCTGTTTCATTTCATTGCCTAGTTTATCTGTCTAGGACTTCTAATACTGTGTTGAATAGAAGTGGTGAAAGTGGTCACACCAATCTTCGTTGTAAGCTTAAAGGAAGAGCTATCGATTTTTCACATTTGAGTATGATGTTAACTTTTCATATATGCCCTTTATTAATTAAGGTAATTTACTTCTATTCCTGGCATTGAAAATTCTTATTGTGAAAGAATGTTGAATTTTGTCAAATGCTTTTTCTGCCTCTATTGAGATGATCATGTACTTTTATCCTTCATTCTGCTCATGAAGAATCACATTTATTGATTTATATATATTGAATCACCCTTGCACTGATAAACTTCACTTGCTCATGGTGTACGATCTTTTTAATATGTTATTGAACTCAGTTTGCCTTTTTTTTAAGGAGTTTTACATCTATGTTAAGTAGGATTATTGGCCTATAGTGTTTTGTTTTGTTTTCTTTTATTTTTTATTCTGTTTTTGTATAGCTTTGGTATCAGGGTAATGCTAGCCTTTTAAAATGAGTTTAGAAGTGTTTCCTCTTCGGTTTTTCTAGAAATGTTTGAAATGATTCATGTTGACTGTTTGAAAGTTTGGTAGAATTCACCAGTGAATCCATCTGGTCCTAGGATTTCCAGTGTTGAAAGATTTTCAATTACTAATTTAGTCTCCTTGTTTTATTGGTCTGTTCAGATTTTCCATTTCTTCAAGATTCTATACACTTAACAATAAACTATCTGAAAAATAATTAAGAAATCAGTGCTATTCAAATAACTTCAAAAGAATAAAATACTTAGGAACACACTTAACCAAGGAAGTGAAATAATTGTATTTTAAAAACTACAAGATACGGATGAAATAAATTATGGAAGACACAAATGAATGCCAAAAAAATTCTGTATTCATGCATTATAAAACAATGGGGCTAAAATATCCATACTAAACTATTATGGTTTAGATTTGAAGATGTTCCCTTGAAGAGCTCATGTGTTTGGCAATGTTCATAGGTGAAAAGAGCTGATTATGAAAGATTTAAACTCATGAATGGATTAATCTATTTGATGGAATAATAATTAAAATAGACTCCTGGATAGCAACTGTGGGCAGGTGGGGCATGACTAGGCCCTGTGGATGTGCCCTTGAAGATTGTATCCTGCTCCTGGCTTTTCTCTTTCTGTCTCTGCTTCACATCTGCCATGGGTTGAGTGGATTTCCTGTGACATGCCTTTCCACCATAATACACTGCCTCACGTCAGGCCCAGAGCAATGCAGATGGCTGGCCATGGACCGAACCTCCGAAACTATGAGCCCAGAGTGAACTTTTCCTCCTATAAGGTTTGTTTGTCTGTTTGTTTTTGTCAGATATATTCATCACAGCAATTCAAAGTTGACTTACAGACTACACAAAATTATCTGAAAATTCAATGGACTTCCTATCAAAATCCCAATGGAATTTTTTACTGAAATATAATAGCAATCAAAGTTGATATGGAACCAGAAAGGAACCTAGATAAGTAAGTAAATAAGTAATTAAATATTGAGAAGGAAGAAAAAAGCTGGAAATAGCACACTTTCTAATTTAAAAATAAATTACAAAGCTACAGTAATTAAAAGAATGTGGTATAAAAATAAATTAAAAAGCTACAGTAATTAAAAGATGGCATTAAGAGGTGAGATTTTTGGAGGTTATTAAATCATGAAGGTGGAGCCCTCCCATGTGGATTTAATGGCCTTATTTAAAAAAACCCTCAGAAAATGATAACCATTTCTGCCATATTAGAACAATGCACAAGACCACTATATGTGCGAAAAAAGCAGATCCTCACTAGATACTGAATCTGCCAATGTCTTGATTTTGGATTTGATTTTGGAGGAGTTTCAGACTCCAGAACTGTGAGATATCATGTTTATTGTTTAAACCACCTAGTCTGTGGTATGTTGTTATAATAATCCTAACAGACTAAGATAGTACTTGAACAAAGACATAAATCAGTGGACCAAAATAGAAAATCCAGAAATGCATAAATGGTCAACTGATTTTTGTTGACATTGGAGTCAAGAATACATAATGGAGAAAGGCTGGTCTTTCAACAAATGGTGCTGGGAAAATGGATATTCAAATGAAAATAATGAAATTGTACCTTTATCTTATACAAGAAAATCAACTCAAAGTATATTAAAGACTTAAGTGTAAAATCTGAAATTATAAAATTCTTGGCAAGAAACAGAGGGAAAATGTCATAATATTGATTTTGCAATGATTTTTTTGCATATAATACCAAAAACACATACAACAAAAGCAAAAATAGATACATGGGACTGCATCAACCTAAAAAGCTTCTGTCCTACAAAGGTAATCAATAATGAAAGGCAACCTATAAAAGGAGGCAAAATGTTTGCAAACCATGTATCTGATAAGGGGTTCATAGAAGAAATGCATCAGGAACCCTTACAATTCAATAGCAAAGAACAAATTTCTGATTAAAAACATCAAAGAAACATGAATAGACTTTTTTTCCAAAGAAGATATACAAGTGCCTAACAGGTTTAGGGAACTATACTCATCACCATTAACCATCAGGGGAATAAAAACTAAAACCAGAAATTTTGACAACATTTCAAACCTGTTAAAATGGTTACTATAATAAAAAACAAAACAGAAAATAACAAGTGTTGTCAAGGATGTGGGGAAACTGAAATTCTTATAAAATGAAATTTAAAATGATTCAAAATACATGGAAAAATGAACTCCAAAAATTTAAAGAGAGAATTATAATATGATTCAACAATCCCATTTCTGGGTATGTATCCCAAAGAATTGAAATCAGCATCTTAAAGAAATATATGGTGCTGCCATGTTGACAAGCCAAGATGTAGAAATAACCTCAATGATCATTGAAAGATGAATGGATAAAGAAAACATAACACATACACACACATACATATCTATCTCTGCCATAATAGAAAATCCTCCTTTATGCAACAATGTGGATAAATCTTGGGGACAACATGTAAGTGTAATAAACAAGTTGTAGGGTATATACTGCACAATTTAACTTCTATGAGGAATCTAAAATAGTAAAACTCATAGAAGTAGAAAGTTGAATGATGGTTGCCATACACAGGGGCTCAGGGAAATGTGGAGTTTTTCCTCAGCCAGTATAAAATTTCAGTTCTGGAAGATGAATAAGTTCTAGAGATCTAGTGAATATTGTACCTGCAGTTAAAAATACTGTGCTTTCCACTTAAAAATTTGTTCAGAGGTTGAACCTCATGTCATGTTTCTATACAAAACAACAACAAAAAGATAAGATCAAACCACACACACACACATACACACACACAGAGCCAGGAGTGCCTGTAATCCTAGAGATTTAGGAGACTGAGTCAGGAGGATCAAAAGTTCAAAGCCAACCACCACAATTTAGCAAGGCCCAAAGCAATTTAGCAAGACTCTGTCTCAAAATAAATCAAAAAGTAAAAAGGGCTGGTGATGTGGCTCAGTGGTTAAGCTAAGCACTCTTTGTTTAGTCTCTGGAACAAAAGAAAAAACCTCCACAAATAGAAAGTTCCACTACCTTTTTATCTCTTAGTTCTTTAAAAAAATAATCCCTCAGATTTTAAATTTATTTTCCTTTTATATTTATGCTGCATGGAAAGAACTGGAAATTGTTCACTGGGTGCCTTTTCTTTATATACAAATCTAATTTTAAATGCCATTTTAGTGTGTACTTAAAATTAAAAGAAAAAGTTGGTTAGCTGGGTACAGTGGCACATGCCTGTAATCCCAGTGGCTCGGGAGGATGAGACAGGAGGATCTTGAGTTCAAAGCCAGCCTCAGCAAAAGTGAGGCACTGAGCAACTCAGTGATACCCTGTCTCTAAATAAAATACAATATAGGGCTGGAGATGTGGCTCAGTGGTTGAGTGCCCATGAGTTCAATCCCTAGTACTCCCCACCAAAACAAAGTTGTTAAAAGTCTAAGAAAAAGAAGCAGAATTAGAATAACATTTTTCACATTTTTATAGTATTTAAGTTTATATTTGTCATATTATTAGAGTTCATTAAATTCAATATGCATTTTGTTGTTGTTGTTGTTGTTGCTGCTGTTGTTTTGATTTTTGGTACCAGGGACTGAACTCAGGGGTACTTCACCACTGATATCTAATAACTGCATTATTAACTTTTTTTTTGTGGGTACTGGGGATTGAGTTCAAGGGCACTCAACTACTGAGCCACATCCTCAGCCCTATTTTGTGTTTTATGTAGAGAAAGAGTCTCACTGAGTTGCTTAGCGCCTTGCCTTTGCTAAGGGCTGTTTTGAACTCGCGATTCTCCTGTCTCAGACTCCCGAAGTGTTGGGATTACAGGCATGTGCCACCGCCCAGCTTCAATATGCATTATTTTGAATCAGTGAAAGTCTCAATTTTAAAATTGGAATTGTTTTGTTTTAATGATAAATGCATTGTCTGCTAATGCAATAAGCAATTTTTAAACTTTTTTGTAAAAGATGGTTAGATGTGATAACAAAATAATACATGTGATAATAAAAGGTGATATGTTCTTAAAATGTTAAAGAAAAAATAAAGTTTCAATCATTTAAAGTGTAATAAATATGTCCTGAGACTAACAGCCAATTATCTTTAAAACAGATCATTCAATGAGTAACAGTAGAAACAATTACTTCAAATCACATGAATGTACACAAATATACACACACACATGCACACACACAAATCTTCCTCAGCAGTGATTATTCATTGAGAGTGAGGAAATGACAGCTAGAAGTTTCTGAGTTGGAAATCTATTTCTGCCATTAACAAGCTACCTGACCTTAGGCATGGTTGCTCATCTGAAAAATATCATGCATCAATTAAATAAATAAATAAAAAATACTATTTATCTACCATCTTGTACCATTAGAGCAGAAAATGCTAAGATGAGAAAATAATCCAACAGACATACGAAGAATTAAACATCCAGTTAGACTTCCTGGTTTTGTCAGCTATTGTCTTGTCACGTTGAACTTTTTCTTGAATGAACCTGGGTTCCTTTTATCTTTCTAATAGAAAATTGTAATATCTACTCATAGAGTTACTAAGAGAACCAAATGAAATCAATCATGTACACAACGGGTTAAATAGAATCTGGAAAATTACAAAGACTCTATAACATCAACTGCTATCATTATATGAAAAACCTCATCTTGTTTGATTCTTGCCATAACCTTTATGTAGCCATGCATTTATTCAACCATTCTCTTAGTATCATCTGTGTCTGATACCAAGAGATGTATTCATATTCACTGACCAAACAATATTTATGTCCTCTTAGTACTCAAAATGTTTTGAGGTCATTAGATTACAGTGCTTGAACAAGCTATGAAATAAATAGGTTTACAGATGTAAAAAAGAAAAAAATAGATGCTATAATTTAAAACAATAGGGGAATCTAGCTACCTGCCATATTTAGAAAAGTCCTTCTAAGATCTGATTATTGAGGATCTCTCTAGCCATGGACAAAGAGCAGACAGAATACTGGAGAAAAAAAATGTCTTGTATTTGAACACAGGAACTGGAAGGCAAGAAAATGTCAGAGAATGGGATATGTGGGACTAAACATTTGGAGGATTTTTACAGTCAAGAAGAGATAATATTTAAAATGTGAGCATGGGAGTATATCACTCTGGTTGAGTGAGAAAAATATGTTTGCAGATAAATAAGTGTTATAAGAAGCAGAGGGGAAGTGATGTCAGATGGTTTATATACAAAAATGTTAAAATAACTGAATATGACAGGTGTGCAAGCATTAAGTAAAACTTAAGGTAAATTTTTTGATGAATGAGGATTCTGGGAGGAGGTCCGATGCAATTGTAGCTAGAAGAGAAAGATAAAGACAAATACTGTGAACCTTAGGGAACCAGGGATTTTTGCACCAGGGAGCAGAAAGGACTGCCCTATTCTTGTGCAGGCCCTAACTCAAGAGGGTTGTTAGAAGCAGTTCCTTCTGCTTGTGATGGCTTCAGAAAACAAGTGCGTTCTTCAATTTTAGGTTAAGATAAAGAAGTGGAGGGAACATTGTCAATATGTGGAAAGTGAGGAAATAAAAGAGTTTGATGATAACAAAAGATGCAAGAGGCAAACTAATAGGCAGTTTTTAAAGGTGGGGGTTTAAGTCCACCATATAGCATGCCTCATTGATTCACATCCTTATATATTTCCCCTCTCTTGAGAGCCAGTGGAAAGTGGGATTCCTTCTAACAATACACTATAATAAAGATGATGGAATATTACTCTCATGACTATGTAACATTATATAAGAGTGTCTTGGCATATTGGAAAGTGAGATTCAGGTTTTGTCCTTAAAGAAGCAGACAGTCGTGCCATGCACTGACTATAGAATGTACCACAGGCTAGGGGACTGTGGGCAACCTAGAGACCTGAGGGAAGCCTCTAACAAACTGCCAGTTGGAATACAGAGCCCTTGGCTGTACATTCAGTTACAAGGAAATTCTGCCAACCACTCAATGGAGTTTACATTCTTCCCTAGTTGATTCTCTAGATGTAATCTCAGTCTGGCTGATATCTTGATTGTTACCTGGTAAGACCTCAAGCAGAGGACCAAAATAAGTTGTGCCCTGATTGTTGACCCATGGAAACTCAGATAAATGTATCTTGTTTTAAGTCTCTAGATATGTGATTTGTGATGCAGTAACAGAAAATGAATACAAGAGAAAGAAGGAAGATTGGATCAAATTAGAGAAGAGGTGTGTGTGTGTGTGTGTGTGTGTGTGTGTGTGTGTGTATATCTCCAAACCCACACATTAGTGGAATAAAAGAGAGTAAGCATGACTTTTAACAAATTCTAAATTTAGGTAGAATCAATTCTTATAGTTTCTTAGAGGCCAGGGGACACTTGTTTCTAGCATTGTGATCACAAATATTGAATTCAAAGAAATGGTGACCCCTACAACTACTCTTATTGCACTGAATGAGCTGTTCCTTCAAGCTAGACATAATGTTATAATTGCATTATATCTCCAAAGGCTAATTGTACCAGAAAACTCTGAGTTGGCCTTCTAGGAGAATGTAAATGTACCAAAGAGCAGATTAAAATCTCATAGTACTATGGTTATTCTAGTTTTAAGAATAAGAAAACAGAAGCTCAGAAAAAAGCAGAAAGCTTATCAAAGCTCATATTGCTAATAAATGCAGAGCTTGAATTTGAATCAAAGCCATGATTCAAGATATTTTATGTACTGCTCTGTGGTAAGCATCAACAATAAGTAGTAGAGTGGATCAGCATGGGTACCAGGTGTTGAACACAGTGATTAGAATCGGCTCCACCAGGATTTGGGGGCCATGGCTTCTAGTGTACAGATAGATAAAGAGGAGGGGCAGAGGGCAGGGATGAACAATGCAGAACAGTTTTTAAGGTACAAATGAAAATTTTAAGCACCGCTAGAGGGAACATTTTAAATGAGCAGAGTTTGGATTCAGCTTTTTCTTTTTTATTGGTTCTTTTTAGTCATACATGACAGTAGAATCCATTTGACATAATTATAAAAGCATGGAATATATCTTGTTCTAATTCAGTTCAATACCTTTCCTTCTCCTTTTCTCCCCTCTACCACCTGTTCCCTTTCCCCTATTGATCTTTCTGCATTTACTCATAGTTATTTTTTAAAATTAATTTCTTGTGAATGTATGTGATGATGAAATCCACTGTGATATATTCATATGTGTACATAGGAAAGTTATGTCAAATTCATTCCACTATCTTTCCTTTTCCTATCCCCCTACCTTCCCTTCATTCCCCTTTGTCTGCTCCACTGAACTTATATCTGCTCCACTCCTTATTGGAAGTTAGTTTCCACATATCAGAGAAAACATAGACTTTGGATTTTCTGGGATTGGCTTATTTCACTTAGCATGATAGTCTCAAGATTCATCCATTTACTGGCAAATATCATAAAGTCATTCTTCTTTATGGCAAATAATACTCCATTATGTATGTATACCACATTCTCTGAATCCATTCATCTGTTAAAGGGCACCTAGGTTGGCTCCATAGCTTAACTATTGTGAATTGTATTGCTATAAACATTGATGTGGCTGTGCCACTGTAATATGCTGATTTTAAGTCCTTTTGGTATATGCTGAGGAATGGGATAACTAGATCATAGTGCTAGTTTTTTAAAGGAATGGTTTTTTAAACCATTCCTAGTTTTTTAAAGGAATCTCCATATTGCTTTCCATAGTGATTGCACTGATTTGCATTGTCACCAACAATGTATGAGTGTATCCTTTCCCCTACATCCTTGCCAGCATTTATTGTTACTTGTATTCTTGATTTTGCCATTCTGACTGAAGTAAGATGAAATCTCAACATAGTTTTAATTTGCATGTCTCTGATTGCTAAAGATATTGAACATTATTTTCATATGTTTGTTGACCGTTCTTATTTCTTCTTTTGTAAAATGTCATTTAGTTTCTTTCCCATTTATTGACTAGGTTATTTGTTTTTGTGGTGTTAAGTTTTCAGAGTTCTTTGTATATCCTGGATTAACATCCCATCTGAGGAGCAGGTGGCAAACCTTTTCTCACCTTTTGTATGTTCTTTCTTCATGCTCTTGATTGTTTCCATTGCTATGAAGAAACTTGTTAATTTGATGTCATCCCATTTATTAACTTTTGATGTTACTTCTTACACTTCAGGAGTCTTATTAAGGAAGTCATTTCCTATGCTGATATATTGAGTGTTGGGCCTACATTTTCTCCTAGCAGTTTCATGGTTTCTGCTTTAATTCTTTGGTCTTGATCAACTTTGAGTTGAGTTTTGAGAGATAGGGGTTAAATGGCATTCTACAACAAATAGGAATGGTATTAGAAACTGGAGGCCACTGATGTCACTAAATACTAGTTGTAAAAATTTTAAAGGAGTTTTGCTGCAGGAACTAGTGAAAAATAGTACAACGTGTAGTGCTCCAGTCAAAGCACAAGACTGCAAATAGAATATAACTATCTCAATTTTGGTAATCAGAGAAATCACACACCACAACCAAAGAAGAGAAGCAAAGTTTGTTGTATGTGTGAATAAGAAAAGGTTTTAATCAAGCTAATCACTGTTTTCTATTTTTAAGATGTTGGTTTCCAGAGGTCTAGAAATAAGTGAGGATGAAATAACTGCACCTTCATTCTGATGGTGGCAAAGAAACTAAACTTCAAATGGCCACAGAGCCTGCTACTGGATGAATGGCCTTCATACCCATTAAAAAATAGTTACCACAGTTGGAAGATCCAAGATGGCAGCCTAGAGGGAGGCTACATTCCTTGTCGCTACATGACCTGGGGTTCAAGCAGTGGAAATACTGTTTTTATGCGAGTTATTAGAGGATCCCCAACAGCAGCCCCTGTGCAGGAATCCCAGCCACATTCTTGCACACGTCCCCAAGCTTCAGCGTTTGTGCCAGACCCTGGCAGCTCACCCACACAGGACCCGCTGCCATGCAGGACCCTGGGCACTAGCGCCCACACACTATGCAGGACTCCTGGCCACCCACTCATGCAGGACTGCTGCTCTCACACAGGACCCCTGGCTGCCTATCCCATGTGGACCACCATCTACTAGCATAGGGATCCCCTGGTTGTCGCCATCTTGGGACACTGCAATGGCTGCAATAATCCCCTTCATGCGGTATAGCCTGTACCTTGGGACACTGAACAGGGTCTGGAGGCAGCCGCCTGCCACCCACAACAATGCATGCCACAGAGCTGCATCTCCAAACACATCGCCTGGCTCCATTGCCTGGCCTGCCCCAACACCCCACCTTCTTCTTAGGGCAGCCACCTGAAAGCAGCCACCTCCTTCTTGGAGCACCTTTGTTGCCATCTTGGATTATCCTCAGTACCGCCATCACCATCTTTAGTAGGGACAACTCCCAGCTTGGGACACCGGATGGGACCCAGATGCAATATCAAGGTACACATAGTCCTCCAACTCACCTCTCTCCCCTGTAGCCACTAACCTGGCACAGTGCTTGCAGCTACATGGCTGGTCAGTAGCTTGCAAAACCTGGTCCTGATATGCCCAACACAAAACAGCTCTCCATGACAGGTGCACAGGCCCCAGAGCACAGCCCACAAGACCTCCGAAGACAGAGATTCCTGATTGGGAAGTAGAAAGGTAAGGGGTGAGTGAGATACAGTTTGGAGACTAAATTAGAGACCAGGAATTGTGAGGTCTACATGAGATATAAATAGATAAGACCAGCTGCCCACATCAGGCCCCAAAGGAGATCCTTGGGATGCAATCTTCCAACAGGGACTGGCAAGTACTATACCCCACCTCCAGGAGTTCTGCCTCTAAAACCAACCCTCCTACCCTAATAACGTTCACCATCCTGAGGGTGGAGTTACCAGTAAGCAACAGACAACCTTACTGACTTGATGAGAAGGGAAGCAGGAAAGATACTGAACTTCATCAGAAACAATCCTTTAATTTACCTTGAAATTTTTTTCTATTATTTTTTTCTTCTTTTCTATCTCTCTTTTCTTGCTCTCACATCCCCAACATCTGTAAAACCAAATATTTTTCATGCAATAAGCTACTGAGGACAGGGATTTCTGAATAGTATATTACAGTTGTGTTGTTCATTCTTTTTCTTCCATTTTTATTTTTCTTAAATTTTTATGTTTCTTCATTTTTATACTCTATTTTCTTCCCACTTACTTGTCTCCCCCAAATCTCTTTCTCTCTTTTCTCCTGCTACTAGCCAACTTCTTTTGATTTCTCTTTCATGCTTTCTAAGATCTAATAACAGTATATCTTCACCTCCTACCTCCTTAACATCCCATCCTATACCCCCACCCCTAGTTCTCTCTTTGTCCATCAGTAGAAACTGAAGAACCTTTTGTAAACCTCCTGTTTATATTGTAGATAATAATTGAACTCACCATTTCTGTATATTGTGACAAAATCATAAATGTCTTATTAGGAGCTATTTGGTTTAAGGCTGTATATTGTTTGTATTGGAATCTGTTAATATTGATCTCCCCCTTAAAGGAGAGGTATTGGAACCCTGCAGGGAAACTATAAGCCTATAGGATAAAAACTGCAACACCTCGGATCTGCAGTGCTAGAAGGGAAGATACATGAACAACATGCAGAAAGCAAGGGAAGAAAGTGCCCCAAACCAAGATACTTCATTATTAGAATTCATGGTCAGCACAGTGGAAGAAATGTCAGAGAAGGAGTTCAGGATGTACATAATTAAAATTTTCTGTGAATTGAAGGATGATATAAGAGGACAAATTTTTGCCACACACATATCAGATAGAGCACTGATATCCAGGATATAGAAAGAACTCAAAAAACTTAACACCAAAAAACCGAAAAACCCAACCAATAAATGGCTAAGGAGCTGAACAGACACTTCTCAGAAGAAGAAATACAATTGATCAACAAATATATGAAAAAATGTTCAATATTTCTAGTAATTAGAGAAATGCAAATCAAAACTATTCTAAGATTTCATCTCACTCCAGTCAGAATAGCCATTATGAATACAAGCAACAAGCCAGGCGCAGTGGTGCATGCCTGTAACCTAGCACTTTGGGAGGCTAACAGGAGAATCATGAGTTCAAAGCCAGCCTCAGCAAAGGCGAGGTGCTATAAGCAACTCAGCGAGACCCTGTCTCTAAATAAAACACAAAATAGGGCTAAGGATGTGGCTCAGTGGTTGAGTACCCCTAAGTTTAAGCCCTGGTACCAAATAATAATAATAATGATAATGCAACAATAAGTGTTGGTGAAAATGTGGGGGAAAAGGCACATTCATACATTCCCGGTGGGAATGCAAATTGGTGCAACCACTCTGGAAAGCAGTATGGAGATTCCTTAGAAAATTTGGAATGGAACCACCATTTGACCCAGCCATCCCACTCCTTGGTCTATATCCTAAAGACTTAAAAACAGCATACTACAGTAATGCAGCCACTTCAATGTTTATAGCAGCACACTTCACAATTGCTAAACTGTGGAAGCAACATAGATGCCCTTCAGTAGATGAATGGATAAAGAAACTGTGATATATATATATATGATGGAATGATGGAATATTACTCAGTACTAAAAGAAAATAAAATCATGGCATTTGCAAGTAAATGGATGGAGCTGGAGAATATCATGCTAAATGAAGTAAGCCAATCCCAAAAACCAAAGGCTGAATGTTTTCTGTGACTAATGGATGCTGATCCATAATAGAGATGAGGGTGAAGAGCATGGAAGAAATGGAGGAAATTTAGATAGGGCAAAGGGGAGGGAAGGGAAGGGAGGGAGGACAGGGGTAGGAAAAATTGTGTAATGAGATGGACATTATTACCCTAGGTACATGTATGAAGACACAAATAGTGTGATTCTACCTTGTGTACAACCAGGCAAATAAAAAACTGTGCTTTTATGTGTACTGTGAGTAGAAATGCATTCTGCTGTTTAAAAAAAAAAATGTTACCACAGTTGATTAAAATAAAGATAAAAGAACAAAACTCCCAAATCAACAATACATAATTAATTCTAGTCATTTAATGAACATTGTCTATCTGTAAATATCTCCTTACATTAAGAATATGCCGGATGAGTTAACAATAGCCACCAAAACTAAACAAAAAATAACAAAGGCTATTTCTAGTTCTTTTTTAAAGGGTCAAAATAAATACATACTAATTCTGTAGTAAGACAAAAAATTGGTTTTGAAAATCTCAAATTGTGGTTTTGCATTTAGTGTGGGTGCTGTCAAAATTGATTACTAGAGTAATCTCAAAGTCCAAGAGCACTAAGTAAATGGTGACAGATGAATAGGTAAAGGGTTTATTAACAAATCCTGTTTGGAGGAGGTTAGCTTCTCTTCTTTGATTTTGAGATTGACCACACTAACAGTAAGTTGTCATACACTGAGCTCATTTATTTTTGAAATTGTCAGCATATTTCCCAGAATATATAAATAGTATTGAAACCAACTTTTTTTTGGATTCCTACCAAAAGATACTTTCATTTAAAATCACAAATAATTTAAAAACAGAGTATGTGTATTTGTAGGAGACTCACATTTCTTCTAGAATTCAGACTTAATGGTAATAATATCAATTGAGTAAAGACAGCTGAAAAATTGATACAAAATTTTATGGTTAATTTTGTTCATTATGTTTTTTTAAATGCTAATTCTAGAAATGTAAATGTAAGGATTTACTGTAAGAAACATAGTTTGTGTCCTGCCTGGAACATGACCTTTGAACTTTCTGTTTTCTTTTTATTTTCATTTCAGTAAGTATTAAAACAAGTATTTATTTTTAATTTTTGCTGGTGCATTATTATTATACATTATATGATGGGATTATACATTATATGATGGGATTCATTATGCCACATTCATACCTATACCTCTGCTTTCCCTTTCCTCTTCTTTCTCCTTGATCCTCTTTCTCAACCCTACTAGTTTTTATCCTGTTATTATTAGTATTACTACTATTATTTTTTATTAATGTATTATAATTATATATAAAAGCAGGAGTCATTGTGGTTTGTTTGTCTGTGAATGTAGCATACTTTGGTAGACTTTGTTCCTCAGTGCTTCCTTGTGCCCAGCCCTTCTCACATCCTCTGGATCCCCTTCCTCCACTCTATTTGCCTCACTTCTGTTTTCATGGGACTGCTTTTTATTCCTTCTTTTTTTTTTCTTCCTAGCTTCCGTGTATGAGAAAAAACATTTAACCCTTGGCTTTCTGAGTCTGGCTTATTTCATTTAGCATTATGTTCTCCAGTTCCATCCATTTACCAGCAAGTGACATATTTTTACTCTTCTTCATGGCTGAATAAAACTCTGTATGTGTGTATGTGTGTGTGTGTGTATCACATTTTCTTACCCATCCTTCTCTTGACAGACATCTAGGCTAGTTCCAGGATCTGGCTCTTTTGAATTGTGCTACTATAAACATTGAATGCATACATTGCAGAAGAACGCTGATTTCAGTTCTGGATAAATATCGAGGACTAAAATAACTGGGTCATATAATTGTTCCCTTCCCAGCCTTTTGAGGCATATCTGTATTGCTTTCCACAGTGGTTGTACTAATTTACAGTCCCACTAACAATGTATAAGTGTACCTTTTCGCCTGCATTCTTGGCAGTGTTTTGTAAAGCAAATATTTATACAAACAACCCCAGTCTTTTGTTGGTTCAATTTACAATTTTTTGACTTCAGAATGGTGCAAAAGTTATATGAAATCCTCCTTTAATTTTGTTCATTTCCTGTGTAGGTAACATGCCATGCAGTCCTCTCTTTTGGATGCTGGGCAGCAGCAGTGAGCCACAGGATCATGAGAGTGAACAACTGATGTCTTACAGTGTACTGTGTTGCTAATCTATGATGTTGAGCAGCTTAGGTGTATTAAATGCATTTTTGACAAGATATTTTCAACTTATGATAGGATTTATCAGCAAATAATCCTATAAGTTAAGAGGCATTTGTATATATAAGTTGTGTAAATACTGAGTTTCAAATACAGGGCCAAACAAGTAATGGTTGAGGTGGCCATATTGAACTCAAATGTGCTGATAAGTTTTATTACTCTGGCTGCTAAGTATACTGTGTATCTCCAAATATCACAATTATCTTAATACTATGGAATAAAATACATTGTATTAGTACAATATGGATCCAATATGATTAGATTGCAAATTTCAGCCTTATGTTTTTTATGCATTCTCCACTCAACAGTATATTAAACCACTGAGAATATTATACATAAAGTCTTAAATTGATACTTTGTTTTCAAATAATGTAGATGTAGTATCAAAAAATATTTATAGGTAGATAATAAAAATGTTATTACAGTGTGTGACTAGAAACTATTTTACTGTCTTGTATCTATTTTACTCTTCAAAATGAATTATAGCAGAACCAAATGAAGCCAGTTTTCAATTATTCACTTCCATACTACTAGTAAAAGGAATCCATCATGTTATTCATCTTTACTCAAAACACATTGAAATCTACAACATCATCTTGGTATTTTTTTTTCTTTCAATGAATGTTGAATAAATATTTCTGAAAGTTCTTAAAAACAGTGACAGATTTTCTTCTGTCTGATACTTTTTGAATTGATGCTTCATACATATACAGTATTAATAAATTGTACTGTGCTTAGGGAACTAATGGGCATCGAAGACTTATTTTTCCCTTAAAATTCAACTTTGCTTCTTACCACAACCACATAAAATTTTCATGTGATCTGATCAAATTTTAATGCAAAATTATTACTCAGAAATAAATGATTAACTGTATGGTACTGAAGCATACTGTAAACCAGTGAAGAGAAGCAAAACATTGGCAAGAGACAGTACAGGGAATTGGTGAGAGCAATAAAAGAAATTTGTCTTCCTTATTTATGGTTTCAAATGATATTTTAGCCAAAAGTAAAATAAATTAGTTGACTATCAAAATTAAACATAGAGTCAAAATAATTTGAAAGTTAGGTTCAAATCATTCTGGATTCAGCAACTGACTTTTTTACACTAATTTCATATTCTATGAGACTTTTCTTCATTTTCAAGTTCAAAATTGAAATGCAATAAATCATTTAAGCAAACCTTGGTTATAGAATGGATGTGTTCTGCACCAAGGATTCTAGTATTATTTAATGAACTTAAATACTGTTTCTCATCTCTTGTCATTTTTCCTTGGCTCTTAAGTTCTTCCAAAGAGCTAAGCGTGAGGCATGTTTCAGTGAAAGACAAAGATTAAAGTAAAAGAAGGAAAATAACAGAAGGATGAGTCTTTTAAAAGGGGGGCAGACTAAAACACATGGATGCCAAAAATAGGGGAGGCCGGAGAAATGATAACATTAATTTAGAAGCAAAGAAAGGAAAAAAAGAGGGAAAAGTAAAAAAGGTAAATTAAAAGAAGTTGCAAGAAGAAAGTAAAATGTAGTCATCACAGAAGGTTAAGGAGAAGATTTTCTTAAATGCTTGACAGATCTAAATATATTACTGAAAAATTCTTCTCTTTTAAATCTATGAAATGAAGTTTATTATCTAGTATTTAAAACAAAATATTTCCCTGACCTTTTGTCAGTGGAAATGTAGACATGCACCAATTAGAAATGTATTTTTCTAAATTTTATAGATGTTTAGTGAATGGAGGCTTTATTTTTTAGATATAAGTAATAAATATGTGTATTATTATTTTTTTTGATGCTGGTGATTGAACCCAGAGTCTTGTGCGTGTGAGACAAGCACTCTACCAGCTAAGCTGTATCTCCAGCCCTTGTGTATTATTCTTGTAAAGTAAATAAATACTATCTTAAAATTGACTAGTAAGCTATAAGTTCAGAACATTTATCTAAATTATTCAGTATTACAACATAAGTTAGGACTAAAATCCTGTGTTATCAATACATTCAGAAAACTTCAACTTTCTGAAATATTATGTTCGCAAATACCTTGTAAAGTACCATTATTTTTAATTCAGTTCTTTTTATTTCGGGCAATTCATACTTATTTCCCAAGGGACAACATTTTAAAAAGCTTTTGATTTATGTTCCTCCATTAATTTATGCTAGTATCATCACCAAGTGTTAAAAAGTCCTCAAATTTAAGTAACTAAGGATAAATAGAATATAACGTTCATTAATCTGGGGAAAATCTTTATGAAGTAGAGGGAGACAAAGTTGATATTAATAAGATTGATCTAGATGTAGAATAAGTTAGAAAATCATTTAATTTTATTACTTGGTACATAATTAATATCCTCAAAGAAAATAATTTTAATTTCATATGAAGCCATAATAATATTCATAGGTTCCTGAGCCAAGAAATGATCTAGCATGCCTGAGGCCTCTACCTTCCACCTGGAATGGGCATCTGCAAACTAGCATCAACACACAATGCTACAAAGTTCCATCTCAGGTTTATTTGCATCTGCTTAGCTCATTGCCGTTTTGTGTATGAAAGCAAGTCCCTTAAAATCCCATCAGAAGCATACATTCTCTTGGTTCCCTTGATTTCTCCCCAAATCCTATTTCAAGGCATAGTGGATTTATGAGCATGCTCAAAACTCCTCACCGCAAATCAGGCTTGACTTCCTGCCATTTCCTAGGTGATGTCCCTAGCTGGGAAAGCCCAGTGGAACATAGCTACTGAAGAGGTACCAAGAGGGAAGAGATTGTTAAATATTTTATTAGTGGGGCCACATTTCTTCAAAAATATTTTAGTGATAGTCATGGCCTTCTGCAATTACAATATATGCATTTAATTTTGTTTTATATATGCTGTTTTGTAAATAAAATAATCTCAATTCTGTTTAGAAAGAGAAGTCAGGAGAAAAAAATGAACATGATCCTCCAGAACTATTTTCTTTCTTTTTCTTTCTTAGTGACCAATGATTTGTCTCCACCAATATTGTATGATATTTAAGATGTCCAAGATTAGTTAAGATAATGTCTTTTCAAAAATGACAGCAGCCAATAATACCCTTGAACAAAATATACTTTCTCAAGTCAGGCATGTAAAAAAACCTCAGGTGAAGTGCAACACCAGTGAGATGAGATGCTGTAGGAAAATAAATACAGCTATTCCTGGACACTCACTGTGTTGAACATCTCCTCTGGAGCCTGAGCACTTTAGGATGTTAACTACTTCAAAGGAGAATGAGAAGATAGAGACCTCATTTCATTTCTTTTAAATTAATTTCCTATGAATTCATTTCAAGTCCCATTGCTTACAAACTTTTCAGGTGGATTTGACCTCCTCAGTCATGAAATACACTCAATAAAACAGACAAATTACTTAATGAACTTTTACTTTCAGGCAGCTTGGAAGAACATCAAAGAAAAAGAACAACCTTTTTTTTCTACACCCACATAATCATCAGCAAGAGACTCAGATGCTCACTTGAGTTAAGGTCAATTCACACAAAGTCTGCTGTTGCCTAAGGTATCAAGAATGAGTGTTTTACTTCTAATAGCTCTACCCAGATAGTTTCAGAGTGCTTACTGTGATCAACACAGTACTCGACATGGAACAACTGTGGGTCAGACACATTGGCACAGCCTTAAGCCAAGGACGGTGCTTTGCACACAAAAACTAAAGAGTATCTTGATGTAATTTTTGGCTGTAAATATGTCCTTCATGAAATGGAATCATTGGATATATCTCTGGTTTGCAGCTTTTTTAAAAGTAAGGGGAGGTGATGGTGGTGATGAAATTAATGTTTGATGATGAAAACCATCTTTTCTGCATAGGAATAAGATATTCACATACAAAATACTATAAAAGCATGATTCCACTCTCTGAAGAAGTTGCAATGTGGTTTGGCCAAGAGCTAAAAATCACAGTTAATACTAGCAAAAAGGAAACCAAAATTAAATGTTTCATTTTTTCCTCAGGGACTAAATATTATATACATACACACATGCATATACATACACAAATACATATAAATTACAGATAGATCTATATCTTCCTATATATAGTCATACACACACAACTTTGACTGCTAATCTGGGTAGAAAAAAAGATTTGAAGCTGAAGAAAATATTGGAATATAACCTAACATATGGCTCAATGAGGATGTTCTGAGTTTTGGCTTTGGTCTTGACATTAGTCTAAAGTATACCTTTTGACCCTGGCTTTGACCTTACCCATTTGATGTTTGTATAGCTGAAAACCATTTTTCAATATCACTTCTGAATTCCATGGACAAGTGAATGATGAATAATTATAAAATCATATAATTCATCACCATATATAATCAGTATAACTGTATCAGTAATAAAACATGTAGATCATTAGAATTTAGTGAGAATACTAGAATATTCACTTTCAAATACAGATAAGTGCTGTATATGTAACTTGATGTGAAACTATTCTTACATGATTTATAGTTTGAAACTGTCCATAACTAGAGTTTTGAGAATTTATGTAGCATTGTAAGAATAAAATATTTCAATAGTCAATTATGATTGTGAAAGTTTCTTACATGCAAATCATTTAATAGTTTTCTGATATTTAAAGAAGTAGAAAAGTCATTTGATACACATTGTGTGAATAATTTTCATTTTTGCAATGGAAATCTTTAGATTTTAGAAATACCCGAGAAAAACTGTATACTAATAAAGTATCTCACCAGATAACATAGGAATGAAAATATTGTGTATTTCTTCCTTTCTTCCTAGCTTTGATGAAGTATGATTCCCTTTCCTTCTTTCTCTATCTCTGTGTATATATATATATATTCAAAATATATTACATATTATATAATAATAATATATAAATATATATTATATATATATTCAAAAATATATATACAAAAATTTACAGCTTGATCCTTTGATATTCAAATGAATATCAAATATGAATATCAATGAACTGGAATAAATTATATTCCATAATCTTCTAATGTTGAGTTTTACTCAACCATAAAGAAAAAATCAAACTATGGCATTTGTTGGTCAAGGGATGGAACTAGAGAACATCATGCTAAGTGAAATAATCCAGACCCAGAAATTCATGGGTTGAATGTTCATATCTGGAAGCTAGATTAAAATAAGAAAAAAAAAGTTGGGGGAATAGAATACCATGAAAATAGAAATTAGTGTAATAGAAGAATGGAATTGAGTGGGATGTAGGAAGCATGGCAAAAGGAAAGAATAGTGGAATGAGACAGTCACGGTGGTGCATGCCTGTAATCCCAGCACTTTGGGAGGCTGAGACAGGAGAATCGTGCGTTGAAACCAGCCTTAGCCATGCCGAGGCACTAAGCAACTCAGTGAGACCCTGTCTCTACATGAAACACAAAATAGGGCTGGGGATGTGGATCACTGGTTCAAGTACCTCTGAGTTCAATCCCGGTACCAAAAAAAAAAAAAAGAATAGTGGAATGAATCTGAATCTAATCAAACTTTCCTATATATATATATATATATGAATATACACAGTGAATTTCACCATTATGTATAACCATAATGCACTAATTAAAAACTGTAAATGAATAGAAGAAAGATCAGTAGAGTAGAAGAAAGGGAACAGGGAGAAGGAGGAAAGCAGAAGAAAAGAGAAATATAGGGGACTGAACTGGAATAAATTATATTCCATAATCTTCTAATGCTGAAATGAACCCCAGTGTTATGTATATCTAATTAACACTAACAAATGAAAAAAGAAAAAAACCTCTCAAAATGTTCCTCAAAAAAAAAAACCAAACAAATAGAACTACCATATAATTCCGCAATACTACTGCCATGTATATATGCCAATAAATGAAATCAGTATGTTAAAGGAATATCAGGTCTCCTGTGTTTGTTGCAGCACAATTTACAATTTCCAAATTTGAAATCAATGGAGATGTTCGATGATGAATGAATCAATCAATCAATGAATGAAAGGAAGGAAGGAAGGAAAGAGGCATATATACAAAATGAAATATTATTCAGCCATCAAAATGAATAAAATCTTGCCATTTTTGGCTACATGAATGAACCTGGAGATCATTAGGTCAAGCTAAATAATCCAGGCACAGAAATGGAAAGACTGTATATTCTCACTAATGTATAGAAGCTAAAGAAGTTCTTCTCATAAAAGCAGAGAATTGAATAGTGAGAGAACAAGGGTGGAGTGAACACAGAGTTTGGAGAATGGATGTTTTAAAATACAATTACAAAGGAAGTTATACTAGAGTGACTATAATTTACAAAATTTTGTATATATACTGAAATAACTGGAAGATAGGAGTCTGAGGTTTCCCAGCACACACACAAAAATGATGTATTTGAGAAGGTGGAAGTGCTAATTACTTTCAGTTCAATGTGACACATTGTATGCTTGCCTTGAATTATCACACTATATTGCATAAATATAAACAATAATTATGTGTCAATTAAAAATAAAAACCAAAAACTTCCCAACAAAGCAAAGCCTAGAAAAGACACTGATTAATCCTGCCAAGAATTAAATAGGAATTAATTCCAATTCTTCTCAAATGCTCCCTGAAAATTGAAAAGTTCCAAAGTCATAAAATTAGCATTATTCTCATATCAAAGCTAGATAATGGCCTTACAAGAAAAGAAAACCACAGACTAATACCCTAATGCAAAAATTCTCAACATACTAGCAAACCAAATTCAACAGCTCATTAAAAAGATCATACACCATGATCAAGAGCATTTTATCCTTGGGAAGCAAGGATGGTTCAAAATATGAAAATTAAAATGTACCACATTTAAAAATGAGGAATAAAAATTGTGATCATATCAATAGATACAGAAAAAGCTTTTGATAAAATTCAACATCCTTTAATAATAAAAACTCTCAATAAATTAGATATATAAGTACTTTATCTCAACATAATAAAAGCCATATACAACAAGGCAGCAGCTAACATTGTACTTGACAGTGAAAGCTTTCTTCCAAGATCAGGAACAAGACAAGGGTACCCATTCTTGCCATTTCTGTCAACCTAATATTGGGAATCCTAAACTGAGCAATCAGAGAAAAAGGAAATAAAAAGTTTCCAAATCAGAAGAGAAGTTATATTATCTCTGTGTGTAGATGACATAATTTTATATAGAAGCCCCTAAAGATTCTGCCAGAGCCGGGCGTGGTGGCTCACGCTTGTAATCCCAGCACTTAGGGAGGCTGAGACAGGAGAATCGCGAGTTCAAAGCCAGCCTCAGCAATGGCGAGGCACTAAGCAACTCAGTGAGACCCTGTCTCTACATAAAACACAAAATAGGGCTGGGGATGTGGCTCAGGGGTCGAGTGCCCCTAAGTTCAATCCCTGGTACCAAAAAAAAAAAAAAAAGATTCTGCCAGAAAAAAATGTTAGAATTAATAAACTAATTCAGCAAACTTTCATTAAAAAATCAACATAGAAAATTCCTATGCATTTCTGTAAAATAATGATGAACTACCCAAAAGGAATTTTAAAAATCTCATTCAAAAAAAAATCAGAAGAAATTTAACAACAGAGGTGAAACAATTATACACTGAAAACTATAAAACCATGAGAAGGAAAAAAAGTAAAGAAGACATAAACACATAAAAAGTTATCTTGCTTCCATGAATTAAGACAACATTGTTAAACATTCATATTGTCCAAAGCAATATGCAGATTTAATACAATTCCTATCAAAATTCTAATGGCATTTTGTACAGAAATAGAAAAAAACAATTCTAAAATTACTATGGAACCAAAAAGTATCCCAAATAGCCAAAGCAATCTTGAGAATAAGAACAAACCTGAAGACATTATACAATCTGTTTTAAAACTACTATTAAAGAGCTGTGTAATCAAAAAAACAGGATGACCTGGTATAAAATCAGGCACATAGATCAATGGAACAGAAGATAGAGCCCCAACATAAATTTATATATTTGTGATCAATTTGTCTTTTATAAGGGCACCAAGAATTCACAATGAGGAATGGAAATTACTTCAACAGTGTTGCGGAAACTGACCATCCTTATGCAAAAGGATGAATCAGGACTCTTATTTTAAGCCATACACAAAATTCAGCTCAAAATGTCACAAAATACTTTAAAACCTTAAACCGTAAAGATTTTAGTAGAAATAATAGAAGCTCCATAACATTGGTGTGGGCAATGATTTTGTTATCTATGATCTCAAAAGCTCAAACAAAATAAAAAATAAAAAACCCTCATCAAACTGAAAACCTTCTACATAGCACTTAGAATGAAGATACAACGTAGGAAATGGAGGAATATATTTGTAAACCATATACCTGCTAATGGGCTAATATCCAAAATATATGAAGAGGACATATGATGCATAAGAAAAATTATTGCCTGTTTAAAACATAGGCAAAGGACTTGAATGGACATTTTTTTTTCAGAGAAAACTTGAAAATGGCCAACAAGTGTATGAAAAGGAGTTCAACATTTTTTAATGTTTTTTTGACTCAATAATTTTCCTAATATCTTTCCAATATTTTCTAATAATATGAAATTTTTATGAATTCTTAACAAAGAAATTATTTTTCCTTTGTTAATATATAAATCATTTTAAACATCTAAGCCATTTTAATAAATGAAATGGTAAATAATTAATTTCACAGTAGCCTAAATTTATTCTTTCATTCCTATATTTTATCCTATGATGGTATTATTTGTCATTGGTCCTAATTTCATCAAATTATTTTGAGAGGGTAATGAGTTTTTTTCCAATTACTACAAATTTATAATCCCGATAAAGGTAATTTCTTGTGTTTTTGGCCAAAAAAAAATATATATATTTGTAATGTGTTTTCAGGCTAACCTAGAACCTGGAAACTTCTTAACAATAGTATCATTGATAATCATCTAGAGGGTGATAATCTTTCAAAATATACACCCTAAATTGTAACCTCATCTCAACAGTCCTTTTAGGAGGGGTGATGCTCATATGTTTTATGAGTCAGAGTGCATGTGGGTTTTGAAATTCATAGGGTGGAGGCTAGAGGATTAGGTTAAATTTTGTTTGCCTGTCAGTTCACAGCAATTATCTAAACAAGTAAACAAAACATAATAACAAGCCAAGAAAAACTGGGTTATCTATGCCGGGTTACATAAAGTCTACAGAATATTATATTAAAGCACACTCTGATGGCCTCAGTGTGGGGCATATTGCAGCCACGGAAGAAGATATTTGTACTTGTTTTGTGAAATGTTAGAATCTTTATGTATTCTAAAAATTATGATCTTAGTTATGATCTTCATACACCAAACTTGTTTGTTTTTCATATTCTAGTCCATATTACTCCTAAAAATATTTAAAATTTAATATTATATCTTATTATACTCTTATCCATGGAAAAAGTTTGGAGAGGATAAAAAAAATGATTGGAATGCTCTCATTTAAGGAACTTAGCTATAAGAAAAAGGAAGTTAAATGCTGTAGAAAGGACCTTCTTGGTACTTCATTTTGGAGAAAAACAGTACAAACATCCTGATAATGAATATACTGCATTTGAATACAAATGGGAAATCTAATAACATTATAAAGCAACTTGAAAGGAAACTGTTTTGCCTAAAGAAATAAGTAAAAAGGCAGGGAAATGTAGCCGATAGTCTCAAGAGAGAACTTCTCACCCTATGTGTCAAAGAACACATCACCTTTCTGGTTTTATTTCAGGAAAAGATGGCTACACATTTATTGCATGGTGTGTAGTCATGCTAAATATTTTATGGTTGAGTTGCTCTGCATGATATACTTTTGAAGTTTCTTAAATTTCAGAGACTAGTGTTCCAGTATACACACACAAACATACACAGATATTCACAAAAATACTAGATGGAGGGGTAGCTAGGTGATAGACAAAATTAATCTTGTAGAAAACCAGTATGTTTAAGACACATTTTAACACTATTTTTATTCTCTCTAATATGCTGAATACAAAGGTTGTTAAAATTTATCTCTTTGCTTTTTTTTTTTTTCCTCTTTTGGCGTTGCTCCGTATTGCACACAGGGCTTCGCACGTGATAGGCCAGTGCTGTACCACTGAGCTACATCCCCATGCCTCACTCTCTGACTCTTATCTACTCTTTATACCATATCCTATAGGCAATCCCCATTTACCTGCAAAATAACATTAAATTTCTGAATGTAATGTGACTTTTACGGTTCATATTAGTTGTACCTTGTGCAAGCTTGATATAGACACATCTTGCTGCTTCTGTTCTTATGTTTTCCTTAGATTTAACTCTCCACCTCATCCTTTCTACCCATGGACTGTCAGTCCATCAAGATTGAGAACGAACGTCTTTTCCTGAAAAAAAACATTGTAAAATACTTCAAATTATAAATGAATAATCTTTATTTCCCTAGAACAACAATTTATTTTTTTCTGCCTTATGTGATAGTGGGGCAGAATTTGTGTACCATGGTTAAAGGACACTGCTGCAATTATCCTAGGTAAAGCTACTATTTTAGTTATCTTTTTCATTTCTGTGATCAAAAGACCCAACAAGAACAACATAAAGAAGGAAAAGTTTATTTTACTCACAACTGTAAAGGTTCAGTCCATGGTCAGCAACTTCACAACTCTGGGACCAAGATGAGATGGAACATCATGGTGGAAAGCCATGGTGTAAGAAAGCAACTCAGGATGTGGCAACCAGGAAGCAGAAAGCCCTGCTCACTAGGGACAAAATATAAACTCTAAAGGCATGCCCCTGGTGACCTACTTCTTCCAGCCACACCCTATGTACCTACAGTTACCCCCTTTAATGCATATCAATGGATTGATCCAATGATTAGGTTAAGCGTCTCAAGACCTAATCATTTTACCTTGACTACTGAATATTCTTGCATTGTCTCACAAGCTTTAGGGGAACAACGAATATCTAAATAATAACTACCATATTTCTTTCTAGAGTTACTGATCTTTTACTCTGTTTTAGTCAGCTATTCCACTGCTATGACTAAAGGATCCAATCAAAATAATTATAGAAGAGGTAAAAGTTTTTTGAGGGCTCACAGTTTCAGAGGTCTTAGTCCATAGAAAGCTGGCTCCATTCTTTGGTGCTAGAGTTGAGGCAGAAAATCATGGCAGAATAGTGTGGCAGAGGGAAGCAGATC
Source organism: Xerus rutilus (assembly GCA_028644305.1). NCBI lineage: Eukaryota > Metazoa > Chordata > Mammalia > Rodentia > Sciuridae > Xerus > Xerus rutilus. The sequence continues at coordinate 117,819,433 of CM053399.1, forward strand.
ATATGGTGGTCAGAAAGCAGAGAGAGAGAGACTCCACTTGTCAGATACAAATGTATATCTCAAAGCCATGCCCCAATTCCCACCTCCTCCAGTCAAACCCTACCACTTCAGTTACCATAGTTAATCCCTATCATGGGATTAATTCACTGATTGAGTTAAAGCCCTCACAACCCAATCATTTCTTCTCTGAACCTTCTTGCATTGTCTCACAGGTGAGCTCTTGGGGGATACTTCACATCCATACCATAACATACTCTAAACTGGCTTTTCTGAAAGGAATCTTCAGTCAACAATCCATATTCTTTCCCAGTGGTTCTTAAATGTTATTATGTAGCATAGAATATAATTCAAACTATCCATAGCTTTTTTGCCAGATTTTAATGGTGATGTGAACTTTATTTTAACTAGAGTTCTATACATATACTACTAAAAGAGCTTGACAGGTTCCTGAGGAAGGTAGGTTACAAAAAGAATAAATAAACAAAATAAAAACCCAACTGGTTTGCAATTTGTTACAAGCCATAATGTAATGTAAAATTTATACCAGAAAAATATCTAGTGTGTATGAAAATATGCAAATAGTTTGCCTTTGTGGAGCAGGGGGCAAAGTATATTCAACGGTGATACAGAGTTTAAGGGCAGCCAATAAATCAAATTGAGTCAATAGATGCTTTACTAGACACTGTAAATCATTGTCATACTACTGCAATGTCAACATCATAATTGTCACTGAATTGCTTGCTTTAGTTTTCAGACTTATATTGCTTTCATATATGCATCTACTATTTCTAATATACATTCATAATCCCTTATCTGCAATTCTGAAATAAAAATATTCTGACAACCCAACATTTCATCTTAATTCATTTAGTGACAAATCTTATCTGAACTGATTAGTCCTATTTAAGGAGAAAATTTGTACATTTTGATGGATATAATTTTATATATTTGATTGTGAAAAGTTACTACAGACCTTTTTTTGGGTTTTATGCAACATCCAGTGCACTTAACTTGTTATTTTACTAGAAATCCAACATGTTTTGAATTCTAAATCATATCTGCTCCCAAGGGTTTTGAATAAGAGACTGTAGTCCTGTATTTTAAATATCTCTCATAATGAATGTTCAGAATGGCTGATATTTGATGAATTTTTCCAAAATCAATGAAGTTTTCCAAAAGGCAGATCTGGCCCTACTTCTATGCTTTTTAAAATATTCTTCTTCGTATTTCTCAAGACTCAAGTCCCTCCATTAAGTACACATGACCTGTGATGCTTTTACCCTTGCACATATCTGCAATCCTCTGCTCCTGCCTCCCACATACTGATGTGCTCAGGACTTGCTCCTGCTCTTCTTTAATCTACTGATTTGTCACATGTCTATTTCTCAGTTCACAATGTTTGTTCCTTCCTGAATATCACCTAGCCCCTACGAGGTTTTATGTATCACTTAATTTTATTTACTCATTAACACCTGGCTTGTCCCTTTCTTGGTCATCATGGTATTTTCTCCTACTGTAGCATTTATCTGATGCTATTCTATTTTCCTATTACCTTTATTCTTTTTATACCCAATTTGTTACATCTTTAAGAGCTGAGACTCTCTTCATCTTTTTATGTTTTTAGTTCTTAGATGAGTGGACATAGTAAATATTTGCTTAATAAATACATTTATGAATGAACAAAACATAGTAATCTTTAGTTGATTAGTTCCAATGGGAGACAAAACTTGTTGATCTCTGATGTTATATATTGGGATATATGTAGAGATTTAAAAATATGCAATAATCAATGAGTAATATTTTTTCAAATAGACTTTATTTTTTAAAAGCAGTTTTAGGTTCAAAGAAAAATGGATTAGACTATAGATATTTTCTATCTACTTCTAACCTGATACATGCATAATAAGCCTCCCACATTATCAACATTCCCCACCAAGTGGTACATTTGTTAAAATTGATGTACTTACATTGACATACCATTATCAAAGTCCATAGTTTACATAAGATTAACTCTTGGTGCTATACCCTCTATGGGCTTGGACAAATGTACAATGACATGTATCCACATTTAGAGTATCATAGAGAATAATCTTACTGCTCTACTGTTCTTCTGATCTCCACCTATTCATTCCTCTGGCCCTCTTAACCCCCAACAACTACTAATCATTTCACTGTCTCCATAATTTTGCCTTTTCTTGAGTATAATGTTACATAGCCTTTTTAGTTATTGTTTTTTAAATTAGTAATATTCATTTAAGTTTTCTTTATGTCTTTTCATTGGTTGAAAGCTCATTTATCTTTAGCATTGAATAATATTCCATTATCTGCATGTCCCAGAGTATATTCATCCATTCACCTCCTGAAAGATGGTTTGCTTGCTAAGTTTTAATAATTGTGAACAAAGCTACTGTAAACATATATGTGCACATTTTTGTGAAGACATTAGTTTTCATCTGCTTTGGGTAAATACCAAGGAGCAAAACTGATGGATCATAATGTATGTTTAGTTTTGTAAATAACAAACAACACCATAAACTCATCGTCCAAAGTGGCTGTAGCATTTGGCACTCCCATCAGCACTGAATCGGAGTTCCTCTTGCTCCACATCCTCACTAGCACTTGGTATTCTCAGAGTTGTGAATTTTAGCCATTCTAATGGGTGTGGAGTGAAGGATGTTTTAGCTATTCTTCTCTAACTTCAAAAATCCCAGTGTTGTTTTTAATGAATGTATTACAAATATTCCTATATTAAAATCATTGATGAGCTACTGAAATAAAAACACCATATGGTTGTCAATGGAAAGAAACATTCATGTGCTTGATTAATGTATAATGCAGAGGATGATGTTGACATTTGTTTAGGAAAACCAATATCTGATAATTTTTTCATATTCATAATAAAATCATTTCACATTTTTATTGGTTCATCTTTTTTATTTTATTGGTTCTTTTTGCTTATACCTGACAGTAGAATCCATTTTGCCATAATTGTATAAACATGGAATATTTTTTTTTCTAATTCAGACCTTAGTCATATTTTAATCAAGGGGAAATATTTTAAAATTATTATTCATTAGTTATTGTTAGCTTATTAGTGACTTCCAAGTTTTTTGGAGGAATATGGTATAAAGAATGAAAAGTAGTGGCCGGGTGTGGTGGCTCAGGTCTGCAATCCCAGTACTTTGGGATTGAGACAGGTAGCCTCAGCAATGGGGAGTTGCTAAGCAACTCAGTGAGACCCTGTCTCTAAATAAAACACAAAGTAGGGCTGGGGATGTGGCTCAGTAGTCGAGTATCCCTGAGTTCAATCCCTGGTACCCACCTCAAGAAAGAAAAGTGGAGAAAATAGAGAACATATGGGCAGAGTTAGATTGCATCTGATAATTACTTGGAAGTGTTTAACAGGAAGACAGCATTTACTGTAAACTCCTTTAACTTGAATCCTCTAAACTTAAAGTGTATAATGTGTGGGAAAAGACACATTTTAGAAATGCAAATAATTTTTGAGTAATATTTAATTTGACATAATTTTAAACTTAGAATTTGCAAAGATAGTAAACAAAAGGAATGCCATTATACTTTGAAGAACTTGCTATTATAAAACCACAATTAAGTCAACAAAATCAGAAATTTTGATTTAATACAGTGTGATTTGTCTAATCCGTAGTCTACATTTAGTGTTAAGAATTATCCTAATAATGTTCTGTAGCTATTTTTCCAAGTCCAGGGTCAATCTGAGAATAATACACAATACTTTGTTGTCATATCTATTTTAGTTTCTTTTACTCAGCTTTTTCTTCTCTTTAGACCTTGACATTTTGAAAAAGGGAAAGCCATTTATTTGTTTTACAGAACAGCCCTCAGTTTAAGTTCGTCTGATGTTTTCTTGGGATTAGAAGTATATTATGCAATCTTGTCAGAAATATGACAGAATCAATGTTATACCCATACCAGTGAATCATATCTGGTAGCACATGACACTGATTGTGCTAATATTAATAGGTCTTAATTATTAGTTAAGTGTTATCTGAATCTGGTAGCCATTGTGTACCTATCGAGTCTCAGGTATTTCCTATTAGATTTAAGATAGGATTTATGAATATATTTAAAATCTTCATTTAGTCTAATCAAATTTTAAAAGTGATTATAAATAATTAAGAGCAAGAGAAGAAATGGACGTTTCTTATAAGAGGTTTCATACATCAGTAAGAAGATGCAATGGTGAAAAAGCAAATTGTTTGAATTCAGTATAGTAACTATTAAGTCCAGCTTTTCACAGTGTTCCTAATTATTCTATTGAAAGACTTTTCTTTTTGCTCTGCCTATGCACAGTAACATAAACCCAAAGGGAGGCTTTGGTTTAGTCTTAGTATACAAACTAAGACTCAAACTTAAGAAACCAAATAAGGTTTCTTAAGTTTGAGTCTTAGTTTATATACTCCAACTTGTTAGAAATGATGAGAACTGAAAATGCACACGCTATCTTCATATCTGTTAAATGAGGATAATAACAGGGTCCTTACTAAGTAGTGCTTACTGGTAGATTAAATATAAACATATGTGAAACATTTGGTAATCTGCAAATTCCACCAGAGATCAGATGGTATTATTTATTTTGGTAAATATAAGAGAAAAGCCACAGAATTTGCAGTCAGTAGTCAAACAAAAGAGAGATAAAACTGCTACATTCTTCACAGGGCAAAGTCCAGAATCAAAGCTCATAATATTGTGAAAGTATTTTTACACTGATACATACACTCGCACACAAGCTTGCTTATGATAATTTTGTTGATTGTCAATATAAAAACGTCACTTAGTTCTATTTTCTGACATCTCTACCTCTTTCATTTTTAAAAAGAAATCATGTCATTTTTCTGTATATGTTTTTCAGTCCCCTTTTCAGTTTATTGTTCTGAGTAACTTTGATGTTGTTTGAATGTTCAAAATACTGTGAGCTATGGTTGTCATTGTGAGCATCAAATTTCATACTAAAAATGCCTTTTAAATATATTTAGTACTCAACTGATGACATAGTTCAATATTCTCATTAATATCTTTAGTACAAAATGGTTGGATGCATGGAGGTAGAGAGTCAATGAATGAGGAGAAGCCCTGGCTTCTTACTGGTCAAGGATAGGCAGACGTCCCTTGTGCCTTGTAGACCTAAACTTTCCTTTCCTTTACATTGTATTATATGTTGACTCGGAACAAATTTTCAAATGCTTCTGTTTTCTAAATTTGTACCTGTGCCTTAAATGAATTAAAGAAAAGGAACATCTTCAAGGTATGTTTAAAATGCATGATGTTAACTCAGAAAATTACAAATGAACAAATGAAAGTAAGTAAACAAGCATATAACTTTAGTCAATTGAAAAACTCATGAGCAATAACAAAAATAAAAGATTTATATTTTCTAACCTATTTGCATTACTCATGTATTTCCACTCATTTTTGGTCTCTCAAATACCAGTGACCCATGGAAATATCTGAAATGTTCATAAATGATTGTAAATGGCCTTTGCTAACTGTGACCACATCCAATTTAGCCTTGAGTAAGAACATTTTAACCTTGGCACACACCGAACACCATTTTCTGTCAGCTTCAAAGAGCACACTTAAACCCAATTCCTTCATATACTTTGCTCAGCTTTCTTGGCTTCTGAAGGGAGTACAATTTATTGATGTCTCTGCCCATCACTAGACATCCAATGGCTGTGTTCTCAAAAACAACATTTTAGCTGCCTGAGTGTGTAGTAATCACACTTAATAATCTTGTGTGAATAATTTCTCAATGGCATTAAAGCACAGTCTATCTGATCTGTATTCTTTATTATGACTAATTTCTCAAGTCAGTCCCCTCTAGGCCAGTAGTGCATGGCAAGTGTTATTAAACTGCCGTTAATATGACCAGAAGATATACCACAAAGTGGTCAACAGGATAAAAGCCAAATAATCTCATGTCCAGGGAACAGTGAAGGAGTAGGACACAATAAAATGAAGAAAAGAAGTAATTTATTTTGATGACATATTATCCGGAGCTATAGGAATAAATGGCTTGAGATGAATATGACTTACTGAATATAAATCTATATTTAACATTAAAGAACATGCTAGCAAATTAAACACACACATATACATGTGCACACAAGTAAACACATGCAAAAAAAACAAATAAAACCAACAAGTGTTCAGTTAACCAATCAGAACTATTACATTGTACTAACTAAAATATGTGGAAAAACATAAGGATGAATTTTCCTTAGAAATCTATGGCATGGTAAGAGACTGTGTAGTTAGAAGAAAACATGACTTTTCAGTAAGAAAGAATTGTAATATAAGCTATAGCTCTGCTATAGATCTGTAAGATCTTTTATGAACTTTTTAGACCTTAATGATTTCATCTCTGAAATGGGTTATTATAAAAATTAAATTCAAAAATACACAAAATGTCCAAGTTCAATGTCTAGGACATGGGCCTTCAGGGACACCAGCTATGTTTGTTTGTTAAAGCACATTCATTGGAAGGGTCACTGGATGGAACATGCAATTACTGGCAAAATGAATACTTGCATTTTTTTCTTATGTCCATTCTTTTGTTGTTGCTGTTAATTTTATGTTGTTTTAATTTCATGAATAGCTAGCAGGATCACTGATAACTCTAGCAGGCAAGGAAATCAGAAAAACACACATAATCCATTTTGTATTGTATTAATAGCTCTATCAAATAATTCATTATTGAGCAGTTTCAAACAAAGACTAGAAGGAGATCTAAAAACTACATTCTCTCTTCCAGTCTTTTGGGAATTATGGACAATCGTTCACTTATAAGAATGTTATTTATTTTTCTTTTTTCCACAAATGGTGTATACTAAGTGATAACATTTTAGGTAGTAGGCAGTAAAGACAAGTAAGTAACAAATTCTAAGTAAAAAAGCAAAGACGCTGACTCCTGAAAGTTCACATAGAAGACGCACTATATCAAAACAAAACACCCAGTATCAAAATAAAATAAGTAAATTAATCAATGAATCAGTAAAAAAACGTAAACTATAATTTAAGAAGTCATCTCTCAGATGTGGCATATCCACAATTCCAAACTAATTGTCATTTTTTTTCAGGTGTGACAGAAATTTTGTAGGTGAAGGAACATACCAGCACTAAACGGACACATTTTAATGCTCCAGGACAAAAAAAAAAAAAAGTTAAGCAGGTAATCCTCCATACAAAGCTACATTTCATGTGGCCCTCTGCAATTGGCTATTTGATATGGCTATCTGGGAAAAGATCAGGGAGAGATGTGCCCCCTTTTAAATTCCAACAAGATGAAAGGAAATCCAATAGGATTTCTCTGTGCTCACATTCCTAACTCTCTAAAGAAATGAAGAGTCCACATAACCCATCTTCACTTGAGCTTTCTTCACGATGAGCCAACAAATAAACCTATAAATATATTTCTGGCACCAGCTCCTATCACAACTCCTTTTCAAATCAGGGGTGGAGGAATTATAGCTCTAACGATTATTATCTTGGACTGAGAAATATCCCCAACTTGGGGCAAAGAGCTGCTAACAATGTAGCTAATACCACGATATTCTCTGGGTTGCTCAATCAATAGAGAAAAGAACTTGTGAAATATTGGATCAATTTCTCATCAGGATATCCTGAAATTTAGCTGTAATTGTGATTATGAGATCCAAAGATCATCTATCCTAGAGAAAGGAGCTACCTTCAAATTTGGCAGATACTGAAACAGGGAACTAGCCTGATAATTCAGCATTGATTCAGTTATTTAAATTTAAATTTAATAAACTACCTAGAAAGGAAAATAATGTATAAATTAAGAAAGCAATGCATCACATTACTAAGAAAAATAGAGACTTTCACTAAGGAAAGGAAGTTATTTAGCAACTTGTTAACTGATCATGCACCTAAGTGCTTTCACAGTTGTTCCCTCATCTAGTATGTGAGGATGGAAATGACAAGACCTGCTTCGTTCTTTCTGTGATGATTAAACTAGTGGTCCATGTAAGAGCTTTGCGTAAAGCTTGGAACACAGGAAAAATAATTCTGTTAGGTTTCACTATTATTACACAGACATTAAAATAAAACAACTGAAATAAAACATTAATGAGTGTTTTATGACATGGAAAATCATTATGTTACAGTATCAATAGAGAAGCAGCATGATAGGAAAATGTACATTCAGAAGGACTTCGATTTTAGGGCCGAACAAAAATACAACAAAATATCAATGATTATTTTTGGACATTAAAAATACACCCAGATATTTACTTTCTGCTCCATACTGTATCAGATTTTCCCAAGAGGTTTCAGCTAATGTATACTTCTTTCTTAATTAGAAAACAAAAACAAAAAACAAGAACACTAATAAACTAGCATCTGGGTTTTTATAGGTAAGAAATCATGTTCCAAGGTCAGAACACACAATTGAAATACAGCTGTTATGGTTTGGCTGTGAAGTGTCCCCCAAAATCTCACGTGAGACAATGTAAGAAGGTTCAGAGAAGAAATGATTGGGTTACAAGAGCCTTCACCCTATCAGTGAATTAATAATACCTGATGTGATTAACTGAGTGGTGACTGAAGGCAGGTGGAGTGAGGCTGGAGAGGATGGGACATTGGGGGCGTGGCTCTGGGGTATATATTTGTATCTGGTGCGTGGAGTTGCTCTCTGCTCTCTGATCGTGTGAGCTGCTTCACTGTACCATACTCTTCCTCTGTGATGTTCAGCCTCACCTGGAGCCCCTGGGGAATGGAGCTGGCTGTATATGGACTGAGACCTCTGAAAAGGTGGGCTCTCAAACTTTTCTTCTCTGAAATTGTTCTGGTCAGGTCTCTAAGTCACAGCAGCAAAAAAGCTGACTAAAACAAAAGCTAACATGTTCAATTTCCTCTAGATCTCTTGTGCAAAGAAAGGAAAAGGAAGTGCAGAGAAAGGTTGAGAAGAATGCTAATTTTTGTATTTTTGGTAAAGACATTCCAGAGCCCAATGAAGAAAGATCAGATGACTATTTGGAATGTTTTTATCCTTCTCTTAGAAACAAGAAATGCAAATCTATTATGTAATTATGAAATGATAGCCATTACCAAGAATAAGCAATTGTTACGTACATGTAAGTATTAAGTATTGTGAATTTTTGCTCCTTTCAAGGGCCATACAGTGTGTAAACAGGACCACATCTATATAACAACAGTTTTGTACATGTATACATTTTCCATTCATTCCTTGAGTCATTCCTTCAATTTACATTGTTGATAGTTATTAAATTTGAGGCATTTCACTAAAATCTAGAGATACATAAATGACTAAAACATTATCTTCATCTTCAAAATGCTCAAGCAAGCAGTATGCCTAAAGACTGCTCCAGGTTTCAGCGAGGAGGGTGCACTCTGAGGAATGCACTACAGGGAAGTATCACAGAGAAGGGTATATTTCAAAATCTGTTGAATTACAATTTACCAAAACAGAACTATCATCGTAATTCATGCTATCCTATTCAAGATGTTTGAAGATGCTTTAAAACCATAACTGTGGTTTAAAGATATTTAAGTACTATGATGTGCCACATGGAAGGAATTCTTTGACCTGAGTGTGTGTTTATAGGTCAGTCACTTATGTGTAAGGTTCTATCTCCTTTTCTATAATATGAACTTTGAAACCATAAGATCCACAACAGCCAGTTTATCAATATATCAGTTACGATGTGTTCAACTTTAAGTAATAGAAAATCTAAGTAAAACTAATTTAAAAATTAAAGGGAATTTGAGGTTCACAAAAATCAAAAAGCACAGACTTCAGGCAGAGTTTGGTCAAGTTTCTAGGTCCATTTCTCATTAATTTTCTAATCCTTTTGGATATGTGTTGGTTTCAAAAGGCATTTATCATTTATCACATTTAGAAGGCTACCAAGAGCATCTATTTGTAATTGCCTTTTGTTTTCATACATATACAGAGAAAGAGAGAAAGTATGCTTTCCTGAAATCATCAGAAAACACACACACATACACACACATGTATGTTTTTGTTTGTTTTTTCTGATTGAGTCATTCTGAAAAATTCTTGCAGCTGAATTAGGTGTGCCACAAGCTAACTGGTTGAAGCTCTGATTAACTGAACCAATCACTGTAGCAATAGGGGAATCACTCTGATTGGGTTAAAACCACCAGAGCCTGTCCCTGGACCTGGCAGCGAGAATGCTATGGAAGAGGAAGACAGAAGTGTAAGTTAGAGAGATGCTATGACATGAATGTTAAGGAGACGGAACACTGTTTTGCTTTCATATCACATCATAGAAAATTACCAAATAATTTGAGTTAGCAGTGATTTTCTTTAATTTGAAATCGTTTTCAGAAAACAAAACATAAATACCATCTTCATAAATCTAGGAAATTCTAATGCTGTCTCCATTTTTAATTTATTTTTTATTGATGCATCATAATCATGCATAATAGTGGAATTCATTATTGCATATTTGTACATGTACACAATATAGCAATATAATTTAGTCAATTTCATTCCCCCGAACCTTTCTGTTCCCTACCCTTCGTCCTTTCCTGGTCTTTTCCATTTTTGATGAAATTGACACTAAGTCACAGGCAGAGAATATTGCCCAGAGCCTGATTGGGCTTGAATTTCACAGTGGGGTCTGGACCTGAAGGCAAGTACTTTGACTGCCAGCATGGGCCTCTGTCAGCATCAGGTATTTCTCAGGGACTGACAGAATTTTCAAAATGATATGCTAATTCTACTGAGAAGAATAGGAAAAACAATGTCGGCACTGATATTACACAGACACTTTTATTCTAAGTACTATTCAGTAGAATGACTTTGTATATAATACTTTAAAATATTCTGTGGATGAAAATTTCCAAAATTTCCTCTCAATTTAAGTATATAATGAGAAACTATAGAGCAACATATGACTCTGGGGTGGTTCTGACACTCTATGGTGTTTCCTTCTTTTGTTGTAGTTGTAAGGACATTTTCTACTTATTTCACTGCTTATGAGGTAGGACATAAACTTTTTCATGACTTAGCAGAGGATGACATAGATACTGGAAGAAGACAGCATTATCTGGGTATGACATATCTGCCCATTGTGATATGGGAACACAGAAATCTGGTAAGTTTGAATCTCAATTCCCCATACTTCATGAGTTATAAAAATTGTTGAGAATGTCTATGAATATATTCAATAGTGCTTCCCTTTTCTCCTTCCTCCTTTCTTCTCTTCCTCCTACTCCTGCTCAGCACCTCCTTTTCCCAGCCCTGCCATTTCCCTTCCCTTACTTTTCTTCCTTTCTGTTCCCATAATAAAAACTTGAATCTGTCAAATGTAATGCAACTGTACAAAATATTTACATTAGACACAATATTGTGTCTAATGTTGACACAATATTAACTATAGGGGTAAAATATTTCATATTTTACCTTCTCCCATTGGTGGGCAAAACATGGTTCACCCATGATCTTTGACCACTGATGTTAATACCCTGATTATGCTATATTATGTGGCAAAAAGGAATTTCAGAATGGTTTTAAATTTTCTAATCAATTGACTTTAAATTGGGGAGATTATCCTGGGTTATCATGTTAGGACCCCTGTAATCATAGGAGAAGAATGAGAAGATTCAGTTAGAGGGAGGCTGCTTGAAAAAGACTCATCCTTCACTTAGTCATTTTAAATATAGATGAAGAGGCTGGAATATAAGGGATGCAGGTGACATTTAAAAGCTGAGGATGGTCCTCAACTAGTAGCCACCAAAGAACTTAATTCTACAACCATAAGGATTTAAATTCTGCCAGTACCTGAATAAACAAACAAAAAAAAATTCTTCCTAGAGACTCCAGAAAGGAATGTAGCCCTGATGATAATTCAATTTTAGCCTGGTTAGACATGTTTGACTTATACCCTATAGAATAGAAGATAAAAATTTTTTTCTTTTGTTTTGAGCCTCTATATTTGTGATGATGTAACAGAGGAAAACACTAAATAACCCCCCTAGCTTCACTTGCTCTTTAGGTGACTTAAAAATCACTAATTTTGGAGGTCACACAGCTACTCAATACATTATAAGTTTCTCACTATTTTTGCTGTTGATAACACCTCTGAAATGTGAATTAAAATGATGACAGTTGTCTAAGCTACTTTTCAGGGATTAAAACCCATTTTTGCTGAAAACACTGACTCTTCACTTGGGCCTGCAGATGTCTTATGGGCAGTTGGAATGGAATGAAAAGACTTGGCATCTCTGTTCTCATATTGTGTCTATCTTTTGCTGTTTTACACTTTGAATCAGATTCTACTCAGCTATGCATGTAGACATGTTGATCATTTGAGAAACATTTTGTCCAGAATTATAATGTAGAGTTAATTTGACCTAGACTTGCCTAGGCTCTCTTTTCCCACTTTGAGGCTAAATATATCTACCAGCTACCTTGACTGAAAACACCAGACCATAAAAACAGCAAAAAGAGGTGTCATTTGAGTTCCTGAAAGATCTCTTCCTCTTTGCAGATTAGACATAAATATTCTTCTCCTTTGTTAGCATATCTCTCCTTTATTACTCCTATCTGTCTATAACCCCTCAGCTCTCTGGAATGGAGAAGCCAGTTTTCAAGTGAAGTTCCCAGTTCTCCAGTCTTTGACCACTGAATAAAGTCGCATCTTCTCCCTTTAGACTGTGTCTTGAGTCACCGTCCTTACAGAGCACCTGCAGAATTGGATCTTTTTTTCAATTACTATAATTTCTTATGGTAGCAATAGAAAAATAATATAAATCATAACCACATAGTTCAAAGTGATTGCACATTGCACACAAGGCTCTTAAAATAAGATGAGTGGGAGATGGGAGATAAAAAGCCTATTTGTTAAATGCAATGCATGGGAAAGAAGTTTTGGCACATACCCTCATGGCCTCCTAGACTATGCTACAGCTGTTTCACATTCTGTCCAGAAGTACTGATTTGACTGAATACTATTGAAAATGTTTGGGTCTCAAAGTGTCAGTGGAATAAGCAAGACACAAACCACCCAGCCCTGCAGAAGGTCTCTGTCCTCTAGTCAAGTCCTATTCTTGTCCACTGTTCTCATAAGTAGAATGTGAAGTTGCTCCATGAGACTGTGCCTAGGGTAAACTCATAAGGAACAGCAGCAGCCTGCTCACTCATATATTTTCTCTTAGAACCCATAAGCACTATTTCAGTTATGACTGGCTCAAATACTACAGTTTGCTTAGGAGAGAGAACATGCTAATTACTACCAAGAATTTGAAGAGATAAAAAAAAAAAACAGAAAAAACACTTATAGTGAATTGGATAGTGACTAGCATAAGATGCTTATTTGGCTTTTCATAAGCACATACAGTTCATAAACAGGCTGATACTTGCTAACTTTTTCTCATATTCTAAAGCTATATTGCCAAAAAGAACTTTAAGAAATGACCTTTATGTTCATGGAAATTCAACAAATCAGATAATTCCAATATATGCTTATTGAATATTTATTATTAAAAATAGCTTTTAAAATATTATAATAATAACCACCACTTACTGAGAACCAGGTGCTATGTAAATAGCTTTATTTTTAAAACTTCACAATAATCTCCTGGATTAGATAGTCATTAGTCCTATTCAGCTGTCTGGGAAGGCAAGGCTTGTGCTACAACGTTAAATATACAGAGAGATTCAAAATGAGTATAGCCTTTCTTCTAAGCTCTAGAAACCTATAGTGCCTTATAGAGAACTAGTCAATAATATAGTAAAAACATACTAATAATAATGTAGTACAATGTCAGAATTAAGGATATTTAGTTTTAATAATTACATAGATGTGATAGCCACATAGAAGATTAAGCATAGCTTCATGAACTGGATGGCATCCAAGAGGTTTCTGGAAGGATATCATTATTGGGCCCATTATTGAACAATTAACATACACCAGGCTTTTCGTATGTCTGGTCTCTGATCATTACAGTTGTACTGATATGAAGACTCCTATTTTATAAATGAAGAAACCTATTCAGATAGTTTAAGGGAGTGGTTCACAAACTTAAATGTGTTTCATATTTACATGGAGTGCTTGAAATACAGATTTTGAGGCCCACTTCCAAAGATTTTGATTTAGCAGATCTGGGAGGGGACTGAAGATTTTGCATTTCACTCACGTTCTGTGGTGACACTGGTGTTGCTAGTCTTGAGTCTGCACTTTGAAAGACACTGGATTAAGTGATTTGCCCAGTCTCATAGTCAGTATACAAGCAGGATTAGGACTTGGAACATAGGTCTATCTGCCTGAGTCAAAAGCTACATGTATCCATGTATGCATATGCATATGTGTGAGAGAGAGACAGAGAGACAAAGAGAGACAGCGACACAACTGGGGATTGAACCTAGGGGTACACTATCACTTTTATTCCGAGTCCTTTTTTTTTTCTTTTTCTTTCTTTCTTTTTTTTAAATTTTGCAGTAGAGTCTCACTGAATAGCTGAAGCTGGCCTCAAACTTGAAATTCTGTCTCAGCCTCACCACACCTCGCTTAAAAGCTATATATATTCTTGCTCTTAAACCTCTATGTCTCCTATGTATGTAGTAATTGAATGTGCTTGGTAGGTCTGTTCACTTTGTCACTCTTCTTCTTTGCTCCTTTCTCACTTTATTGCCACATGTTTTCTCTTGTGGCTTAGGGAAATCATTTACTTGCTTTACAATGATACATTTTCTAGAACAGATCAGGAGAGACACTTAGATGAATACACCATATCAAAGAGGCACATCTAAGAAATGACCTCAGATGAGAATTAAGGATTACCATAGAAATTATAAATTAATCTTTGAAAACATTTATTTATTAAGAATAGACATCCATTTAAATCCTGTTGTACATCCTAGATATTTACATTACTTATGGCTTGCAAGCTTTCATACCTTCGTATTGATTTCTTTGGTCCTCACAGAAGTTCTGTGCATATTGTCAGCACAATTTTTCCATCAATGTAACAAGGAACACAGCTTCTGCCGGGCGCAGTGGCGCATACCTGTAATCCTAGCACTTTGGGAGCCTGAGACAGGAGAATCACAAGTTCAAAGCCAGCCTCACCAATGGCTAGGTACTAAATAGCTCAGTGAGACCTTATCTCTAAATAAAACACAAAATAGGCTGGGGATATGGCTCAGTGGTCAATTACCCTGAGATCAATGCCTGTTACAAAAAAAAAAAAGAAAAAGAAAAAGAACACAGCTTGTGAGCGTGAAAGGGACTTCGTCAAGGACCTTTTAGCTGGCAAGTTTAGGACTTCCTGGTTTTCTGAATTTTCATGTAGTATGTATTCTCACTGGTGGAAAAGTCATTAAAATGCATCTTTATGGAGGATGTAAATAAATAAGTCTAAGATTTTAGTTTGTACTTAAAATATGGTTATCCTTAGTTATTGAAATCATTCTCTAATCTGGAATTAAAAACTGGAGTTTTTATTAGTAGAAGCAAATGCAACCAAATTTTCAGTTCTAATCTGATTGTTAATGGTTAATACAGAGGTTAAATGTGCTAATACAATAAAGACAAAGAAAGGCAAAAGGAACTTTAGTATTAATTCCATTTCTTAATATGCCATGCATCCCTAATAATTCCACTTATATAGCTGGAGATTTATTGGGCTGCTACCCAGAGTGATACACAGTACTCTTTCATAAAAATATCTAGAACACAAGCATTTGAAAGAATTTTCTGCACTTTTGGAGACTGAGACAGGAGAATTGCAAGTTCAAAGCCAGCCTCAGCAACAGTGAGGCTCTAAGTTAGAACTCAATGAGACCCTGTCTCTAAATAAAACACAAAATGGGGCAGCGGATGTGGCTTAGTGGTCAAGTATCCCTGAATTCAATCCCCGGTACCAAAACAAAACAAAACAAAAAAACAACGAATTTTCTGGTTAGGTGTGGTGGCACATCTCTATAATCTGAACAACTAAGGAGGCTGAGACAGGAGGATCACAAGTTCAAGCTAGTCTCACCAATCTGGTGAGGCCCTAAACAACTCAGTGAGACCCCTGTCTCAAAATAAAAAATAAAATAATGCTGGAGATGTTGCTCAGTGGTTATGCATCCCTAGGTTCAATCCCTAGTACTAAAATAAAGATATTTCTGTTCACTTGCACTGGGCAGGGAGTGCATAGCATTCTTCATGTACAGCATTAGCATGAAGGGGAGTGAAACTGGTAAAGTGATAATCCTTTCTTTACACAGTAATTGAAGAAATTTCTGATATTGAGCTTTCCTAGACTTAACTGGATTACCCTAGGGCACTTAGGGAAAGAAGTCCCTCATGCAGCAAGAGATCCTAAAAGTAGAACAAAAATTTCGTAGTCGTTTATACCAAGAGGGACCTCTCTTTTGTGCCTGAGGTCCATTCAAATCTAAATCCATGCAGCCCCCTATTTTACACTTTTAAAAACCAAACCTTTTGAACAGACTTTACTTCTCAAATTTGCCTCTAAGGAACTATCACAAAATGAACTGACTGTTTAACATGGCAAATTATGTTACTTATATAACAGGATTTCTGAAAACCTGCAGCTCTGAGTATTGAAGAAAATCACAGAGAGGAAGAAATTATGGTAGAGTCACAGGTTTTCTAGCCAGAGCTTTGGGGAAGCAAGAATAGTAGTGTATCTAGTCCTGACTGCTTTGCTGCAAAGCTAAGTTAACTCAGTGTAGGAAAAGGGGTCAAGCTTTTTCTGTTGCAAACAGACAAAGTTGAAAGCAACAAAGTCCTTGCAAGTGGTGGTCCCAAGCACTAACCAAAGAACAGGGCCCTGTGTAGTCTGTGGAGAGGTCTGAGGTCACACGTTGGCTCTTTTAGCAACCTCTTGCATAGAGGAAAGAGCATGGTCACAGACTTCATCTTCAAATGCAGGGCTGATGATACACATTGCCAGGGTCCTGCTCCTCACACCTGAACAGATGACAGGATTTACATTCCTCTATTCACCAAGTTGTTGATCTCTTATGAGTAGCACAGTTAGAGGCATCTGCTTGTTCTATATTGGGAAAAATACATCACTGTATTTGAGCTAAGACCATCCTAAAGATGAAAGTGCATCCCAAAGCTAAATTTTGACTTTTGTATCTGGAATTCAGTCACAAACACAAGCATGTATCAGGATTCATTCTACTGATGCTCAATGAGACTTTCATGACAACAATTTTACATATTAATAGCTGCAGTTATACAGCATAGAAACTTAGTATTTTATTTTCTCTCAATTAGCTTTCCCAAAAGATACTGAATATTCAGCATAATTATTTTAGGGTTTAAATAATTATCTTCAGTCCTAACAGTGATGGCACTCAGTGTTTTATCACTTAGGGTGAAAAGTCCTGAAAGAGTTGGGTGAATTTTTGAGTGTGTGTGTTTTGTTTTGTTTTCCCATTTACTGTACACTTCGGAACTTAAGAGTTCATAACTCATGCATGTAATATGATGAAGGAAAAGTGTGAAGTTTAGATAATGAGTTTACATATTTTTTAAATTTGAAACTATGATTAATGTGATGAAGTGACAGTTTATTTCTGCTTTACCCTTTCTTTAAACATTTCCTACATGTCACCTGTACTAGGCACTGTTGGGGACATAAAAGTTTGTGGTCCCTGATATGAAGAAATTTCCTCAGTACTTGGAAATACTAGCAATAAACTTCCTAGTGCAGACTGTTCAGAAAAATGTCTAGTATATTGTAAGATCTCAATTAAGCAGTAATGAATAAATATTAAAAATTAGCTCAAACACAAAAAAGAATAGATGAATCATTCACCAATGATTGTTCCAGTAAATAATACACTGGAGGTGTTGTAAGTGCTGAGGAGAGAGCAGTGTGAATCCAGTTAGGGAAAGCCCCTGTAAGCCTTAGTATTGTAAAATTCCTATTTATATCAGCTTGAAAGGATAAATGAATTAATTGAGATTGCCTGTGAAAACATTTTTTAAATCATAGATATGTGCTGAATACCAGGGCGTTATATCATAAGGAAAAAGTGGAACTTGGCCTCAAATTGTAGACATGATTTGGCCATTCAGGGATGCAGGAAATTACATTTCTGTGAATGCAGAAAAGATCAAAGCATGCCTAAGGGACACCAGAAGACCAATGTACCTGAGTTTGCATGTTGGATATAGGAGTGGAATTAGAAAGGCTATTGGAATTAGAAGGGGCAGAAACTTGACATTTTATCTGATAGGAAATAGTGAAGATTTTCAAAGTGGCAAACGGCATGATGAACATGGTGTTTTTACAGAGCTATTTCAAGGGTGGTAAATAGGCAAAATTGCAAATAAATGGAGTTTAAAGTCTAGAAAGCCACCAGTGGGCTATTCTATTTGAGATGTGAGATAGGACATGAAACCTAAAGAAGAAAGCCCTGTATCCTAATAGGCAGAAGAGGTAAAAAGTTCATTGCAATCAGTGTTTCTTAACATTTAAAAATGTTTTTGCTTTTTTGTGTAAACATGTCATTTTCAAGACTTTCTCACTTATCTTCAGACATGCACTCCATGGCTTTTACTCTCCTGCCATTAAAGTTGATCTAAATGAATATATCCCAACATAAAAGTTTATTTTCAATTACTTAAAGGGGATGTTTAATATTGATCAATTCACACATCTTGGTCAACTGGTAATCAGACATGATTTGAAAGAAAAATTATCAAACAAAACTCCTTGCTGAGTTGCTTCTGAAAATTTTTTTACACAGCTATTCTAAAGAAGTTTTCAATGAGATGTCAGATATAGAAAATAAGCTGCATATACCCTGCTTCTTGGCATGCAAATTTCCCTAGGTGATAGATGAAATATCTGCAATTAACAATAGGATATAATTTTTCCTAACAACCTATAAAATTTCCTCCTACTTTTTATTCAGGAGGATTAATCAGATGCAAATTCAGTTATCAACATTTTCTCTATGAGGGGAAAAATCCTTGAAAATATGACCTCTGTCAGATCTTTGTCATATTGCTCCTTCTGAGAACCAACAAGAATAATATAGAGTGATATTTATGAAAGATTTGTGAGAGTATCTGACTAAACTTAATCATAGACAAACACATGGTTTTAAATATGTTTAGGCATCTTTGAGAATTATATACTATAGTCCTTTCAGAAAGGAACAGAAGGTGCAATTTCTCAAAAGAAAGTAACCCCCGCAAAGAAAACCCAAAACCAGAGAATGGATATATGATTGAAAACAAATGTGCTAGAATAATATGCTAGAGAAATTGTTGGGTAATATAATGAGTTTATAGTACAAATATATAGTCACAAATATGAATATGGATGACTTTGCTCTAATGCTGATTATAAAATGGGAAAGGTATAAATACATACAAGTTATAAGGATTAGGGGAACGGTGGGCTGCAAAGTTAGACATCTGCTGAAATATTCATTTTGCTAAAAATAGAGAACAGATGATACTGATCAATTGCCTTCTGACACTTTTTCTCCCTCAAATGTTTTAGGCAGTATGTGAAGAATACCCAAATTTAATTTTTTCAAAGAGAAGGCATTTGTTTATGATTAAAGCTGTTAAAAATGTTAAAAGAAATTAATAGCAATATTTTAGAGATTGATGAGTTATGGAAAGAGTAGTGTGTAGGTATAATCAGCTGCTTCCTACTAGAAAGTGCTATTTGTTATACAATGAGTTCTCTCCTTGGCTGGTGGATATTCCCTGAGTATCCATTTTTTGTTGCTGTAACAGAACACCTGAGGCTGGTTAATGTATAAAGAAAAGAAATTCATTTGGATCATGATTCTGATGTCTGGAACATTCAACAGAATGGTACTGATGTTTGGTGAGGATTTCCTGGCTGCCTCACAACATGACAGATGGTTTCATGGCAGGATTGTATGTGAGAGTGGCAAAATGGCCTGCCTATGTGGAATAGGGATTCAGGGAGAGGTGACATGGTCATTTATAACAGTCTGTTCTTTGGAGTAGTGATTTTGTCCCCTGAGAGCAAGAATATACTTCCACGAGAAAAGCATTAATCCTTCTTAAAGGCTAATAATTTCTCTTAAACTTCTCATCACCTCAATGCCATTAAATGGAGAATAACATCTCAATGTGAGTTTGGTAGGGGAAAACCACATTCAAAACATAACAGTATCTTATCTGGAAGATTGGGATGACAGTTATTACTGTAAAATTTCTTCACTTACTCCTTTCAGGTGGAGTCCCTACACTTAGGAGTTCCTTTCTTAAAAATGTTTAGAGTTCTTTTAGTGTCTGGGAACAGCCCACAGTGCTATCTAAGGAGGACCCCCGGAGCCCAGACCCAGTACTATGTGGGTTGAGTTCATGGGGGCTACCATCCTCAAATTTTTCTAAATCATCCTTTGGTACCTGGGATCTGCCAGGAACTGTAATGATGGGGTGTACTGCCCCACTTTGGCCCTATCCCTTTCTCTCTTCTCCCTCACCATCCTCCATCAGCAATGTTGATCAGATGCCTCTTGAAGTTCCAAGATTCATGCCTGTGATCATCTTTGAGCCCTATATTTTGGTCCTAGTTCCCATAAGTCAGTCTAGTAAACACATCACGTCCAATTGCCAGCAAAGTATTTCATTCATGGACTCATTTTAAATTGGGCTGTCAAAATTCAGCATGCACACTGATTTGGATTATCCAAATTAATTATATAAGCAGGGTTTCAAAGAAAACACCCAGGGCCCCAAGATTCACATCAGCCTTATTATTGTTGTTCAGAGACAGAATGTTAAAACTCTAAAATTTAAAAATCATTTGCAGTAATGGTCTCATGATATTTTCATTATAATAATCACCCATAAAGTTCAGGAATATAGTAACAAATATTAAGCAAATAAGTATAATTTCCTAAAGAAAGTCATTTGAAAAGTGGCATTTCAATGCTACATTATGTAATAACTATGATTTCACAAAAAAGTCACATTTCCTTATATTAAATGTATTTTGCTACATCAGAAACTCAATGTTTTGTCCTTTTTCCCCCCTAGAGTTTACCATAAACTGGTAAAATATATCATGGTCTGAAATACCTGCTCTGATTATAGCTGAAAATAAAATTTTCTCAATTGTATATTTTACTTAAAATGGTTGATATTTGGAAAGGATAAAAATGAGTAGGAATTAATATACTAGTTTTTAATTTAATTATTTTAATAATAAAAAAGAGCAAGGTGCCTTCATGGAATTTTCTGACATTCATGAATCCAAACTGTTATTATTATTATTATTAATACATTTCAGTTTGTTCAGTTTTCTTATTATGATAGTAGTCAGTGGTTACTTAAGAACAAATTTCATTTTTTCTGTTTTTTTTTGAGTTCCAGGTACCCAAAGTATTTAAAATACACTGAAAGGAGATTACTTAGTACCAAATATATGAACTAGGCAGATTTAGGTGAGTAGATGTCAATCAATCAGTTTTGGAATGCTATTTTGCTAGACACCTTTTCATTGCTGTTATGTTTCAGACATAAGGTGTCACCCAAAAGCTTATGTATGAGACAATGCAAACAAGTTGAGAGATGAGATGATTGGGTTATGAGAGCCTTAACCTAGTCAGGGCATTAATCCCCTCATAGGGATTAACTGGATAGTAAATGAAAGTGCATAGAGTGTGGCTCGATGTGCCTTTGGGGTTTATATTTTCTCGTGGTAAGAAGAAGCAGTCTTTCTGCTTCCTGGTGCCATGTTCCCAGTTGCTTTCCTTCACCACACTCTTCTTCCATGACATCATGCCTTACATTAAGCTCTGAGGAAGGAGCAGCTTTCTATGGACTGAGACCTCTGAAAAGGTAAGCCCAAAACTAAATTTTCCTCCTCTAATGGTTCTTGTCAGGTCCTTTGGTCACAGCAGAGAAAAACATAACAAAACAAAACAAACAAACAACAACAATGACGACAAACTGACTAAAACAATTGTTACGACCAAAACATCAGACAAAAATAACTTAAAGGAGAAAGGTTAATTTTGGCTCATGGTTTCAGAAGTTTTAGTTCATGGTTGGCTGACCACAGGCAGAAATGTGAGGGAAAGGCTTGATAGAGGAAAGCTTCACAGTTCATAGCAGCCATGAAACAGAGAGAGAGGAAGATGCTAGGGACCAGATAAATTCCCCAAGGGCACCCTCCAGTCATCCATTTTCTTCATCTGTGCCCGCCTCCCTACAGTTTCCACCACCTCCCAGTAGTCCATTCAGCTATGAGTAGATGAGTCCACTGATGGGGTTACAGCCTCATGATCCAGTCACTTCCCCAGTGTCCCACCACTAGACATCACTACATTGGGGACCAAGCCTTCAATACATGAGTTTTTCAGGGAAATTCCAGATCCAAACCATAACAACTATCAATGAAAGGAAAATTTCATACATGATTGGCACAACTAGGAAAATCTTTAGATTGATGGAAAGTTGAGAGGGAAAAGATAGATCTGTATTTTAAATAGTGAGAGTAGAGAGCTCTAGAGATAGAGGGAAAAAAAGAAATGTGATATCAGATAACATATAAATCGGCCTGCTCCCAATCTCATAATTTATAGAATGAGGAGATTAAAATAAATGATCTTTTGGATCTTTTCCAGCTGCAATATTTTATACCATAAATCTTAATTTTTGTCATTCCATCAAGTTAGATTTGATAATATAATACCATTATTCTGGAAAGAAATAAATTTGTGGAGAAAAAAAATTGTTGTCTATATCTGTGTGCCAACCTAGTAAACTAAATTTGTAACTATTAAGATTATAGTTATGCAGTCTCCATACTGCTTTCCAGATTGGTTGCACCAATTTGCAATCCCACCAGCAATGTTTAAGTGTACCTTTTTCTCCACATCCTCGCCAGCACTTATTGTTGCTGGTATTTTGGATAGCTGCCATTCTGACTGGGGT
>CM053399.1:117842887-117863059 GCA_028644305.1 Xerus rutilus
GCACATTAGATAGAGCACAAATCTCCAGGATATATAAAAACTGAAAAAACCACAAACAACCTAATCAATAAACAGGCTTAGGAGCTGAACAGATACTTCACAGAAGAAGATATACTATCAACAAATACATGAAAAAGTATTCCACATCTCTAGCAATTAGAGAAATGCAAATCAAAACTACTGTAACATTTCATCTCATGCCAGTCAGAATGGTAGTTATTAAGAATACAAACAACAATAAGTGCTAGCGAGGATGTGGGGGAAAAGGCACACATACATTGCTGGTGAGGCTGCAAATTCGTACAACCAATGTGCAAAGCAGTATGGAGATTCCTTAGAAAACTTGGAATGGAAACATTTGACCCAGCTATTCCACTCCTCATCTATATCCAAGGACTAAAAACTGCCATCTACAGTGACATAGCCACTTCAATGTTTATAGCAGCTCAATTCACAATATCTAAACTGTGGAACCAACCTAGATGCCCTTCAGTAGATGAATGGATAAAGAAACTGTGGTATATATACACAATGGAATATTACTCAGCAATAAGAGAGAATAAAATTATGGGATTTGCAGGTAAATGGATGGAGTTGGAGAATATCATGCTAAGTGAAGTGAGCCAATCCCAAAAAGCTAAAGGCCGAATGTTCTTTCTGATAAATGAATGCTGATCCATAATGGGGGAGGAGGTATGGGAAGAATGGAGGAACTTTGCTCAAAGGGGAGGGTGATGGGATGGGGTGGGGACAGGAGGGCAGGAAAGATGGTGGAATGAGATGGACATCATCGTCCTTGGTACATGTATGACTGCACATATGGTGCGACTCTACATCATGTACAACCAAAGAAAGAAAAATTTGCGTTCCATTTGCATACAATAAATCAAAATGCATTCTGTTGTCATGTATACATAATTAGAATAAATAAATTTAAATAAATAAAAAAATAAAAATTTACCTTATACACGTGATTTTTTCTAAATGACCCAATTTTATCACTGATTGTTCTTTCTCCTTTTTTTCCATAACTCAGCAGTAGTCC
Source organism: Xerus rutilus (assembly GCA_028644305.1). NCBI lineage: Eukaryota > Metazoa > Chordata > Mammalia > Rodentia > Sciuridae > Xerus > Xerus rutilus. The sequence goes on from CM053399.1 coordinate 117,843,933, forward strand.
TACCACTACCTACCTACTCCCCTCATCCTATACTCTACATCAAGAGTGGCAGCCCAAGACAACTTCATTCTTCTAGTTCTTAAGACAAAAAATGTTAGTCATTTTTATATTTTTTTCTTTCACACTTTTCATAGAATCCATGAATAAATTATATTGGTTCTGTTTTCAAAAGGGTAGATAGACGAACAATTGCATAGAAATGTAAACCTATGAAAAGCCTTTGCCCCTCCGCTCCACACTGTTGCCATTCATGTTTCCCCTGGTTTATTGCAGTAGCTTTCTCACTGAGCTCTCTGCTTATGCCCCTGGTCCTCTTCTGTCCATTTACAACAAAATAGTCTGAGTAATCTTATTAAAATGTAAGTTAGGTCTTGTTACTCTTTTGATGAAAACCCCTGATGGCTTTCCTGTTCACTCACAGTAAAAGCTCACCTCCTGTGACAATAAAGGAGTACCCACACAATCTCCCACAGCGATTAACTTTCTTAGTTCATTTTTATACTCTGCACCTTGTTAACTTTATTGCAGTCACACTGGTTTCTTTACAGTTCCTTCAACATGGCAGACATACAGCAGGCCCAGAGTCTTCGCTCTTGTTTTTCTTCCATTTTTCAGAAAAACACTTCCAGTAGATATCCATGGTATTGCTCATTCCTTACTTTTAGGGCCCATAGCACAATGGCACAATGTCATAATAATAAACTTACCTGGCCTGTCTACCCAAATCAAATTTCAATATTCCCTGAACTTTATATCTCCTTTTCCTTCTTTATCTTTTTTTAAATTAAGCATTCCCTAATTATCTACCAATCTCTCTTTCTCTCTTTCTCTCTCTCTCACACACTAGACTGGAAGCCCCAGAAGGGCAGAAGTTATCTACTTTTACTTTTCTATTTTTTGATGTTGTATTCTTAACTTTTATAATTATGCACATGGTAAGCATCTAATAAAATACTGTTAAAAGAATAAAAGGATTATTGAATTTGTGTGCTTTCACTACAAGCTGAGCTCCTTGTAAGCAAGAGCTCTGCCTTATCATCATTTCCACAGAAATGGAAAGAATGCTTGGAACACTTGAGAACTCAAGAAATATTTGTTGAATAGACATATCAAGATCATGGTTTGGGGCTACACTTGACTTGAGTTCACGGAACCTCAGTTGTCCTCAGCTAGAAAAAGAGAGACTTGGAGGAAAATGTAGGCATTTATTGTGAGATCTGTCCAAGAACTCTTCTCTTGTGGATCTTGCATATCTTTCTGGTCCTCTCTTTAGTCATTGACTTCCTGTGAATGGGCAAACAAAAGGAATTGACCTGCCGTAATACTGTGTTGCCAGACACATAGTTCACTGATGTAACTGCTGAGCAAATTCCTCAACAAATCAGAATCACCATCTTGGGACTGTGTTTCAAGTAATTTTTGGAGTTCCAAGATCTGGCAACTCAGTTGAGGATGAAGGGAGAGCTTTAACCTATGCCTTCAGAATCCTCCAAAAAGAGCACATCTTTCTCAATATTTTTAGGAGACAATTAGAAACATATTTATATATTCATTATTTACAAAGAATACAGTGTTATTATAGACTATCAAAATCAATTCCATATTCTATTACTAAGTGTTCCAAGTTAGAATAACCTTGTGATAGGGCTGTGGGTATAGTTCAACAGTGGTAGAGCACTAGCCTAGTATACACAATGCTCTGGCTTGGTTGCAAGCATCCCACAAGCTGCAAAAAAAAAAAAAGAATAACTTTATGATGGGAGCTTAGTACAATTGCACAAACTTTCATCTGGAAATTGATAATCTGCTTGAAAAATATGTGGCCAGATTACACTTGAGAAATGGTAATTTCTTGCCTTTACTCCTTTCTTCTTCTAGTGAAACTTTCATTTCTGTAATATTTACTCTACTCAAATTATATATTACTCGGATTCCTTGGTTTCACTTTGTGTGTTTTCCCCTTCCTCCAGAATGCTTTCAGTAAACCTCCCTCCACGAAAATTGCTATGCATATTCCCATAATAATTAGAAGTGTCTAGTACAGCAGCCGCAGGTAAAATAAAATAAAATAAAATTTCAGTTCTTCAATAGCACTAACCACATCTCAAGTGCTTAATAGCCATATGCAGCTAATTCCTATAACATTAGATAGTGCAGACATCCAACACTGCCATTATGGCAGACACTTCATTTGGAAAGCCCTTACCTAGAGTCTGCCATGTCTAATTTATCATCGCCTTTCTTCTTGTTACATTTCTCAGTATTTTCTCTTTTACATTTTTAATAATTCAGAATAGTATTTCATTACGTCATAGGTGCTCAATACTTGGGATCTCATTATATTTTGGCTAATGCAATTGAAAAGGATTTATCCTCCAAGTCAAAAAGTTCTTTAGTAAATTTGTAGGTTTTGCTTGTTTCTTCTTCTTGGAAGATTAGGTGTATCCTATCATTTTTACTATTTATTTATTTGTTTGTTTGTTTGTTTATCTAGCAGTACTGAAGATTGAACCCAGGGGTGCTCTAACACCCAGTTATATCCCCAGTCATTTTTATTATATCTTTTGTTTTGATATAGGGTCTTGCTGAGTGCCCAAACTGACCTCTAATTTCCTATCCTCTGGCCTCAGTCTCCTAAATCACCAGGCTTATTCTATTTATTTTAGAAAGTTTTCTCCCATAGATGTACCCGTTATCATACTGAATTGACTTACACACCCAGGAAGCCAGTAATAGGTTAAATTTTATGAATGTATAGTAGAACAATTAAGCTTGCCTATATTTGCATGCTATCCAAGAAGGAAAATATGCAGGGAAATAATAACCCCCAAGTGACTTCCCTTGGTTCTGAAACTACTATCATTTTATTGCTTCTTCCCTCCTATCCTTAGCATGTAGACACTGAAAACCAGACAGGGGAAAAAAAAAATATTGGTTAAGGTGGCATGTATGTATTTTTGGAAAATGGAAATTTAACATCACCATAAGGTATGTGAATGCTAAGTCAATATACTAGAGTGATTTGTTTAATCCTCATTTCATTAAAAAATTATTTTAACTTAAAGACCAGCATTAAGAGCAGGGAATTTTCTAAATCTTGGTCCCACAAGGGATGCCGCATCTTCACTTAAGACAAATATTCAAAATGACAAACCAAGGTGAAAAAGTGACATGTTCAACATGAGCATGATTTACTGTTTTGCTAAGAGGTTTACCATAAGAATGAAAAGACATTTACAATTCAGGCAGGTAACTATACAAAGTAATGTGAAAAGATCAAGCTCATATTTGCATTCTAACACTTCAAGATATAGCTGTACAAAGAATTTTTTCCTTTATCCTTTTATTTTTCTCATTTCTTTGCATCTTGTAATTGTATGCCTTTTTAATACCCTTCTTTAAGAGCCATAACTGTATTTCAGTTGATTATAACTAGAAATTGCAACCAAATTGCATGATCACAGCCTAGCCTACAAACTACCACTGAAAAAAAGCACCTTACATGAAAACCCTCAAAATTTGTATTAACTGCTTTGTGGAAGCATAAAGGACACAGTGAATGCCAGTATAGAGAAACTTTGCTAATACTGAGGATTTTTTTCTTACAAATGACAAATATAGAAGTATTAACATACCTACTGCCTGTTCTGCTCATTATGACACTGCTAGTCTAACCACATATGGTATCCTCCATAATTTATCATAAAATGTGGAAGTGTTACCTTCAGGCAGCTGATATTATGGGAAACAATTAAATAAAACACTATGGTGCTATCTCTGTGGGTAGAAAACAACTCAGGAATTCAACTATCTGCCCCACCCAGTGGGGCAGCCAGAATCTGCCGATCCAGCATCCTCATGGCTGAATTTATAGGGTGTGTCATTTAAATTGTAGATTTCATTTGCAATAGGGTGGATGTGAATGCAATGACCTAGCCCTCTACTCATCAATAAAGATTTTTCTGCATCTTTCTCTGACTGAAATATTATTCCTACAGTTTGTATTTCCATACGAATCAACCCTGTAAGGCAAAGGAACCAAGACAGACACAGCAGGGACATTTCTTTCCTTGTGTGCTTCCATTTTTGAAGCTGACATTAAATAGCAGTACCAGGAATAATGAGGGAAGCTGCATTGGCTGCTGTGGCTCAGACAAGTGGTAACATTAGGAAGAAAGCCACAGCATAATGATCACAAGGTAAATTCGCAACAAAACAAAACACTAATTAAGACGACAACCAGTGACTTGAAGATCCAACATGATGATTATTGAAGGGTGCTGTTTTAATAATAAAGAGGAAGATGCTGGATTTCAAGGTCATGGTGCTTGCTGAGTGAAATTTGCCAGACATTTTTTTTTATAAAAATGTACTTTATTATTATCACTTTGAGATTTTTCTCTTAAAGTAACCTGTGCAGAATCTTCTGATCTGGGCATTTTGAAGAAATTTAAGTCAAATTCTTTTCGGTATCTCAAACCATTTTCTTGTGAAATGGTCACTCAAAAGCTATTACTGCATCACTGATGTCGCTCAGTGTTGAAGTTTCTCTTGTCCCACTCCCCTATAGAACAATAAATGTCATGGGATGATTGAAGCATTTGAACTCTGATTTCAGAAATTCAGTTCATCCCTGGAATCTGGGCCAGTGCATTTAATTGAGAACACATTTAAATTTCTTTGATATTTCTTTATAGAAAAGTATTATACCCCAAGGGGAAAACATATTTCATCTAAATTGCATTAACTTTTTAAAATAAGCAAATAACTACTTACCTGTAAGCAAAAGAAATGGACAAAATATAAGCTACCAGCTTTATCCTCTTTGCATCCACAATGAGCAATTGCTTTTGCATAGAATAATTTTCAATCAACAATTAGTCATACTGAATAAAGTATTTTATAAAGAGGTCATAAGAAACAATTGAGCTGTCCTATAAAAGTAATTGATTCCTGTCTATGTGCAACTCTTAAAATATTACTTGACTGCCTTTGATTGCTTAGGATGTGTAAAGACAAGATCAGCATGATTCCCACCGTCTTTCTTTCTCCTGAGTTATGGATATGTGTGGCCTGTAATAGAGTTATCACAGTTGTAAAGTTCATTACAGAGGTTTTAGAGTGAGGGGAAATTGTAAATTCTATAGCTGGATTTTCTGCACCTAGTGTTTTCAAGATGCATGGATTGAATTGAAAGACTCGGTCTTCTACCCTCATAAATTGTACATTACCAGGTTCGGGATGCATGAAAACTAATCCAGGGAGAAAATAGCTCCATAGAACTTCACTCTGAGAGAAACATCATTGCCATCACAGTCAGATATTTATCAGCATTGAAGAACAAAGTGACCATGATGAAAAACATGGTTATGAAAATAGGTGCATGATACTACTCCAAGTTGTTCTGAAAAACGTACCAATTTTAATCTTTCTTTTAGATCCTATCATAATTGTATAAAGTTTTGATAGTATTAGGGAGTTGTGGACAAAACATTTTTAAAAAGTGAATGATTGTTAAATTTTATTTTACTATTTATTAATTAAATGTCCAGCTTTTTCCAAAGAGCATTTCTGATAATAAAACAAAATTTAGAAGAATTTTTTAAACAATAAAAAAAATTGACAAATGTAAAAAATTGAAAGTGGTAAGCTAAAGTTAGGGTTAGTCAATTTTTAAAATGAAAGTTATGACTAGTGGATCACCAATTTTTCTTTGAGTTTCTGATAGTCAGTGTGAAAGCAGAAATATACTCTAAATAGTTTTCTTGATTCCACACATTTGCTGGTATAAAGGATACAAAGTTATTCTACCACTTTCTTCTCAACTATCTTTCATACCATTTGTTTTTGAGGCTTTTTGTTATAATTTTGCTAGTTTGAGAATCATGTACTTTAATGGAGATTTCATTGTCTGAAAGAATCATGTAACACATTTAAGTTAAAAAGATAAAACAAAAAGGGAATCTATGGCATAAAACAGGTAATTTTTCAGATCTCAAGTTACTTACTTGCTGAATCAATGTGTCCTTATTAGTTTAAATTGATTTTTTCATGTGAGAATGGTAGGATCAAAACTTACAAAATGGGTGTTTTTGTTTATTTTGGTTGCTCAGTTAGCAAATTTAAATTATTGAGCACAAAATAGAATGAAAAGAGGTTTAACAGTATCTTGGCAAGTTGAACTGGGCAAAGAATCCTCCTCCTGCATCTGTGTTCACACATAATTATGGAATGCAATTCAAAATGCAATTCTAAATCTCAAGTTTTATCTCTCATTTCTGTGAGACATATGATGAGGTAAGTTTTCATCATCTCTATTTTAGAAATAAGTAACTGAACACTAGAATAATGAAGAGATTTAGAATAAGTTGTTCAGTTTGTAAAGATCTTTACCTGTAAGGCAAAAATTAAATGAACAATTTGCATCTATGATGCAATGATTTTCAGGTAACCCTTACACCTTGGTGTAAGAGCTTTTACTATGAACAAGAGGGTTAGTATATGTCCAGTTTGATTAATTTGTCCATTTTAATAACTGAGGTATTAAATTCCTAAATCAGACATGTTACTCAGTTGAAAAGCAGTTTGATTATTTTTATCAGGTAGTTATAGCTTCAGTTATCAGATTATATCTTTATCTATATCTGAAAATGGAAGCAGTGATAAATGATAGGTAGGTAGGTAGACAGAAGGAGAGAGAGAATAGATAGGTAAAAAGAAGAAACACTCAGAAAATTTGTAGACTCCTTGTTTGAAAAATCCATATAACATTACTAAGACATACAAAGCATTTTAGAAATTATTCAGTTTTCCGTCTTAGCTTGTATGTACAGACATAGCCTTGAGCAACATTTTTAGAAATTTCATGTCATTAGTATAAAAATAAAGCCATATCAAAGCTTCATGAAGCTGATTTGGACCTCTTTACTGAATTTCATGAGAAAAGATCTTGAAGGTTCATGCCTTTTCACTGAAGATATCACAGAATATTGATCTTAGAAGTGAAAGGAGAGGAAATATTGAACATTGTATTGCATTGAATATTTGCAATAACCCTGTTCCATGTTCTCACACTTTAGTAAAAATAAAATGTCATCATGATTTAGTGCTGAAGGGAGGAAATATAATACTGGAAGGAAACAATAGAGATGAAATAAACAAAAAAATTAAGATAGTGTATGAGGAAACTGAAGATGGGCAATGTTTGTATTTCTGATCTCAGCAAGCATCTATTCACTTTTGCTTTTCCTCACTATGATCTGCATTTGATATCAAGTTCCTTTAAAATGTTGTTTATTCTCTTAAGAGATGCCTTGTTTAGATGAAGTTTGTTTACTATTTGAGAGGTTCAAGAATAAAGTGAAATGTTCTCTTTAATCCTCAAGGTGAGCGTCTGCAAAGTAGGTGTCACTTTTATGTAGGGATATAAATATTGGTTTCATCAAGTAGGTTGTGCACTGAACTCATTCATGGCAGAGGGAGGAGTTCAGAAGTGCTTAATGCAATGAAGAAAAGGTTTGAGATTTCCGTGATTTTAGTGTGGGTGAAGGGCCACCATTTTTTAATTATTTAAAATTGTTATTTTAGTTCTTCTGGACCTGTTCTTTAGGAATATGTGCCTATAAAAAATGTCTGATTAAAAGAATAAACATTTCAAATCTATACGTAACTTATATAAGCCATCTTTGCAACAAAAATCTGTACTTAGAGATTTTGATTGAGCTACTTGAAAGGGCCAAAACGAATGCTTCAGATGCTTAATTTACGTTAAGAAAATAGCTTGGTTGATAGACCCTTTGGCTCAAAATACTTTATAAGAAAATTCATTTATAATGCTGCCCACGTGAGGACATGTAGAGAGATTTCAGAATACACAATATAAGAAATATTGTGGTTGAAAAAAGATAGAATATATTTACTCAAATGTTCAATATGATAATATTTGCATAAAATTCTGACATTATAGTATGTTCACTAAAAGCTCAGATTTGTACTATAAATGATTTGTGAAGGGATAATTAAAAGTGTCTTTTTACTAATTCATATAAACCCTTAAAGTATGTACATTATAATTAAAATGGGCCTTGGTGACAAGACAAAGATTTGTAAAAAACTTGTGCATCTTAAAGGCAACTATTTAGAAACCAAAAGCATAAAGCAATGCAAACAATATCTATTGCCCTAGTTTTAACATTTCTGGGTTTTACCTATTCAAATGGATGTGGTCTGCCCGAATGTTCTATCAAAGAGAATGAAAAAAAGGCAAGGCAGAAAAACAGAGACATTTTTTCCCATTTGGGGATTGTACATCCATACACGTCATGGATGATAGTGAGTTTGGAAGAAGATATTGATATAATGAACATTTTTTAAAGTGAAATTTTAAGTCAAATTGTCATCATGTGAGCCGGACACGGTGGTGCAAACCTGTAATCCCAGCACTTAGGGAGGCTGAGACAGGAGAATAGCGAGTTCAAAGCCAGCCTCAGCAAGGGCGAGGCGCTAAGCAACTCAGTGAGACCCTGTCTCTACATAAAACACAAAATAGGGCTGGGGATGTGGCTCAGTGGTCGAGTGCCCCTGAGTTCAATCTCCAATACCAAAAAAGAAAAAAAAAAATTGTCATCATGTGGATTTCACAGAGAAGGCAGGTAAAGTAAAAATATATATATTCCTCAGTTTTAGAACTTAATGGTAAAATTTTGCTTATTAATTAAATGCAATATGGCATTTTCATATAGCTTTAATATTAATCTATTTGAAAAATAAAACATTAAAATTCATACATCTGAGCAATCAAAATCTTAGTTTTATCATCCATCCTGGTTTTATAAAAGAATAAGGGACCTGCAGGTAAATATACATTTAGATTTCAGTAAATTCTTTTTTCTAACGAACAAAAAAATTCCTCAAGCAACTGCATGTCCCTCACTTGGCACTGAATTTGCCATTGATTATTCCAAGCCACAGGGTTTCCCCCAGCCTTCCTCTTCCATGAGCTTTATTCCTGTAAATGTGACTACTCAGGCCACAGGGTGAATGTGTGCAAGTGTAAGGACTCAGGTGGCTTTTTAACCCCCTCTACTGCACACACATATACATAATGGCACCTGCGTCCTCAAATTGCTAAGCTCTCTTTTCCCTGAGTGACCAGAAAGGGGACTTGGCAACCTTTGTCCTCTGTTGGCCTTTAGATTGTTTGTTGATAAGAAACATCTGTGACTATGCTCTGTGTTCAGCTTCTGCTGGCTCAGATGCACTCTATTTTCCCAAGCAGAGCTGTTCTACAGTCACCTGATTGGGCTAATGCTAAGTCACAAAGGAAATGTGAATTGACACTTCAATTTCCTTTTAAGTCAGTATCGGTCCTAGATTTAGATATAATATCATTTAAAGGCACAGAAGTTGTTCTTCTTCAATGTCACATTTCCTTTATGTATTTATTATTCACATTCTAACTCCTGCTACTATAGTCCCAGTCTGTGCTGGAGACTTATGTATCTTACTCCTAATTCTCGTGGTAAACCCGTTCACTAACGGTTTATTATGTGACATTATACAGGCCTCTGACTGCATTAGCCCATGTTGCTTCTAACTAAATGCACCAAGGCCTTATTGTTGTGACAATCTGTAACATGGCTTTATTTGTCAACTGCCAGCTACAAAAGAATATGATGATGCCCTGCAGGACAATTGCTACCTCTAGCTTAGCATTTTAATGAATATTATTTTCTCATCTTTTCTCAAACAATAGTTTGGTCCTGCCATCATGCAAAGGAAACCAACCATTTTTCCTTTTCTCTCATGTGTGGTACTTTTTTCACTTACATGTGTCCTTTGTATCACCGCCTCCGTGTATTTATTTACATCTACATACTTTAGAAGCTTTACAAAATATTATTTTCTGCTTTCAACAGCAAAAAGTTAAGAAAAAGTTGCATATGAAATAGTGTGTGAAGTTATATGCTGAATATAAACATGCATAATCAATATCATCCATAGATATAGATAGCTTTGTCATTCCCAGGATGCTTCAGTCTTTCAGAACAGTATAGCGTCTTTCTCAGAGAATTTCACCTTCAGCCTGAAGAACCTCCTTTAGTTTCTCTTTTTATAGAAATACATTGTTAAAACAAACAAAACCACTTAAATTCCATCCATCTGAATTCTGTTGTATTTGATTACAAGTTAGCCATCGTTCGCATTGTTGGTCCCTCGTGTGTAGCATGTTCCTTTTCTCTAGGGTTCTGTATGATGCTCAATCTTTGTTTCCCAGCAGTGCGACTATAATTTGACATGGTGAAGTTATTCTTTGATTGATATACATATATATATATATATATATATATATATATATATATATATATTTTAAGAATGTTTATCAAATGACTGATAAACTTTTAAATAAATCCTCTCTACCTGTTCATTCCACTATTCATTTCCATCTCTCTCTTTCTTTTTATTTCATAATATTTCATTCACCTTATCCACCCTCCTCTCATTAACTGTGTCATGTTCTTACCTTCCATGGCTTTGGTAGCTCTGAGTTATGCTCCTTGTTTTGAAGGCTTCATCTCCAACTGTCATGCGAGCTGAGGATTCTCTGTCAATGGATGTTTTACAGACTAGCGGTACTCCTTGTGAAAATGAGTGAAACCTGGCCAGTGTGATTTTGAATTGAGAGAAGGTGCTATGTTGCTGTTTTTCAGGATGGAAGAAGGGACCATAGGCAAGTACTGCAGGTAGCTGTTAGAAGCTGGAAAGGAAAAAGAAGCACCTTCCTCTTGAAACCTTCAGAAGGAACTCAGACCTTCCCAAACCTTGATTTTAGTCCAGTGGGGCCCATTTCTGGTTCCTGATCTTCCAGAATACACAATACATTTGTGTTCCTTTAAGTCATTATATTTTTGGTAATTCATTACAGCACCAATAATAAACTAATACTTTTCCTCCATGTGGACGATGGCAACTTTATGCAGCTATTAAATTTCTAGAAATGACATTGCATTAGTTGACAGCTGAGTAAGTGATATTTCAACCATGAATTAAAGGCAAAGGAAACAGATGACAGACTATTTAAGTGGCGATTTCAATATTCTTGTTCATAAATGAAAAAAAGGGAATGAACAGTGATGAAGGTAGTTGTGAAATGAGCAAGAGCCTTCATCTTTCAAGGAAGAAAATGTTTTATAATTTCTAAAGATGACAGAATTTTTAGATAAGCCTACCATTCTTTGACAGTAAACATCATAAACAGTTTTTCAATAGCTTTTATGTAACTCCACAAAAGTATTTAAAGAAAAATAGGAAAAGAAAGGCTAATACGAAGAAAAAAGACAAAAAAGGGGAAAAGGAGGCTAGTTTTTCTTGAGACTGATAAAATTTTCAATCAATGTCACTCCTTCTTACTCCTACATTCACTGATTCCTTAATCCTATTCTTCTTTTTCTTTTCAGGCTTAGTTACAGCTTCCATCTGGAAAAGTTCAGTTCTACTATCTTCTCTAATACGGCATTTTATTTTAAATTCTGGGACAGTGTTGCATAATCAGTTTTGTAAATAAAATAGAACATAATGGAAAATATAGAAGAATAAAAAGCCTCACATGCAGAAATAGTATTTTTTTCACAAAACAGTTACCATTTGATACGTATGAATGAGTACATGTGTGTAAGAGTGGGATCAAACACCTTATGTACTATTATTCTCATAAAAAGTTTGAAACACAGCTGATATATTTGAGTTTCCTCAAAATTTAGACATATTATGCCTATTATTAAGAAGCCAAATAAGGCTGTCTTCTAAGGGACAGAGATGAAGAATGTATTTGAGAGACATTTTGGTGGTACAATGGAAATGAATTTGATTAAAAAATAAACTAAGGAAAGTAAATGAGTTAATACTTAATAAATAACAATTTTGTAAAAGAATTTTCAGTCCATAAATAAATATACTCCATATATTTTAGGAGCTAAAGAGAGTTGATTTTACTGGCATTTCAATGTGTGACCTTTATCATCTGGGGCTCATATAATACAAATAGAATGCAAATTCACTTGTGCCAGAAACAAGAAAGTGCTCCAAAGCAAATGCAATCATGTTGAAAGTACACTGAAATGACATGAAATGTGATGGTAATTGAACATATATAACATACTGCATATTTAAGTATCCATAATCCATAGTGATATTCAAAGAGGGAGAGAAAAGGTGTGTGAAGCCTGGGTAAAAAGGGAAATATTTTAGACAATACTGCTAAAAAAGTAGAAGAATGTAAAATTCATTATTATAAAAATAATATGTCATTTTTCAATTCCCAAAGTAAAAAATTCATTCAAGAAAAGCTCATTGACCATTGGGTACCATTGGTTCAACCAGTAGCTGAAAGGTTGTTGGTGGGTACTGTATTTATAATTTTGCAAAAGCATTAAGCATCACAGAAAGTTCAATAATTACAAATACTAACTTGATTTTGTCCAATAGAAAGATCTGTGGTCAACAGCTTAATGAAGATAAAAAGGTTTTCATCACTTGTGATGGGAAGACCCTCCATGTCAAATATGAAAAGAATGCAATAAAACCATGCTGAATTCTTACCATACATGTCTAATCTGAAATGAATTATAGCTTTAGATCTAACTTCAGTTTACAGAAAAACACCTCGGTAACTAAACAATATCAAGAGGAAACAATAAGACAGATTTAGAGTTTGGAATTTTCTACAAGAAAATTAGCCTGGGCCAGGCACGATGGCGCACACCTGTAATCCCAGCACTTTGGGAGGCTCAGACATGAGAATTGCGGGTTCAAAGCCAGCCTTAGCAACGGTGTGGCACTAAGCAACTCAGTGAGACCCTGTCTCTAAATAAAAACACAAAATAGGACTGGGGATGTGACTCAGTGGTCAAGTACCCCTGATTTCAATCTCTGGTACCAAAAAAAAAACAAAAAGAAAAGAAAAGAAAAGAAAGAAAGAAAATTAGCTTGGATTTGTTTGTTTGTTTGTTTGTTTTTAAGCCAATGTTATAAAATGTGAGGTAGAGAGATGTTATTTCAGATTAAAAGGAAGTAAACAAATGTAATGATTGGATGCACTTATTGTATGTGTTGATTTGGATCCTAGATTTAAAAACCAAAACATTCATAAAAGACATTTTGGGGACAAATCAGAAAAATGGATTATAAAGTAGATATAAGTATTATAGACCTATTGCTGATATTTTAGGTATGACAATGGTATTTTGGTTATGGAGAAATATAAAGAGATGCTTGAAGAATCATTCTGCAATGAAATTTTCCATTTGGAACTTATATTCAGGTGGTTCCACCAAAATAAAATATAGTATTACTGAATCTAAGTGAAGGAAATATAGATGCTCATTTTAAAACTATTATAAAAATTTGAATATAATTAAGTAGCATGAGGACAGAGTTTTTATGTTTAAGATAAATTGTGCAAATTTTAGTGTTTATAAAGCATATTTTTATACAATTCAATGCAATTCCTTTCTCTGGATTATGTTCGGTTACCATTTTTTCCAATTTTTTTATTAACATATAATTCACACACTACAATGGCATTCTTTTAAAGTGTGTAATTGAGTGGTTTTTAGTATATTAAAATTGTGTTATTATCACTAATTCCAGATCATGATTACTTCCAAAAGAAACCTTATGTCCATTAAAAGTCACTTCCCCTTCTCACATCCATTTAGCCCCATGAAAACCACTAATCTACTTTATGTATCTATGGAATTTGTATTCCAGGCATTTAATATATATGGAATCATACAAAGATGTGAACTTCTTGTCTATTTTCCTTCACTAGGTACAATATTTTCAAAGCTCATTATATAACAGCATATGTCAACTTTCTTCCTTTTTATGACTGAATACTGGGTCATTGATTGGACATAATACACTTATTTATCCATCCATAAGTTATAGAACACTTCAGTTCTTTTCAATTTTTGGCTGCTATAAATAATGCTTCAATTTCATTCATAAGATTTTGCGTAAGCACATGTTTTCAAATCTCTTGAATTACACCTAGGAATGGAATCTGTGGCTTATGTGGTAACATGTTTAACTTTTTAAAGAATTGCTCAGCATTTTTTTCAAAGTGATTGTCCTATTTCACATTCTCTCAGCAATGATTGAGGGATCCAATTGCTTTATATAGCCACCAACACCTCTTATCGTACATCTTTTTTATTATTGTCCTCCTGGTAAGTACGGATGCCATTATTTCTTGAATTTCATTAAATATTTTTATTTCTAAAAAGAAAAATCTATATGAATAAGTGATTTTTGTTTTCTAGAAGTCATGTATGAGTGATCCCCTTTTCAAGGGTTCATTATCAAAAAAGATCTTAATATTTCTCAATACAAGTAGGTGTATATATCAGTCTCTATGTTCCATACTACTTTTGGTCATAATTTTAAAAGGAAAGTCACCTAGCCCTCAATATAATATGATATTAAGATGAGTCCCATTACTTTGATGGAAATTTGTGTGTTTTAGTCAGATTTTTCTCTGTTGTGACCAAATGACCGGACGTTTATTTTGGAGGCACATAGTTTCAGAGGTCTCAGTCCATAGATGGCTGACTTCATTCTTTAGGACCTGGGATGAGGCTGAACATCATGGCAGAGGAGTGTGGTGGGGGAAAGCAGTTGGGAACATGGCTCTAGAAAGCAAAGAGAGAGACAGCTCTGCTCGACAAGGACAAAATATAAACTCCAAAGTCATGGCGCCCATGACCCACATCCTCTAGCCATACCCTACTGCCTACAGTGACCATCCAGTTAATCCCTATCAGAGGATTAATGCACTAAATTGGGTAAGATTCTTACAACCCCATTATTTCACTTCTAAACCTTGCATTGTCTCTCACATGAGCTTTTGGGGAATACCTAATATCTAAACCATAACAATACGTGTAGTGTTTCTTTTTAGAATCTTTCAGAATATTCTCTCTTCCCTTTATACTTGAAGTTTTGGAATTACACAAATTTATATTTAATTGTGAATCCTCTTTATCTTGCTTAATCTTCTGTAGGCCTTCCTGAATTCAAAATTTAGAATGAAGAAAGTATTTTCTCAGCATTATTGAGTCATATTTGACAAAATAAAATTTGTGTATATATGGTGTACAATATGATATTTTGGCATATGCATATATTGTGAAATGATTACTACAATCAAGCTGATGCTTCATCTCACAGAGCTATCTTTGTTGTTGTTGTTGTTGTTTGATTCAATCTAACTTCTATATGTTTCCTTTGGTTGTCTTGGGTTTTGAGGTCATATCTGAAAAATTACTGGCCACACCAACATCATCAAGTTTTTCCCTTGTGCTTTTCTCTGTAAGTTCTGTAGTTTTAGTTCTTACATTTAAGTCACACATTTTGAGTTGACTTTTTCATATCTTGTGAGATAAGTTTCCAGTTGAATTTTATGTGTGGATATCCAGTTTTTCCAACATAGTTTATGGAAGAGATTGTCTTTTCCTTATTGTGTATCCTTGTTCAATATCAATTGACAATACATGTGTGGATTTGTTTCTGGGCTTTCTTCTATTCCAATGAGTTGTGTGTCTGTTTTTATGCCAGCGCAATACTGTTTTGATTATGAAAACCTTGTGATATATTTTATCAAGACTGATTTTACTTCTGGGGGTCTCTTTTGGTTCCATGTGAATTTCCTGATATTTAAAATTTTTCTGTAAAAAATGCCATTGGAATTTTGCAATATTTGTGGTAAAATGATTAGGTTATGAGTGCCTTACCCTAATAAGTGTGTTAATCCCCTGCTTGGGATTAACTGAGAGGTGACTATAGGCAGGTAGGGTGTGGCTGGAGGAGTGGGTCTTTGGCTGCTGCCTTTGAGGTATATATTTTTCGAGTTGAGCCTAGTGTCTCTCCCTTTCTCTCTCTCTCTCTCTCTCTCTCTCTCTTTCTTGGTGTCATGTCCCCAACAGCTTTCTTCTACCAGCCGTGCACTTCTACCATAATATCTGCCCCTCCTTGGGTCCAGAGCAATGAAGCCAGCTTTCTATGGACTAAAGCTCCACAACTTTGGGCCCTGAAATAAACTTTTCCTCCTCTACTTGTTCTTCTCAGGTCTGTTGGTCACCACAGCAAAAAAGCTGATAAAACAGGTATGGACATTTTAACAATGTTCTTACAGTTGAAGAACACATCTTCCAGTTCATTTGTGTGTCCTTTAATTTCTTTCATCATAGCTTCATAGTTTTCAGTGTGTAGATGTTTCATTTCCATGGTTAATTTATAGCTGAATTATTTTATGCTAATGTATATATGATTTTTTTTGGTTCTGGAGAGTTTGTTGTTAATGTATAGAAAAGCTACTGATTGTTATATGTTTATTTTTATATCCCATAACTTTACCAAATTCATGTATTAGTTCTAATCATCTTGTAAAGTTGTTATAAATTTTTATATATGTGAAATCATTCCATCTACAGATAGTTTTACTTTCTTTCTGAGTTGATGTCTTTTATTTCTTTTTCTTACTTAATTGCTCTGGCCAATACTACTAGTATTATGTTGAATAGAAAAAAGTCTATCTTGTTCCTGATTGTTAATTTGGATGTTGAGTATTCCCCCAAATGGTTATGTGTTCAAACCTCCACAGGGTGGCACTAGTAGGAGGTAGTGGGACATTTGGGAGGTGTGAACTAGTAAGACATGTTTATGTGATTAGAGGAGTGCACTCAAAGAGGACTGTGGGACTTGGGTCTATTTCTCTTCCTTTTTTGCTCCCTAGCAATGAGGTGAATAGTTTTTCCCTGCCCCACAGTCCCTGCCATTGCCTATGAGCACTACCACCAGAGACCTAAAAGCCATGGATCTGACCAAATACGAACTGAAATCTCTAAAACTGTGAGCTAAAGTAAACTTTTTCCCTTAATAACTTATCATCTCAAGTATTTCAGTATAGTAGCAGAAAGTTTGATTAACACATTACCAAACAAGCTTTTTCCTGTTTATCATTGAGTATGAGGTTAGCTATACACTTGTCAAATGTTGCTTTTATTATTTTGAAATAGATTCATTCTATATTCAATTTCTTGGGAGCTGTTATGATAAAATATTAATCTTTTTCCATTTCATTTTCTGCACTTACTAATGTGATCATATTATTTTTCTTACATTCGGTTAATGTGGTCTATCATATTTTTTGATTTGCATATGTTGAGCTTTCCTTACTTCCCAGGTAGAAATCCTACTTGATCATGGTGAATGACCCTTGTTAATGTTTTTATTAGTGCATTGTAGTAACACAATACATAATAGGGGTTCACTTTGACATAATCATACATGCATGGACTATAATTTGCTCCACTTAAGTCCCTAGTACTTTCTCTTTGCCTCTCCACCTTCTCCCCCTGTTCCTCTTCTACTCTACTGTTCTTCCTTCTATTTATTTATAATGTTTTAAATTATACATAAAGGTGAAATTCACCATAGTATATTAATATTTTGTCATATTTCATTCTGCATTTCCTCCCTTTTTCTCTCCTTCCTCCCTCCCCTCAATTCCCTTTCTCTGCTCCACTGATCTCTTCTCTATTTTTGTGTGACACTCCTTCTTTTTTTCCTTATTGTTCTCTAGCTTTCACTTATGAGAGAGAACATTCAACCATTCACTTCCTGAGTCTGGCTTATTTCACTTAGCATGATGTTCTCCAATTCCATTTATTAAGCAGCCATTGTCATAATTTCATTCTTCTTTATGGATGAGTAAAACTTCATTGTGTATGTATATCACATTTTCTTTATCCATTCATCTGTTGATGGACACTGGAATTGGTTCCGTAAATTGGTTATTGTAAATTGTGATGCTTTAAACATTGATGCGGCTCTATCAGTATAGTATGCTGATTTAAGTTCTTTGGATAAATACTGAGGAGTGGCATAACTCGATCACATGGTGGATTCATTCCTAGTCTTTTGAGGACTATTCATATTGCTTTTCAAAGTAGTTTCACTAATTTGCAGTCCCACCAATAACATATGAATAAACCTCCCCCCACATCCTCACTAGCATTTTTTATTATTTGTATTCTTGATGATTGCCATCCAAACTGGAGTTAGATGAAATCTCAGTGTAGTTTTAATTTGCATTTCTTTTATTGCTAGGGATGGTGAACATGTTTTCATATATTTGTTGGCCATTTGTATTTCTTCCTTTTCGAAGTAACTGAATGACCCTTTTAATGTGCTGCTGAATTTGGATTTCTATTCTTGTGTTGAGGACTTTTCCATTAATATTTATCAGGGATATTGTTCTTTTCTTTCCTTGTAGTATCTTTTTCTGGCTTTGATATGAGGATAATGACTGCTTCATAGGATTAGCTCACTATTTTTTTTTAAGTGTTTCAGGAGAACCAGTGTTAATTCTTTAAACTGTTCAGTAGAATTTATCAATAATGTCATCTTGTTCTGGGATTTTTTTATTGATAAGTGCTAACTACTGTTTCAAATTTCTGTTTATTTGTTTTTTTTCAGTTCTACATGACAGTAGAATGTATTTTGGCATATTATACATACACAGAGTATAACTTACTCTATTTAGGATCCTATTCTTGTAGTTGTACCTGATGTAGTTACACTGGTCATGTCTTCAAATACAAGGATAGAAAAGTTATATCTGATTAATTATACTGTTCTTCTTAGTCCCCTCTTTCTCCCTTTCCTTCCTTTCTCTTTTTCTATTCTTCCCCTTCCAACTCTCCATTCTTGTTCGTTACCATTTACATATCTGAGAGAACATTTTGCCTTTGATCTTTAAGGATTGACCTATTTCACTTAGCATGATATTCTCCAGTTTCATCCATTACCAGAAAATACTATAATTTCATTCTTCTTTATGGCTGAGTAATATTCCATTGTGTATTTATACCACATTTTCTTTACCCATTCATCTCTTGAAGGGCACCTAGGTTGGTTCCATAGCTAAGCTATTGTGAATTGAGCTGCTATAAACATTGATGCTGCTGCGTCAGTGTAGTATTCTGATTTTAAGTCCTTTGGGTATACCAAGGAGTGGACTCACTGGGTCAAATGGTTGTTCCATTCTAAGTTTCCATAGGAATCTT
>CM053399.1:117863159-118039738 GCA_028644305.1 Xerus rutilus
TTTTGCAATTGTGAATTGTGCTGCTATAAACATTGAAGTGGCTGCTTTACTGTAGTGTGCTGTTTTTAAGTCTTTAGGGTATAGGCCAAGGAGTGGGATAGCTGGGTCAAACGGTGGATCCATTCCGAGTTTTTTAAGCAGTCTCCATACTGCTTTCCAGATTGGTTGCACCAACTTGCAATCCCACCAGCAATGTTTATCCTGAGTGGAGTGAGATGGAATCTCAGTGTAGGTTTATTTTTTTCAGAATTAATTGAATGTTGGATTTTTTTTAACACAGCACTTTTTGTTTAGGAAAGATTAGAATTCCAATGTATAAAGGTATCTATTATGTCTGTATAATATATAACATGTAATTATATACAGATATATATGTATATGTACTTATATGAATATAAACATGACTTGTAAATTCCACAACAGATACATGGTTCTTATTTCTTTCAGAATTTTAAAAATCTGTATCTTTTAAAAAACTTTTTCTAATTAGTTACACATAAGAGTAGAATGCATTTTGATGTATTGTACACAAAGGGATCACAACATCTCATTCCTCTGGCTGTACATGGTACAGAGTCACACCAGTAGTGTAGTCATAAATGTATATAGGTAATAGTGTCTGTCTCATTACAAAATGGCCATAATACCAAAAGTGTTATGCAGATTTAATGCAATTTCTATTAAAATCCTAATGATTTTAATAAAAAGTAGTAAAATAAAAGTAGAAAAAGCAATTATGAAATTCATCTGGAAAAATAAGAGACCCAGAATAGCCAAAGCAATTCTTAATGAAAATACTAAAGCAGAAGGCATCACAATACCAGACCTTAAACTATACTATTGAGCAATAATAACAAAAATGGCATGGCATTGGCTCAAAAATAGACATGAAGACCAATGGTACAGAATAGAAGACACAGAGACAAACCCACATAAATATGGTTACCTCATACTAGACAAAGGTGCCAAAAACATACATTGGAGAAAAGATAGCCTCTTCAACAAATGGTGCTGGGAGAACTGGAAATCCATATGTAGCAAAATGAAATTAAACCCCTATCTCTCACCCTGCACAAAAAATCAACTCAAAGTGGACCAAAGACTTAGGCACTAGAACAGAAGCCCTTCACCTAATAGAAGAAAAAGAGGCCCAAATCTTCATCATGTCGGCTTAGGAACTGACTTCCTTAACAAGATTCCTAAAGCTCAAGAAGTAAAATCAAGAATCAATACATGGAGCCGGGCGCGGTGGCTCACGCCTGTAATCCCAGCACTTAGGGAAGCTGAGACAGGAGGATCGCGAGTTCAAAGCCAGCCTCAGCAACAGCGAGGTGCTAAGTGACTCAGTGAGACCCTGTCTCTACATAAAACACAAAATAGGGCTGGGGATGTGGCTCAGTGGTCGAGTGCCCCTGAGTTCAGTCCCTGGTGCCAAAAAAAAAAAAAAAAGAATCAATACATGGTATGGATTCAAACTAAAAAAGTTTCTTCTCAGTGTAGTTTTAATTTGCATTTTTCTAATTGTTAGAGATGTTGAACATTTTCTCATATATTTTTTAAGCATTTGTGGGTTTTCTTCTGTAAAGTGTCTATTCAGTTCTTTTGCCCATTTATTGATTGGGTTGTTTGGTTTTTGGTGTGAATTTTTTTGAGTTTTTTGTATAACCTGGAGTTTAATGCTCTATCTGAGGTGCAGGTGGTAAAAATTCCCTTCCATTCTATAAGCTCTATGTTCATGTTCCTGATTGTTTCCTTTGCTGTGAAGAAGCTTTTAGTTTGATGCCATCCCATTTATTGATTCTTGATTGTACTTCTTGCGCTTTAGGTGTTTTATTGAAGGAGTCAGTTCCTCAGCCAACAGGATGAAGATTGGGGCCTACTTTTTCTTCTAGTAAATGCAGGGTCTCTGATTTAATATCTAGATCCTTGCTCCACTTTGAGTTTGGGGCACGGTGAGAGAGAGGGATTCATTTTCATTCTACTACATATGGATTTCCAGTTTTTCCAGCACCCTTTGTTGAAAAAGTTCTTTTCTCCAATGTGTGTTTATGGCACTTTTGTCTAGTATGAGGTAACTGTATGTATTTATGTCGGTGGGTCCCTGTGTCTTCTATTGTGTTCCATTGGTCTACTTGGTTTTTTCTCAACACAGGATTTTTGATTCCTCATGATTCATTCTTGATAGGTTCTGTACTTTCAGGAATTTATACATTTTGTCTAGATTATCCAATTTATTACCCTGCAATTTTCATAGTATTCTCCTTAATGCTTTTCATTTCTCTGACTTTGTTAGTAATGTCTTTTCTTCCATATCTCATTTTATTTTCACCTTTTTCTTAGTTTCTTTAATTTGTCACACCTGTTCACTTTTTCAGTGCTAGCTTTTAATTTGATGGGCTTTTTATAATCTTTCTATTATCTATTTCTGCTTTATTTTTCAGTTTTTCCTTTTGTCTCCCAACTTTGGGCTTACTTTATTCTTTTCATGCTTTCTAGGATGTGAAAAAGGAAAATAATATTCTGTCTTTTTTGTTTATTTCTTCCTTCGCACTGTATGCTGAATCAATCTCATACTCCTACAAGGTAGAACTTGAGTTTCAAAGTCTAATGTCCTTGTATAATTTTTTAAAATTTTTCCTTCATATTTTCATAGAGCTACAGGTGGGTCAAGGAGCCACAGCATCATAAAGATAAAGAAGATTATAAAGTGACTTCTGTGCATTATTTTTTTCCCTCAAGTGTTAAATACAGAGGTTCTGAACTTAGCTGTGCACTTAGCTGAACTTAGCTGTGAGCTGTGTGATTGTGAATGGTCTCAAGGGGGATGATTCATCTCGGGGATTCTGGGATTCTTCTCATGGGGGAAGGAGTATATTAAGGGAAAATGTAGAAGCACACATGATCCTTTGAGACCTAGGCTTACAACAGACCCATTCCTTCTTCTGGCCTGTTTTTCTCATTCAAGTAAATAGTACCACCAGCTGAAATTAAATGGACATATATTTTGCCATCCTGGTGAGAGTAGAAGCAATGTCATATCATATTGCAAAGGGCATTGATAAAAGAAAGAATAAAATGTCTAGGTTATTTTTCCAATTGTTTTTGTGCAGTTTTGTACTCCATCTTCCTCAAGTTTTTCTATCTACTCTTGACACTGTGCTAATTATTTGTCTATATTTTTCTCAGCTTGGAGCTCGCCTTTTATCATCAGCAGCACAGCAGCAGCAGCAGCAGCATCTTTCTCTCATACAAACACACACATGCACACACACCTGTGTATATATATATACACATTGTAGATTAAACTATGAACCTACATTTTCTCTATTTTAATGTCAGCTGGCTTCTGGTGAAGTTCTGCAAATGGGAAGCCATGAAGGAGTGTAGAAGGCAGAGGAGAAAGAAGAAACTTAATTCATGTTTTCTTTCTGCTCTGGAAACAATGGACAGCTACACATTCTAACTTCTAAACTTTTCTTTGGCAGGTTTGGCCAAACCATTCCATGTTCCATTAGAAGTACAATCATCACCACAAGGCTATGTCCCCACTTAGTGGATGTGGCTTTAGCCACACCTCACTCATTTCCAAATACCAATCAATTATTTCAAAAGCTACTCTTCTAGCTTTTGAAAACTCTACCTCTTCTTCTTTTTTATGTTCTCAGCCCTAAGAATTTTAAAGTGCTTCCTGCAGTTATTAACATTTGTGTTAATTTAGAATCCATTTAGCTCCTTTTCCCTTCCAGCACCTAGATAATAAATTCCTGGCATTATTTATTTAAAAACTAACTTACACATTTTCTTTTCTTTCTTTCTTCCTTTCTTCTTCTTCTTCCTCCTCCTCTCCTTCTCCTCCCCTCCTCGTTGTCGTCGTCTTCTTCTTCTTCTTCTTCCTCCTCCTCCTCCTCCTCCTCTCCTCCTCCGCCTCCTCCTCCTCTTCTTCTTCTTCGTCGTCGTCTTCTTCTTCTTCTTCCTCCTCTTCTTCTTCTTCCTCCTCCTCCTCCTCCTCCCCTCTCCTCCTCCCCTCCTCCTCCTCCTCCTTCTTCTTCTTCTTCTTCCTCCTCCTCCTCCTCCTTCTTCTTCCATAACACTATTACTTGGTATTGTTTCCCAGAGTTTTTTAAAATTTATTTTTCACTTTTTTTGCTAATTGCTATAAGATTTTAAGAGTAGCAACAGATGAAAGTGAACTTAATTTTTTAACTAAAAAAATTATTAGCCATTTATCTTAACTTGTAGTTCTTTGTACATAAAATATATGAAACCTTTATTTTTTGAATAAAATTTTTCTATGGTCTAATTCTTATTTATAACTTTGCTTATGGAAACATTCATCATTCAACAAATTCTAATTTTACTATGTCAAATCTATCAAATTTTCTTTTCACAGTTAAAATGAATAGGGTACAGATTACCCTAGAAGATATCCAATTATTACTACAATGCATGTCAGAAGGATGCACCCTATGCTAACAAACACTTAGGGGTATGCTTTTATGAAAGCTATTTTGTGACCCTTAGTTTCAGTTTCCTCATCTGAAGATTGGAATAATAAAAAAAAACTGTACAGCACAATTTTCTTAGGACTAATTTGAAAATGAAGTGATACATATGGTTAGGGACATTATAAAGGCTATGGGAATTACAGGTACTTGCCAATGGTAGCATCTACAACCATACGATTATTTATACCCTTGCTACTACTGGTAATACAACTTTTTAAAAATAATTTATTTTAGTTGTAGATGGACAAAATACCCTTATTTTGTTTATTTATTTTTATGTGGTTCTGGGGATTGAACCCAGTGCCTCACACATGTGAGACAAGTTCTCTACCTCTGATCCACAACTCCAGCCCCTGGTAGTACAACTTTTATTATCACAATTATCACTGCAGCTATTATTACTACTGTTTTCATTATCATTAGCAATCTCTTGGCCTATACTAAATGTATTAAGTTCTGCTTTTGTGCAATTTTTGGCAATTTGTTAGCTTTTGGGGATATGATAGGCTGAATAATGATCCCCAAAGATGTTAGCATACTAATCCCTAGAACTTGTGAGAGTGACCTTGTATAGCAAAAGGGACCTTACACATATAGTGAAGTATTTTTAATTGGGAAGATTATTCTCAATTACCCAAGTGGTTCCTAAATGTAATCAAAAGAACCCTATAAGAAGCAAGCAAAATGATATTTGACACTAAAGAGGAGACAATGTGGCCAGAAAAAAGAAATTAAAGTGCTCTGTGTGTCCAAGTCAAGGACTGTTGCAGCAAGAAATGGATTCTGCCCTGCTAAAGGAACCAGTTCCATCATGATTATGGCTTTAGCTTAGGGGAACAGATCTCAAATTTCTCGCCTCTAGAACTATAAGAAAAGTTTCTGTTGTTTTAAGGCACCTACCTTGTGAAACTGATATAGGAGATAAAATTTATAATTTTAAAGAATTAATTACAGTTCCCTAAATTATTAAAAGTTCTTACTACATTTTACAGTACAGTAGTTTTGAATATCCTGCATCAGTATAAATCTTCTTAGCTGAAACATGGCATGGAAACTCAATATACAGGAATGTTAAACACTGATCTCTCTATTTATAATTTTTATTAACATTAGTTTAATGATAAATCATAATTGCATATTCTAGTGGGGTAGGTACGATATGATGGTTTGATTATACATACACACATGCACATGTAAAAATATAGAACCATGAAATCAAATCGATGAACACATCTTTGACCTTATTTTTTTGTGATGAAGCATTTGGAATTTATCCTTAGTATTTTAAAACATACAATACCTTATTAATGAATATATTTATGCTGCTGTGCACATATCGAAAAACTTCCTCTTATCTAAGTGAAACCTTGTACCCTTTGACCAACAGCTCCTTATTCCTCCTTCTCCCCATTAGCCTTTACTAGCCACCAATCTATTCTTCACTTCTGAGGTGACCTTTTTTAGATTCCTTGTATAAGTAGAATAGGTATCTACTTTTGATCTAATCCCCACCTATAGCACCCTCTTCCACATAACCCAAGGCAGCTAAAGATAATCTAGGCACATGGAATTCTAAAGAACATTTCTATCAGCACTGGTTTAAATGAAAAGTAGTTAAAATATTTCCTAATCTCATGTACAGCCATCCTTTGGTATTCTTTGGAAATTGATTCTAGGATCTCCTATGGATCCCCAAATCTGAGAATGCTGAAGACCCTTATACAAAATGTCACATTATTTGTGTATAACTTAGGGACATCCTCTTGTGTAACTTAAATCATCCTTAGATTAGTTATAATACCTAATTTAATGTAAATGCTACATAAATAGCTATTATTCTGTATTGTCCAGGAAATAATTCCAAGCAAAAAAGTCTGCATGTTCAGTGCAGAAGCAATTGCATTATTTTTGGATATTTTTGATACATGACAGTTTGGATTCCCAAACAGGGAAGCTGAAGATACAAAGTGCCAACTGTACAATCCCTAACTGAGGCTGAGAAAGGAAGAGTATCTGTAATAATTCAATTAAAATGAGAGGCTGACACTAATCTCAAAGTTTTGTCTCACCGAGAAAAATCTTATGAGCAGGTGATTTTAATGCAGCATGACAAGTGCTAAAATTGGTAAACACATCTCCTTGAGTGGTTATAGGAGAAGACTAGAGCAACTGATCATTTTTGTAGTGTTTTGAGTACTGAGAGCATTATGGGAAGGATGAACATGTTTCTCTAAAAATCCACACCTCGTGTTTACTTATTTCTGCTCTGTAATTCAGTTCAAATGAGCAAGTTTCCATTTAAATGAAAATGTCCATAAGAGAATCATTGACGTAGACATTTTAGTAAACACGTTCAAGCCATTTTTTGCTTCAACTTATAAAATCCCAAAGGTCAGACTGCATCCAGTCTGTTAAAGCAGTAAGACCATGTTGCCAATTGATTCTGACATTTCAGAATGGTTATCATCCTCTTAATGGCTAATGATATCTGCTGCTAATAACCTAAAGACTGATATTGTACATGAATACTTCAGAGAGCAATGTATAGCCTCATTTTCAACCTTTATAGAACAAGAAAGCAATTTTAAAGCTATATTTGCCTTACAATGATGTAAATTTTATATTATTATATTGTGTGACTATTTCACATCATGACCAGTCATGCATATATAGTGATTTACTACATATGAAAGAGAAAGGAGAAATGATTATTCATTATTAAATAAAGTCTACATTAAGACTTCCAATATAAGCATCTACTGATTATAGATCAGTACAATAGAAATTCCTCTAGTGACTAAGTCAGTCATATGCAGAAGTTAAAGGCACCATTGGAAAACATGCCTATTACTTCTCTAACCTGCTTTGATACATCCTTTATTAACACTGCTTTGAAGCAAGAAAGGGGTCTACTTTGAAGTAACTAGATTAAAAGTTTCAGTGTTTAAAATTAAAACATTATTTTGTAGTCTGTTCTGTCTTAATACATCTCTCAGTATGAAAACTTTAAGACTGGGTTCTTTCTCCTCTTTGGAAGAAAAAAGAGACTTTAAAGAAGTTTCCAAATTAAATCTCAAAGAGGATATTACATGATTATTAACTGGAATAAACTATTGTCTAATAACTACAAAAGTTGGTTATTTATAATGAATACATGCAAATATACTATTAAGAATAGAGACATGTGAAATATATATCCTAAGATATATATTACTAAAGAATTCTTATATAAAAAGATATATGTTCCAAGATACATAAGGTCAAGATATTCTTATAGTGTTGCAAATAAGAATGTATCAATACTTTCCTATTTTAGCAAATAGGTTAGACCTCATTTTACATTAGAGTTTATTCTCATGAGTTTTTAATTCAATATATCCTTGCATTATTGTGATGCAAATTAGAATCAACCAAACTCACATACATATTTCACATGTTCTATCCAATAAACTTTAACAAATACATATTCATCCATAGGTAACTCCAATAAAGATAAAGAACATTCCTTTTGTAGGGTTCCTTTATGCCATTCTCACTCAATTTCCTCCCTCCTTCTTCCTTCATACCACAAGGAACCTGATCTCTAAAATTACAGGTTTGCTTTACCTGATCTATATTTTCATAAAAATGGAATGTTTTATATTAATTTTAGCTCAACATAGTACTTTTCAGATGCTGAACTTTTCATTTTTATTGCCAATACACGCTGTATTTTGTATGACAATAACACAGTTGTTCACTCATTCTATTGGTAACTAATTTTTTGTTTAGTTTATTCACTGAATCCATGCTAACTTCCTTAGTGGGCGAGGGTTTGGTATAAGAAAGATCCTAAATACCATGGCTTCCACACGGAGGGTCCTTTTTTCCCAGTCATGTATCACACTAAAACTAAGGAAACACTGCCAGAGTTGAGAATCAAGTGAGGACTTGACCAGAGAACAGAACACATGATGTTAAAGTGGAGAACACATGATGTCAAGGTTCACTAGTAAGTAGAAAAACAGACATTTTTAGCCAGAGGCCAAAGAACCAAAATGTCCTCAATGAAGAGAAGCAGGCTGAGTGACAGTGGAAGATTAGTCCTGGAAAATGCCAGTGACAGTCAATACTCCCTAGATTCTGGATTTTTCTTATTTAGGATTGTTCACAAGGGAAGTGCCACTGTCTATATGGTGCTATGGACAGTACTTTGAAGATCTGAGCAATTAAGCATACTTTTCTGATCATAAAAGTAAAAGAGAAAGCAAAGAGAATTTACATATAAATTAGAGAAAGGAGAGAGATTACTAGTATAATTATACAAGTATATTAGTATAATTAAGAAAATCATGTAATCCAGAACATGTTATC
Organism: Xerus rutilus; assembly: GCA_028644305.1. NCBI lineage: Eukaryota > Metazoa > Chordata > Mammalia > Rodentia > Sciuridae > Xerus > Xerus rutilus. Next base: position 117,872,018 of record CM053399.1, read on the forward strand.
ACAAACTTGACTAGTGTCTGCAGTCATGATCATTAAAATCAAGATTGTTAATTTAAACATTCCTTTGTATTTAAATTCAGAGGGATATTTTTAATGCAATGTAATCTTCATTTCAGAAATGTTTTATTTAGGCTTATTTGCTAGCAAGGTGTAGAAGCCCAGTAAGAGAAGCTCCATTAAAAGAGGATTTTGGAAAACAATACATTTGGAAGGATAAGGAGTAATGAATCTGAGGTAAATGTAATCAAAATGGAAGGACCTCTCTGAAAGGAAGGCTGAGCTTAAGCTCCATAAACTTCTTCAGAAGGATTTAGTGATTTTTCCCCCTAATGTTCAATCACTAACATGTTAGGTACATACACCTATCTATCTACTTCGCTTACTGTTTAAAACGTAAAGCATGAACAGTTATTATTTATTTATTTTTTATGCATAATAAACCACTTATCAATTTTGGAATAATCACCCTGAGGTCGGGTCCTCATGTGATAGGGGTCATGCATTAGAAAACACAGCCACTGGCATCAGCATTCTCTTGAGGGGATAGATTCACTTAGGAAGGGTTAAACACTAAAAGATCCCTTAGATTAAAAAGCTGATCAAATTAAGACCTTGAACAGGTTTTACTTTTCAGTTATACATTTTAGATCAGGTGTGTTTTCTGAGTATGTATTAGTAGCAATAGTTTGATCCAATATTGTTCACTATCCATTAATCTCCATTTACATAGGGTTTGAGCATTGAAAGGATTGGATAAGGAAGATGGTGCAAAGAGTAGTGAGTTAGAGGTGATGAAGAGCAACTGAAAAGTAACCAAAGAGACAACTAAGGAGTTATGGGCCATGCACCAGCAATTAGGACCTGGACAGAAAGAGAGGGCAGAGTAACATAAGTCATCACTGCCAGCCAGAAAGTCCACAAGCACAAAGTCCATGGAAATAGCAGGTTACAGGAAGGTCTGTAGAAAAAGACACAGTTCCAGCATTAAGGAAACTAACAAAGGGTTATTGACATTTGTGTCCTCCTTGTCATCCCCTTTACTCCTGCCATTCATGAGAAAAACATTTGTTAGAGAGACTTTTAGGACCTCCTTGTGTGAAACATTATTCACAAAGACCTAAAATTAACCAGAGCTATACAAAAAGTCTGTCCTGTAGAACCAGACAATTCCTGAGGGATATACACCACTTCCTAAGGGAACTTGGACAAGCAACATATGGCACAAAGAAGTCTTTCCACCTAAGTCCTTCCTAAATACATAGTTCAAATCTGAATTATTATGAATCTTGTACTTATCTTGAGGGTCTAAGAATTACTTTGTGGTCACTTGCTATCACTCAAATTCATAGGTAACCCAGTAGATAATCTTTTCTAAAGTCTGGATGTGTTATATTCTTGATTATATATTGTATTTATTTGTCCTAGTCAAATTAGGTACTAATGTCACTGAGAGTATTGAAGAAAAGACCTTAGAAACAGGAAATACGATGGACAGAGGAGAAATTAGAAATTATAAATAACCACCTATGTGCACTCAATCTTTGTCTTGAGGTAGATGACACTTGCAGAATGAATGTTCTCCCTTGACATGGAGGATGGGGCTGGTGATGAACATGATACTAGTTACTCCTCCTGTTAGAAAATGGTGTGACAGTTTCTGCTTCAGTGAAGCCAGTGGCCTTCTCATAAAGAAACATGAGGGGTCAATTTGAGCTTTAAAGCATCACCTCAATCAGCAGGCTTTGTACCCTTGAAGTACCAGCTGGAGACAAATCTAAAATCTTTAATAGATTGTTTTTGTCTCAGCTGTGAACATCATCCTTCCTATTTCTTTTTTCTAGAATAGAAATCTGTTCAACACTGGTCCATTCAGCCTCCAGCTGCTACAAGACAAGGAGAGTTGTGCTCCTATTCGTCTTACTTATGGCTAAGTCAGACTCTAAGTGGGGATCTAGTTTGTATGGATTCAATGACTTTATCTTGCTCAGTGTATTTCCACTAAAAAGAAAGAATGAGTATGGGTTTGATTGTCATTTATATAAAAGGTAAATGTTTTCCAAACATTTTGAACATTCTTGCCACCTACACTTTCCTTGTAATAAATTCCTCTATAGGAATTTTTTTTTCCTTCAAGGCACTTTCTTCTCTGTGGTATTATGATAGGCATTTATTCACTTACTCAAAGAATGAACATCATTTGTTTTTCTACTTACAACATTACAAATGTGCACCAGATAACACATATGTTGAATGTGTCTGCTCCTAAAAAATGTAGGTAGCTAAGCAATGCAAATGCATGTACAATTTATACTTCCATGGAGAGCAACTTTTCCCTAGAGTTGAAAAGTACTCATAAAGGTGGGCATAATTAATGCATCATACAACTTCTATTAAAGGAATGAAACAATGATTTCAATTAAGTAGGTTTTGTTGGCAAGTTGTATCATCAATTTTTTGGTAACATAAATGAAGAAAGGAGCAAAGACACATAATTTTATTACTATCACCAAGGTAAAGCCCAAACTGATTTTTGTCTTAGGATTTTGATTTTGAACCGTTGATTCATGAATAAGACCATATTAATGAAAGTTATAATTATGACTACGTTGCCATCCTATGGCTCTGCATCAACAAGTCAGTTTAATTGAACACTTCACAACCATGACTGGGTTATTCTGCATGGAGCACATTCATCATGAAGATACACTTTCAGCTTGTTACTATTTTAACTCTGTTGGTCCTGGTATAATGATATTGGCTCTTTGTAAAAGTATTGAAAAGATGCTATGAAAATTATTCCTACTGTAAGAAAAATTGCACCAATAAACCAATCTATAGGTATTTTTACCCATATTTTTTCTGTATTTAAACTGAACAAGCATAATCACTTTATTTAAAGATATATTGAAATCTTTTTACATCTTTTATAAATATCATTCAGTGTTGCTTTAATATCAAAATAAGCTTTTCCTACAAATCTTTGTGATCAGCAACTTGAAATAAAGATTAGTATTTTTGACAAAAATCAGAAAAAAATGCATATTCTTTTATTTTGCCTTTTTCCAAGTTAATTACATGTAAAAAACATACACTTGAGATCTATTGGCATATTTGGTATCATTATTTGACATAAGTTTTTCTTAAAAGTCTCAAATTGCTAGATGATTGCCTTTTTTCATATGCAGCCTAATCTATCCCAAAAGCTAATTTCAGAAAAATTTTTCTATATCATCTGTTTTATTTTTCTTCAATATCTGAGATTTTTTTCCCCATGGAATTCCTTTCTTTTGCTACTTAGGAGATGACTTTGTGAAAACAGAATCTCTCTGGCATATGGAAGCAGGCAGTTCCTGCAATGAGGGAAAGCTATGCCCTCCTTAAGGTCAGTATAGATTTCCACATCTGTGCCTAACAGGGAAGCAACCAAGTCTCCTGTGGGAGTTCACAAAGTATAATGTTACCAAAGTATAATGTTCTGCTATACATCATAAGATAATTAGCATTATCTTGTTACTGTATTTTTTTAGCAAATAACTGCTGTCTGGTAAACACTCTGTAAATTTGTTAAAATTAATTAACCTGGTTGGTGTTCCTGAACATTTTTTTTTCCTTCAGTTTTGTTCAACTGTTAAACTCTGTTTGATTCTGAACTCACCTCAGAAATCCTTTGCCATGGAATCTTCATCACTATTTGGAATTTTCTTCTTTATGTAATTCACTGTAGAGTATATTACTCTTATTATCCTTAAAACTACGTGCTGTAATTACTTGTTTTGGGGCCCATCTCTTCTAAAAACCTGTGAATTCCTTAGAGAAAGCGCATCCTTCTCTCTCCATCAGTTTAATATGGTGGATAGATACTGGTAACATTGTTCAGTATTACATAAATATTTTTTGAGCTTACTAGATGCCAGGCATGATTCTAGCCACCAGGAATTCAGTGGTGAGCAAAATAAACCTCTTATCCTCAAGGATTTCATGTTACTTTGATAGAATCATACAATAAACAAATAAATAATGTAAAATTATGTAGTGATAAAAAAATAAAGGTAGGCAACTGATCAGAGTTATTTAGGTGAGTGGTCATGGAAGCCTTCTTGTACCTGGTGAGAATAGATGATCTGCATGTGTCCAGTGATAAATGAAGTTTTTCAAATTTAATTTGATTTAATTTAGTTTTTAGTTTGTTCTAATTAGTTATACATGACAATAGAATACATTTTGACACATTGTACACAAATGGAGCACAATTTCTCCTTCCTCTGGCTAAACATGGTGTAGAGTCACACAGATAGTGTAATCATACATGTACATAGGGCAATAATGTCCATCTTATTCCACTGTTCTTCTCATCCTTACACCCTCCTTTCCCCTCACTCCTCTCTGCACAATCCAAAGTTCCTTCATTCTTCCCTAACCATCCCCCATTATGGATCAGCATCTGGTTATCAGAGAAAACATTTGGCCTTTGGTTCTTTAGGATTGGCTTATTTCACTTAGCATGATATTCCCCAGCTCTATCCATTTACCAGGAAAAGCCATAATTTCTTTCTTCTTTAAGGCTGAGTAATATTCCATTGTGTATATGTACAACATTTTCTTTATTCATTCATCTGTTGACGGGCATCTAGTTTGGTTCTATAGTTTAGCTATTGTGAATTGAGCTGCTATAAAGGTTGATATGGCTGTGTCACTGTAGTATGCTGATTTAAGGTCCTTTAGGTATAGACTAAGGAGTGAGATAGCTGTGTCAAATGGTAGTTTTATTCCAAGTTTTCTAAGGAATCTCCATACTGCTTTCCAGATTGGTTGTGCCAATTTGCAGTCCCACCAGCAATGTATAAGTGTACCTTTCTCCCCACATCCTCACCAACACTTATTGTTGCTTATATTCTTGATAATTGCCATTCTAACTAGAGTTGTTTTGATTTGCATTTCTTTAATCACTAGACATGATGAACATTTTTTCATGTTTGTTGATGGACTGTATTTCTTCTGTGAAGTGTCTGTTCAGTTCCTTATCCCATTTACTGATTAGGTTGTTTTTTTGGTGTTGAGTTTTTTGAGTTCTTTATATACTCTAGAGATTAGAGCTGTACCTGAGGTACATGTAGTAAAGATTTTCTCCCATTCTGTAGGCTCTCTCTTCTTGTTATTGTTTCTTTTGCTGAGAAGAAGCATTTTAGCTTGAATCCATTCCGTTTATTGATTCCTGATTTTACTTCTTGCACTTTAGGAGTCTTGTTAAGGAAGTCAGGTCCTAAGCTGACATTGTGGAGATTTGGGCCTATTTTTTCTTCTATTAGGTGCAGGGCTCTGTTCTAGTGCCTAAGTGTTTGAACTACTTTGAGTTGATTTTTGAGCAGTGTGAAAGATAGAAATGAAGTTTTGAGAACACCTGCTGATATTATAGTCCAGTTTCAGGAAACAGCAAGCAAAGTCAAGAGAAGGCAATGTGTTTGATGTGGTTGTGAAGATGCCAGTGTATCTGGAACACAGGAAGTGAGTAGCAATCAGAGGGAGGAAACAGGCGCCAGATCTTCTAGATCATGGTACAGAGTTTGGACTTTAAAATGTCCAGAGTAAAAGAAAAAGGGAATGGACAGTGTATTCACATAAGTTTGTGGCTATTATGTAATGCAGCTGACTTTCAAATTATCAGATTTAAGATTTTTCTAATAAACAGTAACCTCATCAAAGTAATCATTTTGGAATGTGGAGAAATAGTTCACTGGTATTCTTCCTGCTAGAGACATTTTGAAGATCATCTCTTTTGTTAGTGCCTTGAAGATCCCATGGTGTGTTCTCTGAATACTTTAGATTGATTGAAAAATCATGATTTGAAATTGGATTTGGTTTTTGGAAGCAGTAAACTTAGAGTCAAGTTTACTGAATAAAATGGGTAATAATTCAAGTAACATAGCTTTGATTCCAAAGAAAAGCTTTTTAATGGAGTAAGGCTATAAATGTTAGTGTCTTTCATGTCTGCTCAGAAATACACTCCAAAAGAACATGCCCCCACCTTTTAAAATATAATGGCAACATTGTTGCTATCAGGGAAGAGTTTAAATCTAAGGTACATTTACTAAAACAAAATTTGATCTTATTTAAAAAAAATTATACCTCTTGTATCCAATAACTCTTTGAACAAAAATAGTATTTAATTAGGTATATATGAAAGCATATTATTCTTATAATATACTTTTTCATGTAGAACTATTTTATATCAACCACTAACCAATGAAAAAAGGAAATCTTTTTTTTTCCCATGAAATTTAACCTAATCTTAGATGTGGAAAAGTACAATTTTACCTAGCACTTTCTGTGTGATGATTCTAGAACTTAAATTATTGATGGACATTTTGCTAAGTTTTTAAAATATTTATAGCAGATCAGAGAGAAGTCGAATTGGATGATGGGAAGCATTTTAAGCAATCAAATTATCTTTAAGATATTTTTCTTATTAGAGAAGTCATAGCTCCCCATTTTCTGCACAAGGAACGGTATTTCCTTCTTTCTAAGTCACTTGTATGTATGAGCTGGATTTAAAAGACAGGAATGAGGTTCCACATCCAACATTTACTTAGCTGACAATGGAACCTCAGAAGCAGCTAAAGAAGGAATTCTAAAATAGCTCCCATTTTGTGAAAGCAGTCGTCATTATCATGCTAAATGACAATTTCTGTGTTGATGATACTTCTACATTATGAAAGAATGGTTTTAAAATTGCTTCTTGCTACATAATGTAAGTAAGTGACTCTTGACACAAAATGTTATTATTTTGTTTTACTTTAAAATACTTAAAACATAAACTAAATTTACCTTCAGATGAGCCAAGTTGGAACCCAGCCTCTAAATTCACCAGCAAATTCTGGATCATCAAGAATATAGCTATAGTAGATTATCTAATCAACTGAAGCTGTATCAAGACTAGAATATTTTAAAGGACTAGTGAAGAAATGTTTTTCTTAAGTTGAGTATTTGTACTATTATCTCTCTGAGATTTTCTGTAGACACTTGAAAGCATTTCCATACTGAGTTCATTAAAAAGAGTACCTTTCTACCAGATAGAAGTAGATTGATCACTTTTAAAAGGTTGTTTGCTTTTACAAGTTTCTGAGTAATTTTTTAGGGTTTCCGGTTAGCTCTACTTTCCAATATAATAAAGGTCAATATTTCAAAATTTCATACATATGAGATCTTACTAGGATGTATTTATACACCCTTGGTTGGATTATGAAGTAATTAGCATTGCCCTTATGCCATTCTCTTTCTGGATGCACACATGGAATTTAACTTTGCGCTGCCGTGCATGTTGGCTCTAGAGGAATGACTGTTATAAGAGTTCTTAATCTTTACTATAGGGCATGTTACTAAGTGTGATCTTGGCAATCACTGAATAATTTGACATATTTGGAAGTACAAGTTAATTTCACATATGAAACTAAGCCAAATCCATCATATTCGTACTTTAAAAATACTTCACATGTAACCTGCCACACTAAAAAGTCTACATTTTGCATCAAAATTCTGCCTTAGAAAATCAATATTCATTTCAGCCCTATATTAGAACAAACAGTAATTACAACCTCTTGAAATATGTAGTCCACAATAGCAAGAATATCATCTATCTACCTAACCACTTGTCCACCTATATACTCATGTCTTCACTTAATAGACTTGCATTATGAATGATAGGGTACCTGATGCAAGGGATATAAAGTAAATTTTTCATTCTTGCCTTGAAGATGCACCTAGTCTGGAGATATGCATAAAACATGATTTTATTTTAGTTTTTGTCCCTAAATCAGTCTTATTTTTTTTTTTGCTTTTTTGTGTTTTGTCTGTTTTTATGGCTGCATAATAATTATATATAATAGTGGGATTCATTGTGACATATTTGTACATGCACTTAATATAATTTGGTTGGTTTCATTCCCCAATACCTCCCCTTCCCCTCCTCTCCAAGCATGATTTTAAATACACAAAATTAACATTTTAAACTTAGATGGTAGTATATGAAGGAGTATTAACTCTGCCTGGAAGAATAAGAAAAAAAAATTCATGTAGGATATGGAATATTTAAGCTGACTTTTTAAGCCTAAGCAGTAGTTTTATAGGATATTTTAGAAATACAAACAAGAATAGAATTGTGATGGAACATGCCAAATTATAGAGAAAAGTCTGAGGCAGAAGTATATAGCACATAGGAAAGAGGAACAGAATCTAGAGGTAGAAATAGGGGCAGTGTTTTAAAGGGTCTTGTATGATGCACTAATCTTAATCCTAATAAGAATAAGTCACCATTTAATGAGCTCCCCAAAGAAAAACAAATTAAACATAGTACTTTTCATATTTAAAATATTCCTTCATGAAAATTGTAAATATGCCCAATTTACAAATGAAAGAAACAAAACTCAGAGGGTATAAATACCATGCCAATGATCATGAAAATCATAAGGAACAAAACTTAGTTTTAGACTATTCTAACTGCCAGGGGTCATGTGTGGAATGAGGAATTTTGGTAGGAAAATGAGTGATCATATTATGCAATGGAAAATGCTAGCAATAAAAAACTTAAATCTGTGAGCAAGTTCTTGTAATGATTGAAAGAAGAAATAATGAAGGAATTAAGAGATTAAGAAGATGGGTGTAAAAGAAAAGAGATATTTCAGAGGAGGATTGATGGGATTCAATGAATATCTGAATATTGAAGGTGAAGGAAAGAAATACAGGAATAACTTCAATTTTTCTCACTTAGGGGGATAAATGCTATAGCACGCTGTAAGTAGCCCACTGGGTCCCACATGTGTTCACCTCTACACACCAGAGGTGCCCCATGGGACACCTGCCATGCTGCTCTTTTCACTGGATGTAGAAGAAGCATGGTTGTTTGCCAGAGATATATAGCCTCAGGGAAATTCTCTCAACCAATGTTAAAGAATTGATATATAAATGTCCTAGTTTCTTCAACACTTGTTTTGGATAACTGTCTGGCATGTGATATACCAGATCCTGGAGTTTTCTGATACTGAACTCTAGTTGCCCTCAGTGGTAACCAACTTGTCGGCAAAACTTGGTGATTTTTTTTCCTTCCCTGCCTCACTTCTCCATTCTGTTACCAGTACTCCTCAGCATCACCTCCTGAAAATAATAATTGTGCTTGAATCTAGACAGCTGAGAGGAAGTAGAACCTGAAGTACAGCCCTTTGGAGATGCACGGTTTGACTGGCATCCTGTACACTCATTGAGTGAATAGCATTCTCATGCCTCTGAGACAGAATAGGAAGTGAGGTGAAGAGACGTGGTATTATTAAATGCAACTGCAGGTGCCGAGGCTGTTTGCTGATTTATATTATCTGCAAAAGAAAAAAAAGGAAAGAAAAGAAAAGTTTAATCTAGTGAGAGTGTAGGATATATATTAGATGGTGCCTATTGGAGAAACTTCAGCTGGAGTATGCAGCTATCGAGTAAGAATAGCTGGGTGCAACAATGGAGGCCAAACTAATATATCTGCTCTTAGAAGCATTAGTAAATAAATGCATTAATCATTTTTGGCTTACTTTCATTGAGTTTGCCTAATAGTTACATTCCAAGCATACTACATAATTTTTATCTGTTGACTACGACACTATTTTCAGTTTTCAGGATTTCTTCCTAACAATTTAGCAAAATTAAATTAAATTGCTAAGTTTATTTCTCAAAACTTTAAACAAGTTAAATATTTCTAATAAAAATTATCACAATATTTTATGTAAACATTTTTTAAAAAATCCAATGATATAAAAAAGTTTATAAACAAATGTTTTCTTTACTTCTCAATGGCAATTAATTGGAAATGTTTTAGCTTATTTTTTTTGGTACCGGGGATTGAACTCAGAGGTACCCCAGCCCTATTTTGTGTTTTATGTAGAGACAGGGTCTTACTGAGTTGCTCAGTGCCTCGCCCTTGCTGAGGCTGGCTTTGAACTTGAGATTCTCCTATCTCAGCCTTGTTTTAGTTATTTCTTCTGGATTTTGCTGCCATCATGCCATATAAGTGTATTCCTACCTGTAAATTTCTTATTTTTAGACATTATCTGTGCATAATTATCTATATTGTAAATGAGAATTTTTAACTCATACTTCTTTTTCCTCACTTGCAAATATAACTGTGGACTAATTTTTTTTACTTAGTCTCTATTCATTCATTTTAAGTATTGATTTCTATCCAGCGGTAGCTCTATATTATGCTTATATTTCCTATTTCCTTTCTCGTACAAATTTTATCTTTTCTCTTGATTATTATCTTCAAATTTTAATGTCTGATTAAATCTAAATTTCCTTAAAACTTAGTAGAACTTCTATATACAAGTTTTACATTGTCAAACCTGGACTTAGTTGTCCGTTTGAAGCTCACTAATATGGTCCTGTTGATCTGTATGTGCACTGCACAGTTATCATCTTGGGAATGACTTGTCTTTGGCTGATAATTTCTTTGCCTTCAAATTATATTAGATTCTTGGTTTCTGGATTCTGTCTTCCCTTTTCAAATTGTCTTCCTTGTTTGGAGATATATGTGTTTCCCAGGGGCTCTGTGAAAATACATAAACTGGAGCGTCTTTTTGATGCGTATAAGAAAATGGCTTAATTTTAGCCTCCTGGTTGATTTTGTAAGAAGAAATTTCTATGTTGTTATTTCCTTGACTCAACATTTAAAGGCACTGCCTCATTATCATCTCTTACATTCACTTTTGAAACATGCACTTTGATTGTTAACCTTTGTTTATGACCAACTGCTTATGTTTGTCCTTTGATTTTTAGCATTTTAATATTGTGTCTTGTGTCCTGTTCCCTTGCCCCAACCCTGGTCAATAGCTCATGTTTTTCTTATGTGCTTTTTTATATGATGTCCTGTTCTTGTTTCCCAAGTGTGATATGCAATAAATTCTGTGTGTTGGGATGGAGTTGGAGCAATGGCTTGCTGACTGGCCTACCTGACAGTTGGAAGGCTGAATAGATCAACGGCTATCTTTTTGAGGAATACTCAAATGCCAGGGCTTGAAGATCTTTTTTTCCTCTGTAAATAAATAAATAATATGTTTATTTATATCCAGAAGATCCATCTGTCTATCAATGTAGCAGGTGGGATCTGGAGTATTAACTCATGATGTTACTTTGTGTTTCAGTCATCTGTCTTACCCTTTCTACTGTCGGTGATGCCACTAATCCCTAAGTACTTTTTAAGGGCAAACTGACCTCAATTTGTTTGTACCCACATACTTCCTCCTTCAAACACAAAGGTTAAATAATTATATCGCTCTTCCATGAATTGTTTACAATTTAACTTTCTGTTTTCAACATTATACTTTATGATTTGGGATTAAAGTACTTTCTGCTTTATAGTTCATGATTTCTTTGTATTTCATGACTTCCGTGGCTTTTAAGGGAATGAAAGAAGAAAAATATTTCTACAATATCATGTTGTGTGTTTTCATTCATCAGGTGGTAATACCAACTAGAGACATGTAAAAATCAGCATAGATCACTGTAGTGATGTGCCCTTATGATGACATTTCTTCCAGTGATGGACTGCAACAACTGTGGTCCCATAAGATTATAATGGAACTAAAAAATTTGTATCACCTAGTATTATAATAACCATTGTAACTTCATAGCATGATGAACTACTCATTACACATGTTTTCTGAGTGGTCGCACCTTCTGTACTCTCCGTCCTATAAAATGATAGCACATATATTGCTAAGGGGGGGCTCGAGGGTGCCATCTGGGTCCTGCTCGACGAGTTGGGGTCCAGAAAAGACGAGGGAGGGGTCTCTAGGGAGGAAGACGATATGGGGTCTTTTTGGATGGTGGCGGTCGGCGGACCCAAATTCCCCAGGCCCCGGGGTATAAGTAAAGAATCTGCTCTGCTCCAGTGAGACTCAGAAACACTGGAGCGAGATACAGAAAACACCGTTTATTCCAGAAAGTGTAGAAACTTAAATACACTCTTGGACCAATCAGATCCAAAGGTCAGAAACAAAGGGGTGCTCTTTGGCAAGAGCACAGTCTATTAGCATAGAATGGGGAAAGATGGAAAGGAGGAGTTGAAGTTATGGAGAGTGCTCCTACACATACATGATTGTGGACAGTACATACTAGTCTACAATGATAATCAATGGTTATATGACCAGTTTATGTGTTTACCATACTATAACTTTTTATCATTTCAGACTATACTTGGTCTATTTATACAAACAATTTTACTTTAAGACAGTATGCCATGTGACCTTGGCAGCAGCCTCATCCATCTCCTGTTTACTGCATCTCTTGATTGCATGTAGAGGCCAGGTTGACTGATTGACCTATACTATACCATCTAGCCTTCTGTGAATGTCATCCTCATCATTGCCATAGAAATTGCATAATGATAACACTTCTCAGACATGTTATTGTAATTAAGTCAGCCTTAAAGTCAGTATATATTCCATCTTCAAACATGGAAGATGTGACAGACCGAGTTTTTTTGTTTTTGTTTTTAATTAATAAGGACAAAATTCAAGTTTCAGCTTCAAAGAGACGTACATAGTGTGGGAATTATTGTAAGCTATGGGACAACAGCAAGATGATTTTCATGGTATGTTTAGAATTGCTAAAAGAGACTGGCAAGAAGAAGGTTGTTGTGTTTCAGGTATGGGTTCTTGTATTTACTGGCCATTTCTTTATGTTTGCTCCAGAATTTAAAATTAGTGGAATGATTTTTTCTCAAGTGCACTAGAAGCATCAGTACAGTGAAGGTGTCATCCAGCATTTTCATTTATACCCATGATTTGCCAAGTCACAGAGTTCACAGTTTTATTCATTTCAGTCCAAATGAAATTTACAAAGCAAGCTATGTTTTTCATTTGAATTCAGGGATTGCTTTTTCTTGTACCTAAACCAAACAACAGAAAACAATGTTATTCTTTTTCAGGGTTTCTGTTGTTTCTTTAAAAAAACAAAAACTGAAAAAACTGGCCCAAAAGAAAGATAACATTTTATTTCAAATACATATATTAAGACTGGCATTTGGTTAAATCAATTAAAAGGAACAAGATACTGAAAACCAAAAATTATCTAATATGCTTGCACAATACATATGTTTTGGCATGAAAAGTTAGAAAAAGCTATTTACAAGATTATTGCATACTATAATAATGTAATTACATATATTTACACTAATTATGCACTTACATGTAATTATGCTAATTATGTAAATACATGACATTTGATAAACTATTACTTTGAAATTCACTCAATAAAAGCTGAATAAACTAGATGGTAGAACCATGTGCCAAATATGAAAGAAGCAAAATTAAGGGTCTTAAATAATCTATCTACTCCGTTTTGCTCTAAAATCCTCTAATTCTAAAATTTAACAACACAGCAGAGAGTTACTGGTGATATATTTGATGTAATGGTACTTATTTTTAGCTTAGGGAGATTTATATATTTTACACACCTTTGGATGCAACTTTTATGAAATCAGTGACCAAAATGCATATTCTAAACAAACTTAAATGTGAATGTGAGGATGTAAACCAGATACTTGTCAAAATCAATGACATTAATTGGCCTATAAAATTCAACATTGGAAAAGAAAAATTATCCTTTTTCCCATCAGTTTCTCCCCTGGTCACAAACATGCTTGGCTCTCTCTCTGCAACTTGGGGCAAGGAGGAGCAATGTATAAGCAATTTTGGTTGGGTCTCAGGTGGCCTGTGTCACTCAAGTTTGAAATAACATACTTACACTTTATCCAAGCTTCCAAATAATATTCCCGCCATCCATTTTCAATATTTGGAGATTAAATGGTGGTGAGGATAAGGCTGAGACCTTGATCCTCTTTTGGATAGCTTGGGGCACTTAGAGTGTTTCCTTTTCCCAGAGGAGAGATTCCCTGAGGATACTGACAATGAAGATGCTCCATCAAAACCAAGTAGAGCCCTGCAGGTTCCAGGCTTTGACCTGCATGGCAGGTTGAATGTATAGGCCATCTTACTCTTGCCTAAGTCATTTCATTTAGCAAATCATCAGTAATATTTGCAATGTGATAAATAAGGACTCCATCCTCAAAGCCCTCCCAGTACAGCATAGACAAAAGAGAAATTATGTTCATGTTTATAACCCCAAACAGCTCAGATCAGAACCATAAAGACAGTAAAATCGATTGTCTAAAACCCAAAGTTTCTAAACCATGTTTTAGGGCCGAGTCACCTGAACAATGCAAAATACTGCACTTTGTAAAAGTTTACCTGGGCTGCAGTGACTTCCTGTTTGATATAGAAGCTACTGCAAAGGGGCAGGGCTCCCATGACTTATTGACCAGATTAACTATGTTACTACTGTTGCTTTGTTATCATTATTGTTACTAGCATATAAAATTTAGGAATATAAAATAAATATATAATATTTATTTATAAATAAAATATTTATAAATATTTATTTTAAAATATTAAAATAAAAATATTTATTTTTATTTTTATTTTTAAAATAAAAATATTTATTTTAATATTTTCCTAATATATAATAAAATTAGGAATATGTTCTAGAACTGAGAAAATTATGACATTTCGATTGTGTTGAAGGCAGAATTTGTGTTATAGACAAAGACAAATGTGTTGAGTGGTAAGCTGGTGATAAGATGATGAATTTGATTTTTGTATAAGCTATTTGAATAGCTAATCATGGGCATTTGAATTTATTTACCTCCTTTTAAAATTTATTTAATAATCCCCAATACTGAATCAAAAATGATGCTTTGAATCATTGTCTCCCTGAGCAAAGCCTGGGTAGAATTATATACATTTTATATTTTTCACTTGAACCTTTAAGGAAGGATACAAAAACTGATTTACACCTGAATATAAGCACGTGCTAAAAATAGCAGCATCAATGTGTGTTTAATCAGTATGTTTAAGAACTATTCTAATATCTGTTCATCAGATATTTGGAACAGCAGTTTGATAATCAAAATGCTAATCTGCACAGACCATTTGTAATCTAGTTGTGCTTGTAATAAATAAATCTTGAGGGCTAATATGTATTCCTTATGTTGCTGCTATTTGGATAGAAAGAAAAGAGCCTCTAAATTCTCTTATAAAACCAAAGAACTCATCTCCTCCTTGTTTGTATTCCTTTCTCATAAATCCTTCCAAACAGATGTGTACACTTGTTGTCAGCTGTATTTGTCACTGTACAGACTGTCTCTTGCCAGCTTGTCAGCATGTTGTTAGGCATGATTCATTGTGTGCTGTCAGTCCTGTGGTTTCTTTACAAAGAAGCAAATCTGACTTCCGGGCCTGAATAAAGAAGTCATCGGGGTGGTAATCAGTGATGTACAAAACTTAGCTAGCCCAATGGGGCTTGACGCCTTCCTGATCACCCTTTGGTGAGTCAGTTCTCCAAGTTTGAACAATATCGAATAAAAAGGAAAAAAAAAAAAACATAGGCATTGAAGTATTCCTCAGATTTAAAAAAAGAATAAATGCATTGACATTCAGGGTATGCTTTTAATAAAAAGGTTATGCTTTTTTAATGTCCTTTATTATAGTGGAATTGAATCTCCTGGGGCTATCAGAATGCTGAACTATTGCCCAATTACCACATCATAAAACTGCTCCTAGAAAATGACGCATAGTACTGGAATAAATTGAGAATTCTAACTTTCTGTCACTTTGCAAATCTAGTTCAAGCTGAACTCATCAACATAATCTAGTCACAATGAGGATGATTTATATAGAGCAAAATCACATTGGCTCCAGAGCTGGGGGCAAGGGATAAGGTAGGAAGACACTGGAGGGCAAAAAATATGAAGCTCACCTGAACCTTGACACAGAAATCATCTCAGGATGGACTACAGGAGAGAATTATGATTTGGTTAGAAAATTTCAATTTTTTACTCGAGTTTTTCTTTTTACTTGTTCTCCATAGAATCTGAAATACTGTACTAAGAATTTTTTAAAATATAGGCTAATATGACTCAAAATATTTCTTTTTCCATGGTAACCAACAGTGAAGCATCAATGGTCAATCATCAGAATATGACCTTGTTTACTTACCTGAAAAGTCCTTACTAATACAGGAGAAATAGTTATCTAAAAATATATAGATACAGCTAATTCATGATTAAGGACTGCCACTTATAGCAATACCCTCTTTATGTAAATTATTACCAGATGCTGATCTAGGTATTGAAAATAAAGCAATAAACAAGAGAGACATGACTTCTTCCCTCAAAAAGCTTATACAAATAAGAGGAACACTTACATAATAATTATTATTTGCCATAACTTTTACATTTGTAGGTACACATATCTTTTATATGTATACTGTGTGTAATATGGTTGTATATCAGGTTATTTCTAGCTTAAGCTTATTCATCTGATACAGACCTAGAGTGGTCATTTGCTCCTTAACCCTTGACATGTAATGGTACATATTCATGTGCTTTTAACATCCAACAGAAGGTGAGGATTCACAAGGAATAATATTATAAAATAAGAACAATGCTCTTTCAGATTTCTGGTTGCCTTTTTTTAATCAGGACCTCAAGCTCTTGTATCCCTATTTTTTTTTAAATATTTTTTTAGTTGTAGATGGATGCAATATCTTTATTTATTTATTTTTATGTGGTGCTGAGGTTCGAACTCAGTGACTCACACATGCAAGGCAAGCGCTCTACCACTGAGCTACAGCCCCAGCCCTTGTATCCCTATTTTGAATGAAGTGCAACTACATGTAAGTACAGGTTTTATTTTCATTTTATGGAGTGGGTCAAAAATGATGACTGATAATTAATTTTAAATCTGGCAAAGACTACACAAATTATTTAATTAGAGTACCTTATTATTTTGGATATCAAATCCTTTGTCAGATGTGTGGCTTGCAAATCTCCTATACCATAGGTTATCTTTTTACTCTGGTGTTTTCTTTGTTGTGCAGAAACATTTTATTTTGATGAAATCTCATTCATCTAATTTTTCTTTTGTTGCCTGGATTTTGTGGGTTAAATTTAACAAATTCTTGCACAGATCCATGTCATGCAATTTTTCTTCTATGTTGTCTTTAATAGTTTCCTAGTTTCAGATATGATGTTTAAGTTTTTCATTCATTTTGAGTTGATTTTTGTACATAGTGTGAGACAAGAATTCAATTTCATTTTTTTGCTATAATTATCAATTTTCCTGGTGCCATACTATGAGGAAACTGTCATTTTTTTCCTATTGTACCTTCTTAGCACCTTTGTTAAAAATCAATTGATTATAGAAGTATAGGTTCATTTCTGAGTTCTCAGTTCTCTTATATTGGTCAATGTATCTATTTTTATGCCAACATCATGCTCCTTTTAACTACTACCACTTTGTAGTATAGTTTGGATCAGGTGGTATGATGTCTCCAGCTTTGTTCTTTCTGCTTATACTACCTTGGTTACTTGGAATTGTTGCAGGATCATATAAATTAGAAATTATATTGGTTGATGTTTCTATAACTATGACAATAACACTGGAGTTTTAACACAGATTACATTGAATTTGTGTATTGCTTTGGGTAGTCTGGACATTTTAGCAAGATTAATTCTTCCAGCCCATGAAAATAGGATATCTTTCCATTTTTTTGTATTTTCTTCAGTTTTATTCATAAATATTTTAGAAAGTTTAAGCGTAAAGAAACACTACTGAGTATTTGCAAGTTTATATTGCATCCTGCAATTTTACAGAATTTATCAGTTCTGAGAGTTTTTAATGAATTGGGTTATATTTTCTATATAGATGACCATATTGTTAGGAACTAGTGTCAGTTTCACTTTTTCCTCTTCTATGTGTATGAGTTTGCTTTCTTTCTCTTGTCTTAATGCTCTGACAATAAGTTTTAGTACTATGTTAAATAGGAAAAACTCTATAGAAAGAAAATAAATAATCTAGTTAAGAAATGGGCAAAATATTTAAATAGATATTTATCAAAAGAAGACATACAGATGGCTAAAATATGTGTGAAAACATGCTTGGCATCACTAATCACTAGAGAGGTACTAATTTGAACCACAATGAGACACTATCATCTGTTGGAATGAATATTACCAAAGAGACAAAAGATAAAAAGTGTTGATAAGGATGCGAAGGAAAGGAAAGCCTTGTATGCTGTTGGTGGGAATGTAAATCAACAACACCATTATGGAAAATTGGAAATTCCTCAAAAAACTAAAAATAGAATTACCATATTCTGGGTCCCACTTCTGAGTATTCACCCCAAAGATTTGAAGTAAGTATGTTGAAGACATGTCTGCATGTCTATGTTCATTGCAGAACTGTTTAAGTTAAGATACAGAATCAGCCTGAAGTGTCCATCAATAAATTAATAAAGAAAATGTGATGTATATATACACAATAGAATACTATTCAGCCTGTAGAAAAGAAGAAGTTGTGTCATATGTGACAATATAGATGGAACTGGAGAACATTATGCTAAACAAAAGAGTTTAAACACAGGAAAACAAATACCACATATTCTCACTTACATGTGGAATCTAAAAATTTAACTCATACAAGGAAAGATTAGAATGATGATTACCCAAGGTTGGGGATGAGAACAATGGCAAGATGATAATCAAAGGTTGTAAAGCCTCAATTAGACAAGAAGAACAAATCTTATCTCTTTTTGTGATCTGTTGGATGTGTGGTAAAGTTAATTACTTTTTGAGTACTGTTCATCTCAATATTACTATTTCAATGTTACTGGAAGTACAGATCTCAAATGTTCTCATCACAGATGTCACGTGTCAGAGGTAATGAATGAGTTGGTTGGCATTATTTGGTTATTCCACATTGTATTCAAAAGTAATAACACCACTTTGTACTCCATAAGTTCGTCAATATATGATTTTAAAAAATATTTGGTCTTTCATGTCAATCAGCTATTTTAATGAACTCCCTCTGACATTTACTTTCAGATTCCAGACTGAAATCCTTCAGCATCTTCAGACTAGTTGTCATTTTTTATTCTAATAAATGTCTGGAGTCAGCATAATAGAGAGTCACAGACTCCAAGGCTTCATCTAATGCATCTAGTACAACTCAGCAGGATTCTCAAGGCATGTTTAGGCTTAATCATAAATACCTCCAATGATAGAGAGTTCTCATGTTCGATCAGATCCTTATTCTAACTCTGGTTAGGATCAGTTGTAATTCTTTCTTCTTTATATTTAGCTGAAATCTATCTGCTTGTAGCTTCCATCCGTCCACTCAACCTCTTAGAGTAGGTGTAACCCTTTCCCTCTGATGAATGCTGTTGTGTTCTATTTCACAATACTTACCATCATCAGCAGCCAACTAATTCTATGTAAAGTTACTGACTAAATGTCCATTTTATCCAGTTATCTGTCATCTCCACCACTTTTTCAGCCTTTGCATAGTACACAGTACATAAAAGAAACTCTCAATGAATATTTGTTGATTGAATGTATGTGAATGACTCAATGAATTTTCTAGATTATCATACCCTGTGTTTTACATATGGGAAGCCAGAAGCAGTCTTTGATATAAAGAAGTGTTTGCAAGTGATTTATTAAGGGACTAGTCCAGGGAAGGGTGATAAGCATGAGGGAGGAAGTTAGATGAAGGTGGTATTGAGCCAATCAAGAGTGAGATCTCAGGTATGTTCTACAGAGGGGTGAGTTTAGCGTGGTACTCTAGAGCATAGGTTTCACTAAGAGTTGTGCATCCTGAAGAATGAAAGCTTAGCTGTCACAATCTTCATGTTGAGTAACTGGTTAAGAACCAACACACCTAATGCACAGTGAAGTCCTGGAGCACTTCAGTCCTATATATCTAAGGGGAATAGGGCTGCTTGATTCAAAGGCCATCTACTAAACAAAAGTCACAGGTCTTGAGTAGTAAATAGCAAAATCACACAGAATGTAAAGGTGTGCCTACACCCAAAATGATAAAAATGAATGTAGGGGAACTGGGTGGAGGGAGTATTACCCTCATTACAACCTCCTCTTGAATATTCTGCTTCATAGGCTCCACATTCCTATATCCTTGACCATCTCACAATATGTATTCAACTCACCTTCCACATACCCTCTTACAAAGGAGCATTAGCTTGTTACATTTAAACCTTGACCACAAGGGAAGGACTAAAGTCAATGTGAATTTGGCATATCTGATTAAACTCTAGTTAAAGCCTGTCACCTTGGATCTCTAAAGTTGCCTCATTCAGATTCAACATTGTATAGGAAAATTCAAACTTCAGTTTCTTGCCTGAAAGGATAGTGAGACCCATATAGAGTTCTAGATTAAAGACTTGAGATATGCTCAAGGCAAAACTAAAGGGAAATCAAGGACATGGAAAGGCACTGTGAGCAACTTGTAAAGAAAACCCTGGGCTACTAGGGAATAGTATTCAGAAAAGAGAAATTAGGAAACAAACCATCTCAAGCACCATTACTGAACTGAAAGCATCACAAGAATGAGGCTTCCATGGACTGATCTTGAGGCTGCCCGTGGTAACTTGTAAAACAAATGCAGAAACTGCAGAAACGAAGCAACAGAAGCACGTGACAATTCTCACTAGTCTGCTGCTTTGAAAAATATATTAAAAATGCCTTGTAGTTAGAAATAAAGTGCTTTTACTTTTAATGTGATATTTTAGACTATAGAGACTGGACTTCAATTCTACCTAAAACTTCCTCAATTCCTTCAGTTTCATTCTTCAGACTGTGAAGCCAGATTCTTCAAGGGATTACAGAAGACCAAGTGATAAGGAAGCATTGCAGGGGAGTTTGAAGTGAGGATAGATGTGAGGATTTAAGATGCTTCTTATTCCCCACATCAGAACTGTCTTTCTTGATGTATTTCTGGATTTTAGTCTAAGGGTCTGACTAGGACTTTAAAAAAGACATAGAAAGATGGATGTGAAAAAAATAATGAAAGTAGCCCTCTAAACTTTTTATTCTCACCTGGGGTGGGAGGGGGAAGTATTTTAGGATTATTCCATATTGAGAGCAGAAGATTCAGAAGGATGATCATTTTATTTTTCCCCAACATTTTAACAATAATAGAGACATATTCTGAACTAAGAAAACAAAAGCCTCCTGAAGATTAATGGCAATTTTAACTCAGCTATGCATAGTTAGTGAGGCTCCTTTATTAAGTAGCAATGCATTCTCATGGTTGTATTAAATTCTCTCAAGAAATAGGCTGTGATTTTCCACTAGATACAACTTTTTTATTAAATTCCTATTAAAATAATACCAAGGAAATATTTTCATGTGATTGTATCTTGTAAATATGTGTGTGTGCTATGTTTGTAATTCAAATTGTATGCATTACTTTTTTTCCCTTTTAAAACACGTTTTTATTAATAATTATTTGCCTGACGTAGTTCTGAACATTTTCCAGATGTTAACTCATTAAGTATTCATATTAAATATTAATAAAGGGGTTAAATATCTGGCCCGCAGTCATACACTGAATAAGTGTTGAAGCTGGGTTTGAACTTAAATGCTGCGGCTCCACAGTCACCACTCTTATCATGTGATACTACTCTCTATATTAAAAACATGTCCCAATAAATATACTACACTGTTTGTCTAGCAAGCCAGCAGTGAATTTGGAAAGCGATTATTTCTCCTTTACTGGTCTCTTCTTTGGCCCAAAGCAACAATATTTCTAAATTTAGTTGTCTAGACTTGAAAATAAGTTGCAATTGAAAAACATTTGGAAATAATTCAGAAATCAATTTTAAAATGTAAAAAAAAAAAGATCCTCTAGATGGTTTAACTCCAAGTTCTAATTTAACACATCAGTGAGATGGAGACCCAGAGAAGTAAAACAATAACTTATAATTAATAGGACAGGTTCTGAGAAATTAGTCTCTTGACTGCCTTGTGGCTTCTGTTCTATTCCTTCTCAAAAACACATAACATTGTGAAAGGAAAACCAAAATAACAAAAGAAAACAAATTATAACCTAGTTCCTAATAGTTTCTTTTTCTAATTACTAGATTTATTCTTAAATATTGTTTACTGGTTCAGATTAGGCATTTTATTCATTTTTAAATCACAATTTGGTTCAGTAATCATAGTTTCTCATGTACTTATCTTTGACCAGAATTTGAGATATTTTATAAATAAAATGTTTATAAATATGTGATTCAGACTCTCAGATATGATCCTGTGACTTGTAAAATATTAACAGTCCCATTGAGAACAAAGAGAGAACCTAGTGGGAAATTTTTAAAGGCTAATTGACATCAACGAGCTTCTCAATTAGTAAAGACTGAAAACTTTTCTGAGTGGAAGATTGCTTACTGCTGGGGGTGGGCTAGGGAGGGATGTGAAGTGGAGATGGGAGTGGGAAGGAACTACAAAATGTTGGTAGTTTCATGGAGCCAGGGTAACATGGTGACTTAAAAAAGTAGCAGTTATTACCCCCAATGCATTTCCCAAATTTTAAAGATACATGACGTGCTGGCTAGAAAGCTTAGCACAAAGTCTGAACAGCAGAGTAGAAGATAAAGTACTGAAAAGACAAAGTTGCCATAGTGGAGAAGCCCCTCCAAAATGGGAGAAGATATTTGCAATAAGTATTACAACAAAGTACTTACACTACTCTCTAGACTAAAACTAATCAATAAGTAAAAAATTCAAAGACATGTTTGAAAGATAATATTGAAAGGCAAATAAATGGGAAAGAGCATTCCACTTCATTAGTTATCAGAGAACTATAAATTAAAATCACAATTCTAAGATGCTACATTTAAAAGAATGGCATAAATGAAAGAGATAATGCATATTAGCAACTATATAAAACCCACGAAATTCTCATTGGTTGTTCTGAGTGGTGTAAATTGGTACAAATAAGAACTTCATATTACCTTCTGAATCTCTTTAAATTAGTAAGATTAGTTTGTGAAAAGCCATTGAACTATACATAGATGGTTTGTGTCATTCTCAATATCTGCTTTACTTTGATGAAAAGTGCTCATTATGTTACTGAGATTTCTGTCCCCCCCCCGCCCCCCGGAGTTAATCAACTTATAAAGGAGAAAAAGTGTATTTAGCTCACAGTTTTGGAGATTCCAGTCCATGATTGCTCCATTGCTTGGGGCCTGTAGAGAGGTGGCACAGCATGGTGGGAATGCATGATGGAGAAAAACTGCTCACCTTATTGTAAACCAGGATGTAAAAGAGAAGAAGAGAAAGGGACTAGGGTTCCATGATCCCCTTCAAAGGAACATATCCCCAGTTACCTGAAGACCTTCCACTGGGCTCTGCCTCTTAAAGGTTCTACCTTTAAGAGGTTCCCAGTATCACTACCCTGGGAACCATCCCTTTAACATATGGAATTCTGGGGAATGTTCAAAATCAAAACTATAACAACTATATATAAATATGTGCACAAGGAAAAGGATGATTAAAAGCTGAGTTCTAAATCTATCTCATTACATATTATATACCTAAACCCATTTCTATATAAAATAATGAATTACTTGACAATACATTTCTTAGGACCCTGGCCATATTTATAGTACAAATATGAATATAACATATTAGATTAAAAATGTCTGATGTGAATTTGTCATTATAACTTCTAAAATATTGTTATTATGTATATTTATCTTATTCAAAAGATCTCACCTGTAACTTCTCCATGATTAAAGATAATTTTAGCCAAGATTGCCAATATCTGTTCAAAAATCAACTTGGCCAATCTCCGTGAAACTTTGGCATATGTTGCATTAACATCCAAGGATATAATCACTAGGAACATTCCCTAAAGGTCAATGGCACATGCTGATTTTTATTTTTATTGAGGCACAAAATTGAACGATCTTGGCCAGGTATACAGAAGCTAGTTACTCAGCTTGAAGGTGTGCCTCTCAGCATGTGTTGTCTATTAATGTTTTCTAGCTTGATAGCACAGTGTGGTTTTGGCAAATAAAACAAGACTTCCCTTCAAACACTCTCCATCTGTCTAGAACAGATAAACTTGTCTATAAAACTTTCTCATTATAATATCACAGTTTGTAATATTATCCTTAGCCAGTTAGTTGATTAACGCTTATCTCCTCCATTTATCTCCATGAAAACAGACATATGTCTTTTATTTTTAATTGACTATTTTATCACTAATGCCTAGTATAGTGTCTGGTTAATTGACTGAAGAGTGAGTAAATTATGTGCTATAGAATATTTCTACAATTTTGAGATTAACATAGACCTCAGTATATATTTATTGAGAATATTATCATTGCTAGATATTTAATATAATCAGCTGCTGATTTGATAGCATGTCACTGCTCAGTGTCATAGATAGTAGGTATCTTCTCTCTCTTGGCTAGGAATTATGATCATTTCTGATGAGTTAAAATGGATCTGAACTAAACTAACTTTATTTAATCATTATATATGACGTGCTTAGCACTCTTCTTTGTTCTAAGAATTTAAAAGAAAAATTTTAATATGTACTGTAAGTTGTGGTAAGGTATGATGTGTCCTCTCAAAAACTCATTGTGGCATTATAGCAATGTTCAGAGGCGAAATGATTACATTATGAGAGCTGTAACCTAATCATTTGGTGGATTAATACTTTGAAAGGATTACTATGCTGAGTGGTAACTGTAGACTGGTGAGCCCAGAGGAAGTGGATCACTTGGTGGGTATGTCTTTGGGGATTATATTTGTCCCTGTCATCTTGATCTCTCTTTCTGCTTCCTGGCTGCAATAGATGAGCAGATTTCCTCTGCTATCCCCTTCCACCATGATGTTCTGCCCTACTTCAGCCCCAGAGCAATGGACTCAGCCAACTATGTTCTGAGCCTCTGAAACCATGAGCCCCAAATTAAACTTTTCCTCCTTTAGTTTGTTTCTGTTTGGTATTTTAGTCACAGTGATGAAAAGCTGATTAACACAATAATACGAAGTTTCAAAGAAACTCAAACTCAGCTAATATAGAATTAGTGAATAAATAATATCTTTATCTTATCTACATATATCCCCATAAATTTTTCTAATTATTCTTGGTTAACCTGGAACAAACTTAGGGAGACCTGTAAGGAAAGCTTTCTGGTTTGACGTATTGTACTGTTCTTGTGTTGCTGCTTTTGCTTAACTTCTAATTCTGTACACCAGTTCTCAGTGTGGTCATGGCCAGTAGCATCAGGATTACCTAGGAACATCTTTGAAATAAAAATAAAATTTATTAGCCTCGTCCTCAGGAACTCTGGAGATAAGATCCAGTGATATATATTTTAGCAAGTCCTCCAAGTGAGAGAACCAGTCTTCTAAGGGGACTTAGTTGTATGAATTTCTGCTCAGATGATGATAATGTGTTTGGTTTTACTAGTTACTGTAAAGAAGAAAAAAATGTTAGCAGTGACCATTCAATGTGGATAATGTGGTTTTGTTTTTTAGGTCTTTATTGTCCCTGAATGGACTTTATTGATGTGGAACTGCAATCAGCTGCCATTTTAGCACTATCCTCATCTCTATCAGTCATTACTTTTCCCTATTGTTCAACTCAGAAGTACCCTGATCTCTTATCTAGAATCATTCTTCAGAAAAAGCTAATGCAATGGATTATATCTTTAAATTAGAGTCATCTCTCTTAAAACTTAATAAACTAAACCATACTCTATAGCAATTGCATTAGAATTTCTGGGGTGATGGCAGTTGTGGTAATGTTTAAACTCTCTAGGTAGTTCCAGTCTGCAAGCACATTTGAGGATAAGGGAACTGGAGTGATAATTTGCACAGTGTGGTCCCTGGTGGTATCAACATCACCCCAGAGCTTGCTTGAAGTGCAAATTGTTGGATTCCGCCAAATGCAAATTCCTGGATCCCATAGAAGCCTTACTGAATCAAAAACTGGGAGCACTTCCCATCATGCGCTCCTCCCCACAGCATTTTAACTCACCCCTCCAGGTGATTTTGATATGCTCTAACATTTGAGAATCACTGTATCTCACACTCAACCTCATCTTGAAATAACCTAAGAAATGGAGGTAAAATCAAAGAACTTGAATTTTGTAAGGTGAACCTTTAATATTTTCAGACTGAATAATGATATCTAGATATAAAATATTTACCACTGTCACCATTAGAAACTTACAGACATTGCTTACACTCATTTTTCATTAAATGCTTGATGACTCGAAAGCTTTCCTAGAGGTAAACGCTTAAGGAAGTTTCCTTCTCAGAGAAACTCCATGGGAAAGTACTGCTATGCAGTCTCTGCATAAGAACCATTACTGAAGGAAAATATGCTGCTATTTACAGCTACATGTATAATTCATTAACCTTTGGAAACTCATGTTGGCTGCAGCATCTGGCATCAATGAGTCCTTACAACAGGATTAGCTACCTTGCTGCTGAGCTTCTCAGGAGGATCCCAGGACATGAGTGAAAGGGTTCACATAACGAATATCTGATGCTTTTCTACTCCTGCACATTGGAAGTTTGGAAGGCTTACACTGGATGACCTGCTAGGCTACATAAGTCCAGTCCTCTAATAATCAGAAAGCTGTTTTAATTTAAGGATGAAATTGTAATAATACTTGCTTGTTGGAAAAGTCAAATCTCATTATAATAAATCATTTCAAAGCTGAAATTCTCCCATAACAAATACTTTTCACCCTAAATGTTCATAGTTAGCCTGGCATTTTCTCCATTTGAATAACACATTCATTTAAGAAACAAGTATTCATCAAGTACCTACTCTATGCAAGGAATTTTGTGACACAGAGAATTAAACCAAGGGCTGAATGAGCTATTGGAATGTTACAGTCTAAGTTACACACACACACACACACACACACACACACACACACACACACAATTAATTGGTGTCTCAAATATGACAGATTAATTGCACTTGGTAAATTTAAGAAAACTTCTTGACTAAGGAGACATTTTCTTTGGATTTTGAATTGTGCAAGTATGTGATAAAAAGGAGGAAAAAACCTGGAGTGCGACACAGGGAGCAAAAGCAACTTGGGGTACACTAGAGACTAGTGAAATTCTTTTAAATGGACTTGTGAAAGTATTTGGGGCTAGTCATCAAAGGACTTAATAGCCAGGTGAACGATTTTGTCTTTATTGTCTATAGAGAGAAGAGATTAAAATTTTTCACCAGGGAATTAATATGATCAAAAGTATGAAAGAGTATTATCAGTAGAGTATAGAAATAGTCTAATTAGAACGGAAAGAAAAGCGAATTCATGAAAATCAGTTAAAAGGGAGTGGGCTGTGGTTAATAGTGGCTTGAATGATGAGAACCGGGCTAAAAAATGTGTTACCTTAATAAGACGAGCAGTGGGATGCCTGGGTGCTGTTAGAGGGCAGAGGGGTAGGAGATTCCCCATACCTTTGAAGCTAACTGAAACCCTCAAGAGGCACAAGGCTAAAGTCAGTTTCGAAGGGTACCTATGATTACTTTTTGGATAAGAAATTTTAAATGCTGGTGGCAACATATTGAGGGTATAATGCTAAAATTCGCTGTGGATTAGATGTGTGCTGATTGTTTAGATTTCATTTACAGGATGGTCATTGTTGAGCCCATGAGTTTGTCAGAGTTCTGAAGAGCTGTTTTAAAAACTTCTTTTTTTAAGACACTAAAAGAATATGAGGCAGCAAATGAGTAGATAAAAGCTGTTCAAAAACGTCGAGAATAAAATAGGAGATCCAGGGTCAATGTGACAATGTTAGAGTTAGATTCTAGTATCAAGGAGATGGCAAATAGGAAAAATACTTAAGATAGGATCAGAAGGAGTTAGAGCACAGAAAGATCATTGAATTTCTGAAGTCATTAATAGACTTCAAAACCTTTCCTTCATAGAGCAGTGACGCCAGAAGATAGAGGATAAAAACTAAACGTGTCTGTGGTTAAAAAGAGGGAGTGCAGAATATACTTTAATAAAGTTTGGTGAGGCAAAGATGAAAAAAGATGAAAGAGAAGAATTCACTTCTATGATAACCCCATCTTTGTTTTTAATTGTTTTTGGTTTTTGTTTAATTTATTATTTTTCTGTTTTATCAATAATAAAAATGCAACTATTTAAATGCTGTTTTGGAGTAATATCTAAATAGTAAGAGGCAATAATATAAAACTCACAAAGATGAAAAATATAGCCAGGGAATCCTGTAGCTAATGTTAAACTGGACGTTGCACTGAATGTCAGAGGATATTTGTTTGGTGAACTGACAAAATTTGAACAAAACAGTATATTTGGTAAGTGTCCTATCAACTTTCAACTTACTAAATTTGATAACTATATTGTAATATAAGAAAAATCCTGCTCTTAAGACACATTCCTGAAGTACTCATTGGTAAAGGACCAGGATGTATGCAAACTGCTCTAAGTAGGTCTCATATATTTTCCATCTTAATTTGTATATTTTATATGTTTTACATATTCTATATATTTATTTTATTTGAGAGAGAAAAGAAGGACAGAAAGAGCACACATGATAAGAAATGCATTGAGATGTTTACAATAAGGTGTAAAATGTGTTCAGGTGTTCTGTACTATTTTATTCCTGTAACTTTACAGCAAATTTGAAATTGTTTCCTAATTAAAAAAATGAAATCATCTAAAATGAACAATATTTTATGGTTGAAATTGAGAAAGACAAACTGAGAAGATAGTCCTGGTGTCCCAAATAGAACAGTTTGTTCAGTTAATACTATCAGACTATTCATTCTTCTACCGTCAAAACAAAATCGGTTTCTGAAAAATCTCAAATAACATATTGTGGTGAGGGAAAATTTCATTATTTATTTCCATGAAGGCTGTTTTAAATTTTTTGTAACTTGAAGACCGACACTTATCATATGAAACAATATATATGAGAACAATTTAATAATCAATAGTAACTGTTCTAGTGCTCCAAAGAAATCTTTTCTCTGTCACCAAATTTTTTAAAGAATGCCTACTTATCAACTCTCTTAAAACTCCTTATTTGTTATTACACATAAAGCTAGTCTTACCAACAATACAGGTATGGTATACATATGTTTAGTCTTTAATAATAAGAGAAACTTCAAAGACAAATATGGGGAAGCAATATAAGCAAAATCATTTGTTCAATAAATTAAACTAATATGATCAATATCATCACTGCTACAACATAGCAATCCATGATCTCTTTTAAAAATATGTAATGCAATGTGTGTATCTGTTCATCGGCAACTAGACTGATGCTTCAGCTAGCTAGACTTGACTTCAGCTGCTCCATTAATGTGATAAAGGGCCCTGAAGAAAGTACGAGTGCTAAATGAAATTTCTAGTTTCTTCAAGTTCACCTAACGCCAATAAGTGTACTGTGGGGTATGACCTGTATCTATTTATAAGTTTAAACATAATTTAGATTAACAAATTCAATGTATTTTCCATAAATAAAAGAAGATATCAATTTGTAATAACTAGATAACACAAAAGTGTTCAAAGTTAATATAGTGTTGGAAATAAGAAAAATAACAAGGTCTGATATTTTCACTCAAAACATGCCTTTCTTTATCTCTCATACACGCACATACTCACACATATTCTTAAGGGCTAAATATTTGTCAATAATATTTTTTGACTTCTGGTTTCTTTTGTCCACTGTATACAACATCAGAAATTTATGTAAGAATTTACAAACACTCATGTTTCTTGCATGATATATGATAAGTAAATGAATTCAAATTTTAAAAGTATATGTATGTAAAATATGCATACAAAAATTCACAAATCATCATTCTTTAATAATGTATGGAATATGTATATACTAAAAATTCTATTTTTCTGTTGGATAAAATTTTTTTGAGATGTTACATAAGATAAAGACTGGTATTTCAATAAAATATTAAGTAAAATGCTATAGAATTTTTCATTAAGAGGCCATAAGAATATTAAATTTGTATTGAAATGATCTTTCATGCTATCAAAAATTTGGCAAAATTATTTTCATGCCATGTTGTTTGGATTGCTTCCATTATACACTGAAAATTTGTTTTTTCATAAATTTCATATGTTGTTTCTAAAAGACATAATAGCATTCAGGTTCCTATTTGAAGGAACTTTACTAAAAATAATAAATTGAAGTTTTAGAAAAGATAAATTCCAAAAATGAATTAATAATTGCTGTTTTCTTTCCATTATATTATTTTTTGAAATAACAGATAGAAATTAATATGATAGGAAAGATTATACATTGTTCCATTTTTGGCCATAGGAGAGGAGTATATTCTTGCTAGGTTTTTTTTTTTTTTTTTTTGTCATTTTTAAAATAATGTGTTCAATTACTTCTTTGCTTTCTTGTAAAATATGGCACTATAGAGTTTGCTACTCAAGATCTGAAATTAGCCAATTTTCCAGGTGAGTATGGTTTTATTTAGTGAAACATAATATTAAGGCCAAGACACTGAGATAGTCATTATTATTGAGTTAATAATTTTATCTAGGCATTTTCAGAACTAAGAAATATGTGAATTGTAATTCCCAATTCAATTTTATAATACCAGGATTCTCACTGAAATTTTTTTATTTCATATTTATATCCATTTTCTTTTACACTGAAAACCTTAATTCTAAATCACATTTAATATTTTCTTTTACTACTATGTGTATTGGTTCAGAACACCAATAATATTGATACTGTCATTTTTATTATTAATACATGCTAACAATAGCTAACATATATTATCTACTTAATTATGGAGAAGGGTGTAATGTGTCTTTGCAATTCTTTTCACCATACAATGTACACAGTTACAAATGTTTAGTAATTATCTGTGATTGGGAGTTACTGGAATGATTCTTCTCTGTTTTATTAAACCATAACTCAATTATTTTTATTTTTCTTTCAGTTTTGGGAACTGGGATTTTTACTTTGATTTACTTTTCTTTAATGACCAAAATGATTTGTGTAAAAGATTTGTATAATCCCAAAATCAAATTTTCAAGACTATGAAAGGAATCTAGCATTCAGATCTCTTCTTGGCATTCACATTCAGGTGATACTTATTATTTTTTATTCATTCATCCATTATTTTTCTTAATAAAAGCAAATGTATCTATGTGTGTTAATATCCCCCTTTCTTAGGTAAAAGGTAGCACAGTAAAAGCAAGCCATTTGTCATCCTATTATTCCAGTGAACTACATATCCTGTAGGTGAATCCACTTCCTCTATAGAAAGAAAGCACATCTCGTTCCTTGCTGTGGCTGCATGGTATTTTTTCTGAGGATGTGGAATTGTTTACACAATGATGAGCATTTGAGAAATTACCATTATTTTGCTGGTATTTCTATTGCTGCAGTTCCCACTACATAGTGTTTCCGAGTGTTGCCACCATATCCTTGGTATAGAGTTCTTGAACTAGTAAGGCTGGATCAAAATGTAAATGTATGTGTGTTTTTGTTTTCAGAACTGTCAAATTGCAATCTATACTGATTGTCTCACTTTGCCTCCCATCAACCCTATGTGTAAAATCCTCCAACTTTCCAACAAAAGATAGACATCTCTTGTATCTGTGGAGGATTGGTTCCAAGACACCTGTTGGTTATCAAAATCCGCAGATGTTGAAGTCTCTTTTATGAAATGGCACTCTGCATATAACCCATATCTATCCTTCCTCATGCATCTAACAATCTCTAGATTATTTATGGTCTCTGTATTACTGATATAGTGTAATGCAAATGCTATGTAAATGTTATGTTGTATTTTTTTTCTTAGTATTTTATATGTAGAGTTGGTTGAATCACAGATGCAAAACTTGCAGTTTGAGGACCAATTGTAAACTTTTAGATTGTTGTGTATCTAATGGATGAAAAATTACATTTTATTGGACCTTTAATTTAGCTTTTTTAGTAAGAGTAAGCCTGAGAAACTTTTCATGAATCATGCAGTTTTAATAAATATATTTTAAAATTATTTGTTATTTTTAAATTAAAATTAATACCATCCCTATTATCTCATTTAATGTTATACACCTTAGGAAATTCATTTGTCAACCCCAAATGTTTGAAAAATATAGCCCTACAGCATACCTTATCTAACTAAACATGCAAAGTAATAAGATTTTTGTATGTTTTAAAAAGTCCATATACTACTCTACAAATGAATTTATTAAAGTTTGAGCCTGCCAAGTTAGAACACTATTCTAACAACACTTTAATAAGTCCTTTAATGGAACTATTGGCATGTAGAATTTTGGTCCACAAAAAAGATGGGTCACACATTGTCCAGGATTGAAGCCCTTGCATTATTACACAATGTGTAATCATAGAGCAAGTCTTATCTGATACTTCAACATACAGATGAGGAGACTGAGGGTAGAAGAAGGCAAGTGACTGCCTAGAGTGACATGATAATAAGCTGGCCTTGAACTTAATTCTCTGCATCCTGAGTTCGATGCTGTTTTTATTTCAGACATTTTACTGAAAGCTTTCACAGCAACAACTGACAGCTTGACAGTGACAAGGACTTTTCTGATATGAGTCAACTTCATTTTGTAAATTATTTCAAAAAGAAAGCAAGGAGAAAAGCTGAAATAGCATTTTCATGGTTTCTTTAATAAAAAGAGAAACCTGGGAAGACATAAAAAATTGAGAACTTTACTACCAACATTCTTTCCTGGTGTCTGATCCAGGTGTGTTCTCCAAAGTTCCTTGACCATTCATGGACGATGCTATTATTGTCTCAAAGGAAGAAAATATACCTGCACCCAGTTTTCTCATGTGTCTGAATTCTCATGAAAGTTCAATTGGTGAATGGTATTCATAAATATATCTCAAGCATATGGTCCTTGATTTCAAAACCTTTCTTTCCCACTGTAGAGACGACTGCTTTTGCACACCGGATTTTTAGTTGTATCCCTGTCAGAACACCATTTCAAAACCTACATGTCAGACGTCCTATGCTGATAATCCTGTTAGTTTTACTTCTTTGTTTATCATATAGAGTTAATCTAAACTACGAATGCCATCCTTAATTTGCATGGCAGTAGTGGACAGCAAAAATGACCATTCAAGCTGAAACCATGGCAAGCAATCCTAATCATGCATGGGAAGAGTCACAAACATTGAAAAATCTTTTATTCTATGCTGTATATGTATGGTGGGTAAAACTAATATTTATTTAGTACACTGTATTAAAAACATTGGAAATTTGAGAATTAAAATATGTATTTCTTAGGGCTGGGATTGTGGCTCAGTGGTAGAGAGCTCACCTAGCATGTTTAAGGAACTGGGTTTTATCCTTAGCACCACACAAAAATAAATAAATAAAATAAAGGTATTGTGTCCATCTACAACTAAAAAAAAAATTTTAAATATGTATTTCTTCATAAAAAAGGTATTGAGTGATTTGAGTGTTTGCTTTCTTGTCATATAAGTTACCACAGGAACAAACATCTTTTCTGTTCCTTTGTGAAGTGCCATACTTTTATAATTCAGACCAGCTTCTAATGCCTTATCATTTGTTCTTTCTTATGAAGTAGTTTTGAGAATTCCTTTAATGTGAAGTATTTTTTGTTGCTATTTCTCCTTGGGCAATAATATGGTTAGCAATGAGGTGTCCTCCAAAAGCTCATGTGTGGGGGTGAGGCTGTAGCTCAGCGGTAGAGGCACTGGGTTCGATCCTCAGCACCACATATAAATAATAAATGAATAAAAAAAAGATCCATCAACAACTAATATATATATATATATATAAACAACTAATATATATATATATATAAACAATTAATATATATATACATATATATATAAAAGCAAAAGCTCATGTGTGAGACAATGCAAGAATTTTCAGATATGGAAATGACTAGATTATGAGTTGCAACTAAATCAGTGGCCTAATCCATTGATATGGATTAACTGGGTGGTAATCACAGGCAGGTTAAGGTGTGGCTGGAGAAAATAGTCATGATGTTCTACCTCATCTTGTGTCTAGAGCTACTGAGTGGGCCAACCATGAACTGAACCTCTGAAACTATGAGCCAAAATAAACTCTTCCTCCAACTTTAAAGTTGTTCCTCAAAGAACAACTTAGAGTTGTTCTTGTCAGGTCTTTTGGTTGGAATTGTGCAAAGCCTACTAAAGTAGACATCTTCATCTTTTTCTTTACATCTTTCCTCATTTATGTTGACAATTCCACTTTCATTCATTTCCTATGACTGTATCTCTAGAGTCTCCTCTTACCATAACAATAGCACTCCAGTCACTATTTCTTCTTTAACTCTATGTTTTATTTAAATTTTACTTATAGCATTATTACTTTTCATTTTCTTGCTTCACTATCATCTTTACTGGCATATTTCCTTTTTCATATACCCATTTTGGTAAAATGTCCCATGGAGTTATCAGTGGAAGTCAAAGAGTCAACATGTTGTTATATACACATCACTGTGTGTGTGTGTGCGTGTGTTTGTGTGTCTATGAACTGAAAAATAAGCATAGTGACTAATTACTGGCAGATACTGAGGAGAGTGACAGGATTGGTCACTGGTCATGATGCATATCTGTTCTTTGTGGACTGAATGTTTGTAGATAAAAGTGTATACTTTTAGGAGTTATTCATAATTAATAAACTACAATAACTAAATGAAGTTCATGCATAGGGGAACTACATCTGCAGCAAGGACTGTTGGTATGTTTAGCCATTTGGGTGATATTGTTCATATTCTTGTTTAAATGGAATGAAACAAATTGTTCATTGACCTTACTCTATATATTAATTGTGAACTTTCAGATTCTCTTGTCCTTTAATGGGTCAATCCTTTGCATATTTTCCAGATGATGCTTGCAGTACAAACATCTCATTGGCCTAAATCATTTCAGAAAGCTTTTTTGATATCTTGTGCAATCATTGGTTCATCTATCGGAATTTGATCTCACCAGTGATGTCAATGAGCATGTTTTCAAATGGTATTCTACAAGGTCTCCCTCCATACATGCTGTGAGCAGCCCAGGTTATTTCAAAAAGAATGGTAGATGTGCAAGAGATTATAAGAACATTTAGCATGTAGTTATATAAGGTAAATGATTTAACTACAAGTTTCTGATAACCAAATCATAAATATTGAATAGTATATCTATTTCAAAATAGTTAGGATTCAATCATAAAACAGAAAGTGCTATATAGGAAAAGTGCTTGCACATTCCTAACATTCTTAAATTTTTAATGAAGTCTACTTATTGAATAACTAGAATGATCTGAAAATTTTACCCAAGAACCAAAATATTTCTGATTATGAATTTTATTAATTGATGTTAATTTTATATTTAGGATTTATTTTAAATAATTCTATTCTCTTTTATACATGTCAAATACATACAAAGTTGTCATACATTTTATGACAGCTTTTAGGGTCTTGATATCCCCTGAAAACTATATTTTCCATTCTGAGATATACACTTCTAGTTTTCTAAATATTTTTATCATATAATATCATAATATAATATCAAATCTCCAATCTGATTCTGGAAAATTTCTCTATATATCCTTTTGACAGGTTGTGTATAAAAATAAGCACACAGTATTAGAGCAAACATTATCAAAAAATATATATATTTTAAACTTGTTATAAAACTTTTAACACTATGTTTTTCCATCTTACCAATAGGGAAAAAAGTTAAATATTACCAAATCATTCAAGGAAATGAGTTTGAGAATTTCCCCAATTTAACAGTCATCCAGCATTTTTTAATAGCTTGGAATAATTGTTACATAAGCTATCATAAATTTAGTATTAGCTATGTTTTCATATGGACTATTTCAAATCTCTAAAAGCTTCATAAACAAATGTAATGAAAGCTTGCATAGCTGCCATAAGATTTAACAATTGTTAAATGTCCTAATTGTTTTTCTAAAAAACAGAGAGAGAGAGAGAAAGAGAGAGAGAGAGAGAGAGAGAGAGAGAGAGAGAGAGATGGAGTCTTCTTTGTAACCCTTGCTATCCCATTCACCTTCTTCCCTCCTTCATAGCACTAAGTTCCTTATACTTCTATACTATTAGACTTTTAGTACCTATATTTACATCCAGATAGTAGATGATATCTATATTGTCTTAGCACTTTGAGCTCCTCTCACATCATTGAATTGCAGCGATGATTCTCTTTCTAATCTTTCATTTTCAGATTCCTTATGAAATGAAAATCTCAACTTTGTCTCCCTGTTTTAACCACACTTATATATACATGCCCGTTTCTCTCATTGAGAATGTTTTGTGGAGTCTATTGAATAGCAAGGGAATGATTCATTTGCTTTTGCATCCTTTATTTTACAAAAGTTATAGATTTTGAAATGTTTATTGGAAGTGCATTTTATAGTACAAATTTTAGTGCATTTATTTTAAGTGGACAATCTCAGTGTTATTTCATAACAAACTGCAAACATAATCTCTTTTTACCTTGGAAGGAAACTGTTAGTCTCAGGAGAATTCAACATTTCATATGGAACCAAGAAACTTGATATTTTCTTTATTTGTAACAATTTCGATTTACTTTTGTGAATGAATATATGAACTATTCTTCAATGAACAAAGAGCAGAGATTTTCATTATTTAGTCATTAAATTTTGTATTTGTCCTCTCCACAGTAGTATATTCTAAACCCACTTCTCCACTTGATTTGTTCAATTTTCGTAATATGCTTCTCGTTACAGTTTATTTAAAATATTACTTATCAGT
The DNA here is from genome assembly GCA_028644305.1 of Xerus rutilus. NCBI lineage: Eukaryota > Metazoa > Chordata > Mammalia > Rodentia > Sciuridae > Xerus > Xerus rutilus. The sequence goes on from CM053399.1 coordinate 117,908,714, forward strand.
CTGATGCGATGGGGGGGGAGAATCATGTGTGAAGATGAGAGAAGAGGATAAGAGAAAATAAATGGATAAAGTAATGTGGATGAAAATTGATAAAAAAAGAAAATATTTCTCTGGGAAATTATTCTGAGTCAATTTTAAAAAAATATCTTGTGAAGTTTGCTGAGCTGCCTCTGTCCTTCTTTGGAGGGTAACTATCTTTCATTTTTGATTTAATTGTTCAGAACATAGCAGTGTGATAAAAGTTTTTTATGGAAATTTCTCACAGCAACACAATCAATCATATTTCCAACTCATGTGCTGTCTTGAGCCCCTGAGCCTCAAAGACTTTTTTTTCTGGGGAGCTTACTTGTTAAATTAGCACTGATCAAAGGCTAAAACATTTATCATGCTTATTAGTGAATAAACCTAGCAGCAGGTATCCCAAGTGAGGAAGCAAATCCTCATTTCCTGCAAGAATGAATTGGAAATTATCCAAACTGCTTGCAAACATTTTTCAGGAGTGACGAATTGTCAAAAAGAAAGCAGCTGCTAGATGTGGCAGCAACCAGGGTTAGCGGGGAAAAAAAGAGCATCTTTGGAAGGTCTCTTCAAACTAGCCCATGGGGATGTTCTGCAGTTTGATTTACTCTAATTGCCTTTGAAATCCTGCATCAGCTGACCTTACCAAATAGCTCCAGAATAACACCCCAGATAGGACAGTTTGGAAACCACAAATTCTTCACCTTTGCTCTTCCTACTCCTTGCTCTTATTGTTGTTGTTGTTGTTGTTTATGAGGACGCAAAGTGACAAGTGCCAAAATAGACTCTTTTTCCGTTTGTTGCAATATTGCCCTGTGTTAGTTTTTCAAGAACCACGGTCTCATTAGCATAGTTTAATCAGTTGGCAGATGTAACAAGGGAGGGAAACCCATATTGAAAATCTTCTCCAGTTTTAACTTTGTTAATAAATATTAAAAAATATTAAAATCTTAACTTTTACCTTCCATAGTGATAAGTTAGAAGTATTTAAATTTTTCCCAGGCAATTGTAAGGGAACAAATGTATAAACAAATAAAGCATTTCAAGTAACCTTAATTAATCAGAAAAATCCATAATGTAAGCACAGATGTTCCAAAAATTGAATGAAGTTGAAGTCTTTTGTTTCAGGGCTGATAGTGTTGCGTGCGCAACTTCTTTGTTTCGGAGGATTATAATAAACTGTATAGAGCTTTTGAAGATTAGTTGAGAACAAGATAGAATTCTTTCTTTGAAAAAATACCGAATTATGTTCTGGAAAGGATGGAATTACCTGAGATATATTTTTGGCAGATTTTTTTTGAAAGATCAGATTTAGTATAAATATTTTGTGTGATGATAACATAGGTTAACATCAGAACAAAGATTACTCTGTAATGAGGAGCAAGGTGGTATTGTGAGAAGGAGGTGCCTACAATTAAAATGATCTGACAACATTTATACTTGCTTCATTTAAGTTAAAATGAAAAGGCAGCCTATTGCCTCCCACACTTTTTCCCCAAAGAGTCCTCATCCTGTGAATAATGATAGGCATGCCAGTTTACAAAGGGCATATTCCTTGTCTTTCATCCCCTTTGAAAGACCAATTAGAACCTTTTGTTAATCCTAGAACCTCTGATCCTTTTTTCAATCTGGATTTGCATACCCTGCAGGTCTCTCTTCCTGTTTGGTTATAATTACACTACTGAAACAGAGTGGAAGCCAAAAGGAGTCAGAAAATAAACAAATCCTGTTCTGGGTCAGAGAATTCTCTCTCACACTCTAAGTAAGACTTCTTGTTTCACAGCTTATAAAAAAATCCAGAATCACATCTTTAGCTTTCTTATAAACTCACAGATTACCTATTTCCCCCAAGTTTTAGATCTGAGTCATAAAAAACAAGGGCAATAGACTCTTCCTTGGAGCCCCTTGGCCTCCAAGAGTCTCTGAAAATCACCATTTCCTTTGCATCCACGATGCTGACCCTCTGATCTAGGTCCTCATTATTGCATACTTGTGTTGTTATTATTGACTTTTTTGTTATTTATTGCATCTCGAGCTTCCTCCCTCTAGAATAATATCATTACTTCTTTATGTAAGATCTCATTCCAAAATATAAGGGGTTTTCTTTCTTTCATTCAAGCACCTGTAAATCAGTCCTCCCATTGCACAGTGTAGATCGCTATTCTTTACCCTCATCATGGGTGTCCTATTCCAGCCTAAAGGATTTCTCTCCTTTGCCAATGTCTCTTGATTTACTTGGCAAGTACACACTGACTACTTGCACTTGTTTCTTTGTTCTGTAACATCCTTTCAGCCTCCCTTTCAGATTTCCTCTCTCCTTTAGGATGCACCTCTTACCATTGTGAGTCTTCTTCCTTCACTTCACTAGCATCCTTTTACCCTAAAATCAGTACATGTGCTTTATGTTAGTATTTGTAATTTCTTATTTAATATCTTACTCTCCACTATTTAAACAAAAATTACCTAATGGTAGGGATAACATTTATGCTGAAAAATTATAGACACTTTTTCTGATTTGTTTATGTAGTTATTATTCATCTTAGCACCCAAGTGTTCCAGGAAAACATGCTGATCTATAAATGACTATGCAAAGTTCCAAACAATGCAGTGAATATTTTGGACTTAAAATCGCTCACTCACATAGAAAAATTAATGTTGTCTATTCTCATCAATGTTAAATCCTTTAATATTCTCTCTGAAAGTAAACGCATAGCTCGGCTTTTCCGTCCATATGAGCTATGTTATCTAAAACCTCTACCAATTCTGATGCTGATATTTTGATCTCGTTCTTCTTGAGCCCTACTCTATCAGTTGGTACAAAATGAAAGCAGGAATGAGGGTAGTGTGAATTCACCACCTCAGATACTAATATTACTACCTACCTCAGAGTTTATATTAGCACTCAAAATAATAACAATAGGATTTTAAAATTCTACTTCCTGTAAATCTATAATTATGTTCCTATCACACATAAACATTGGATCTAAGCAATTTCTAATTTTCACAGGGTTAAGTGGTAATAATGAATATTCCCCATTTGAAACATGAAAATTATTGGTTTTACCAATAAAAATGTGAATAAGCAAAAGAATTTAGATTCTCATTTGTTCTCTGTACACTTAGTGTCTAGGTCTTCCTTGACAGCAAAATAAAATTTCAGATTGGGTATATTTGAATGCAGCTTTATTTATTCAGATGTGTAATCTGTTTTGACTCACCTAGTTCAGATATCAAAAATCAAGGCAAGAGAATAAGCATACACACCAAACATATCACTCAAGTGAGAATAAGGAAAAACTATTCAAAGCATGGATTTCCCCAAGTCTGAGTGATTAACCCCATTGTTTTTAATGCTTACACTCGGGATGAAAATATTATGCTGCATTTAATAAATCTATGTTCAAATAAAAGTTCCTAAGGTCTTAAAAATATCTATAATATTACTCTCCATCCTTTGATGGCCAGAATCTTAGCAGATAATCAACATACAATTATTAAATTGGTTTATACATATCAAAAAATTTTATAGTTGGGACCAGAGTACTTTTCTTTGTATGTGATTTTGCCCTGTATGTTTCTGTTCCTGAGCTTTTGGACTCTCAGGTTTTTGCTGGTTCTGCTGTCCAGTTTTGTAGGAGCACTCTCCATACCTTGAACCCCTCCCTTCCATCTTTCCCCTTTCTATGCTAATAGACTGTGCTCTTCACAGAGAGCACCCTTTGTTTGTAACTTTGGACCTGATTGGTCCAGAAGTGTATATAAGTTTCTGGACTTTCTGGAATAAACGGTGTTTCTGCTTCTCGCTCTGGTGTTTCTGCATCTCACTCTGGCAGAGCAGTTCTTCACCTACACCCCAGGGTCTGGGGAGAGTGGCCCCATGAACCGTCACTGTCCTGGGAGACCCCATTTCGTCTTCTTCCTCGGAGACCCCCCTTTTCTTCATCTCTCAGGACCCCAACTCATTGAGCAGACCCACGCAGCATGACCCTTAAAGCAATACAGTTTCTCAGGCAAAATTACATAAAACCTTGAGACTTTCTGAAATCTTTCAGTTTTCTTTCAGAGTTGGAATATAGGTGTTGAGATTCAGCATAGACTAGTCTAACATAGTTAAGATCCCAAATAGCATTTTGGGTAAGACAAAGTGCTCTGTGTCACACCCCGGAGTTTCTATGTATTAACTATGTGCTTCCCAGTGTCTCAGTTTCCTTGGACATAAACCAGACATGCTGTCAGCATTAGATGGCTTCACATATAAAGGACTCTGAATGATGTCCAGCACATAGTAAATGTCATAACCAGATTATCCATTTTAATTAAAGAGGTTTATTTACAGAGGAGTGATTTTTCTGGGTAAAAGGATTTATGTACTTTTGACTTACTATTTCTTTTACCATTAAAAAAAGATTCATAATTCCTGTGCATGTATTTGTATGTGTGGACCCTGTGTCTATGTGTACAATTTTTGAAAAGAAATATAAGAAGATATTTTGCTCTCCCTATAATAATGAAAGTAATATTTATTATTAACAAAAGTAGTGTGTGTTCAAAATGTAACAAATGTCTAATTTCATCAATAGAGATGTAGAATGCCATCAAAATGAGGAAAATATAGATCTTGAAATTTAGATTTAATCATTTCTCTGAAGTTCTAGTATGATATTGGAGAGGTTCATGGGTGGACACCAGCTGAAAGTAACATTGGTCCAGGGGGAGAGTGAAGGGAAGAGACAAGAGAACAGTATCAGTCTCTGAAAGAAAGGCTGCTTCTGGCTGTAAAATTGGTCCTCCAGTGACCTCACTAAAGAACCGGCTCTGGATAATTAGATTCCCTTTGAAGATGGAATATCTTTCTTCTTCTAAAGTCACATGCACACACACACACACACACACACACACACACACATTCCTGAGACTTTCTGAAATCTTTATTATGATTTTAGATATTCTGTAAATTGCTTTATTTGTCATAACTTCTTCTAATAAACTGCATTAACATTAGAAGACTCTGATACATTTATTTAGAAATCCTCTAGAAAAATGTATCCTAATGTAAACTTTGAAATAGTAATCACAGGTCTGAATATGGAAAGACTCAGAGAGCAGTAATATATATTTGCTGCAATGATGAAAACATTTACCAAATGAGTTTTACATATATTTATGGTATTTTTCCTTTAAGATTTCATTCTAAGTCCTTTATACCTGAAAAGAAACTATTTCCTTTTTTTATTGAAAAAAAAAAAAAGCATGGTGTGAATCATCCATTTAATACACCCCTGTTCACAATATGAAGTGCTGTACCACATACGGCCTGTGCTTAGGAGAAACACACCATGATTTCTATCCCAGCCATTCACTGCCAGTGAATTATCCCTGGGATAAAAGACAAACAAACCAAGGTTTTCAAAAGCTGCAGAAAATGGGTTTTTGTCAATTGGTGGTGAGGAAATGAAAGCAGATTTTCATAAATAAAGTGAATTTGATATGTGGATAGGCATATTGATTTAGAATACTAATAAACTGAAATGCATGTGTTCTGTTTCATGCAAGGACCTGGTAATCTTTCCACTTTGATATGCTTTTTTTCCTACAGAAAAATTCCAAATTTTGGTAAAAATATAATATGTCATCTTCATCATCTTTTCTAAGTGGAAAAAATACACAAACTATACAGTCTTACGATACTTTAATTGTAATGAACTCAGAAAAATAATCTAGCAGTGTTTAAGATTACTTTAAATAAATTTGTCAACTAAGTTACTTAAATATTAAAAGGGTCCAATTTTTAGGTTTTGACTCATTGCCTGGTCCCATATCTGACTCCACAGGGTTAAATTTAGAAATACGACTGATTGGAAATAACAAAAGTATTTCAAATGCCACTCACAAAGGAAAAATACTATTAATTTGATTTTTATAGTAATTTCTTATTACTTAAGATTTTTTACTTTATGATTCTCAAAGAAACCATTTTATGTTCAATTAAACATAAATAAATCCCTTGAGCATATAAAAAGAAATGCAAAATAAAGCAGTTAAGATATTTATTTAAAGTTATTCACATTCAGAATCACTTTTCAGTCAAGAATAATGCTGTTTGCTTTTTCTAATGTAGCCTTTTGACTCATCAAGGACATTTCCTGAAATATTTCACAAATAACTAAGTACCATGAAGGCAGGACTCTTCAGCCAGCTTTGTGGTTATCTGAAGCTGAACTAATTTCTATTCTGCTTTCAAACAAACACCTGTGATTCACCCATTTCCAGGTCCTCTTCACAATCATCTGGTTTCTAAGGATAAAATAATGCTACATGATTGTCTCATATTTTCTTCTTCTCTTATTTTACCACTTTTAATGTGGTCATTTTAAATTTTTTTGCTGAAAGGCAGACAGTATCAATTAACACTACCAAGTATATATTGGATCCAGGTATTAGCAATAATAAAAATGTTAGAAAGATATCTATCATAGAATTGATGAGCATGTGGTCATGTCTTAGCCTAAAATTACTGCAAATAATGTCATGTGTGACTCTTAAAGTCTCATTTGCTTTTTGGCCAACAAATCTTCACATCTTCCAAGTTTTCCAGAATATAAATGAAAAATTGCTAAAGTTTACAAATTCAGATGTGAAGATCTGTTGGCTAGTTGATCAACTAGCACGTCCTCTATGAGGCACTGTGGGAGACAGAAGTCATAGTCCTTCTCCTTGAGGATCCCCCAGCTCCCTGGAATGGGGAGAGACAAGATTAACAAAAGCCACAACTCAGAAGGACAAAAGCTTTTCCAGAGCTAAGCTCAGAGTTTTTTGATCATCACTTTGAAAGGCATGAAATTTAGCATGTGAAAAGGGTAAGAGGATGATTCTTGAAAAGCATAAAATCTTAAAAAAGGCAGGGTAGAAAAATTTCCCAATAAAAATGGGAAAAATCAGGAAATGTGATGTTTGGGAATAAGAAGTGTAAGCATGGTAAGAGTACGGGAAGGGATGTGGAAGTGAGTGCAGTCTGTTTAGTTCTGGGAACTCCAGGGCAGGAGCCTTAGGAGGTCTGAAAGTAGGGCCTTTGCAGGGTATGGTAGGTGGTAAAACTTGAAGTTTCAGCTCACAGCATGTCTTCTTGACAAGCATGGGTGCAAGTCATATTCAAGAGTACACAAGGATTTTGAAGAGGTGCTCAGTTTATTTTATTTTATTTTTTTAAGTTTGGGGGAACTTTCATGTATTTATTTTTTCCATGTTTTCATTAGTGCATTATAATGATGGGATTATAATAATTATGGGATTTGTTGTTACATATTCTTACATGCACACAATTTAGCCATATATTTGGGCCATCAATTTAAATTTTATAAAGAGTCACAGTTTATGAACTCGTGGGGGTAACAAGGTGGAGGAGAGTACCCAGAACATGGTGAATGTTCCCAAAGCCCTTGACCTTGGCTTCACCTCGTTATTCACTCTTGAATTTTGACAATTTGTAAATCTCAACATTGCTCTACACTTAACTGTTAGTTTTCCAGATTAAAGAGATACAGAACATTTACATCTGAGGATGAAGGAGACTTTATCTAGTGTAGTGATTTTTACACTTAAAGGACTAGATTCCTATGTTAAATATTTTTTTGTTTTGTTTTGTTGTGTTTTGTTTTAAGAGCTTGACAAATGGGTTGTTGGAAAGGTAGGCAATCCAAAACATGGCTGCTCAGTAGAGTTCTTGTACCAGTTTCACAACCATTGCTTGTCTCAACTCTTACTGCTAAAAAAACCTGAGGCTTTAGATGGTCAATGGATTCAGATGGTTTTTGAGTGCTAACGCCAATGTTGAAATCTCATCTTCATATTTGAGTATCCATTGAACTAACTGTTCAGGCTTGCTGGAATAAAAAGTATATTTGGAAAATGAAGCAAAAGAATTTCATAACTCATTGCTCCAGAAAAAAATAATTTCATGTAATTCTTCCTGTATAAATGGTTAACAGATTCATCTTTTTCTTTTCTTTTTTCTTTTTTTTTTTTTTTTTTTACTGTTTCTGTGATTTGCTTGGCTTTAGTGAATCATTATAATAATCTGGATTTTTCATGTCACATTTCTCTATGCATGTGCAGAACCAGAATGTTTACAAGGTGAAGAAAAAGGTTATAAATTTGTATTTTTGATTTTCAAATATATTTATCTGAGGATCTCTCATATTAGCCTCCTCTTCTTTACCTAGTTATTTATTTAGTAAAATTTTATTGAGGTGAAGTGTGTGCATGCATACACATATGTTTATTAAATAGGTTAAAAATATTGATAGTGAAAAGATTAAAGAACATCAATCTAATTTTTCCCCCAAATTATTTAGGGTAAATACATTAACATGGCTATATAATTGGCCTCTAGCACAGTAGTATAATTAAATGAGATATGACCATCCCACTCTTCATTTAAGTAATTTGATTTAGACAAGATAGGCATTTACATGTGAATATTGTTGGAGAAAAAATTATTATTATTAATTATTATTATTTTTGATATTTTTATTTATTTATTTTATTTTTAGTACTAGAGATTGAACTCTAGGACTTTGAGCATGCTAAATGAGCACTCTATGGTAGACCAATATCTTCAGCCCAGAATTATTTTCTATTTATAGACATGCTTTCTAATTTGAAGTAGTTAATTGTTAAACTAAAAGCCATTTGAAGTTTTTGTTATTTTTTAAATGTAAGCTACACTGAAAATTACTTGTTTTTTTGTGACATTCACCCTAATGCTAAAGGGACTCTTAAATATAGTTAAGTAAAATAGAATTACAGTTGGAGATAAGCTAGAGGCAAAGAATTAATGGAAAAAAATCACTGTGAGAGCCAGAAAATTATATATAGCAATGTTAAAACTATTTGGAGTTTGTAGGTTGGAGTATTTTTATAAGCCTTATTATGTCTAGCTTAACATTAACCCTGGTAAACAACATTCAAAAGTAGGGGGTATAGAATCTTTTAACATTAAGCTCTGAAAATATCTTTTTAAATTTTATTATGTGCATGTGATGGATTAATTTTAGTTGTGCTGATTATTAAAACTGTCATAGTAGTCTTCTGAGCAGAGGCACAGATGAACACTAACCTAAGTTGGCACACAAGTGAAAATACATTCAATATTGGGCAGATCCTGAGGAGTTTGGTCATTTGTGCTTAACATTATACATGCAATTTCTGTGGAAAATACCTATTGGTAAAGGCATAGCAAATCTGATATTTTAATATTTTCAGTTTTTTAGTATGTTGGAGTTGACAATAGTATGTTTTTTTTCCTTCAAGCCTTGACTACATTAAAGCTGCAAAACTGCTTCTGTAGTACATAATGTTAAGGTGGAAAGTTTTCTCTTTCTAGAGGTATCATCTTAAATACATCTGTCAGCTGAGGTCCCACAAAGGACAACTGTATCAATAGAACTTTCAAATTGTTTTCAACTATCTGAATATAGAGGCACTAAGTGTAACTCAACTATTATATTTATGATACATGCAGAGAATATAATATTATTCAGCTATAAAAAAGGTGTTTTAAACACTTCTCAAAATATGTTATTATGTGAAAAAAGCAAGGTGATAAAATCTGCATAATTCTTGATGTATTTTATGAATGTAAGATAGTTTACATTGTGTTTGCTCCTATATACATAAGGAGTTGTGTGAATCCCTGCTCTGAGAGTAGGCTGAGCACTTCTGCTTAGTTGCACTAGTTGCATTGGAAAGGGTGGGGTCTTGTCAACAGCTGGAAGTGACAGCGATATCAGGAGTAATGTTGATCTGAGAATAAAGTGAGGGGGTCTGAAAGACATACACACAAAAAAGATTAAAAAAACCCAGAAAAAAAATCCCAAAACACTGCATACCTAAGACTCAACACAGAAGAGGCAGCAGCAAAAATTAAGAAAATGGATGTATAGTTTAAAAACTAGAGAGCCAGGAAGAGATGTGTAAAGGGAGAATAATAGTAGTAAGGAAAAAGTGATTCAGAGTTCAATGTGTCTGTTTGATTACTTTAACAGAGCCATTAAGATCAATTTTGAGACAAGCATCTTACATGGTCCAGGCATTTGACCATATTATTTTACCTATCCCTTACAGTAGTACCTGTGAGGTTACACACAACTTTCCTTTGTTATTGAGTATATTAATGGAAAAGTTTCAGAAGCACTTCTCTTCAACCATTGTCTTAGGTTTAAAACAACAGAAAAAACAAAAACAACTATCACTCTTAACCCTTTTCTTGTTGTAGACAAGAGATGACTTTAACCCTACTTTTAAATACATCCCACCTCGTTGGCATATTTATCAGAAGTTTAATTATAAAACAAATGCCATCTTATATGAATGCCCTGTCTTCTAATTCTCTTTTTCTGATTTATTACCTTCAAAATCACTTTTTGAAAATACAATTTTGAGTAGGTCATTCCTATGCATAAAGATCCTCTTACCTGGAGAACAAGGTAGGTATACATTATTCTTAGTAAATATACATTTTTTTTTTTATTTTTGGTACTAGGGATTGAACCCAGGGGCACTTAACCACTGAGACACATCTCCAGCCTTTTTTATTTTTTATTTTGAGACAGGGTCTTGCTAAGTTGCTTAGGGCCTCACTAAATTGCTGAGGCTAGCTTTGAATTTGCCTCCCAAGCCTCTGGGATTACAGGTGTGTGTCACCATGCCCAGCAGTAGGTATACATTTTTAACTGTTTCCTGAACGCACCACAAAATCTCCAGTATTTTTCTACCTATACTATCCATTTGTTCCTTGTCCAACTTGCAAGTGTCTCCTCATCTGATCTCAAATCCATCTTCTCTGTAGTGTTTGCTCTCCTCCACATTCCAGTGAAACAGAATTAACTCTCTAGTCAGTGTTCTAGAATACTTATCTCTAGTTGAACACTGGAACATTTTTGGAGAATTATATGCAAATGGCAATCATTCTGTTCTTGCACCTACCATACTGGCTGGACTACACAGAAAGTAAACATCTATTCAAGTGGAAGGGATTTGCAATCCCTGTCCTCTTTAATGTCAGTCTAATTTGGAAGTATTTCATTGAGAATCCAAGTTTCTCTGTGGACTAAAGGATTAAAGTTACTTTCATATGCTCAATCTCTAACTCTTTGTGAATATTTTCTTATTTTCCCTGGAAAAGTAAAGTGTGCTCAAAGCCCTTTGTCAAATTTCTATTTGGGGCTTTGCAGTATATTCATCTCTGTCTACTTATTCCATAACAATCACATTCAATTTTAAATAACAATCACCTTTAATGTGTGTGGGTGTTTATTTACCACCTCCTTTGTGCAATGAACAGTGACAAATAATTTCTCTCTCTTTATCTCACTAAAATATAACTACGACTTTTGTGAGTGAGATTATCATTATTTACAACATAAGCCTGAACTCCCTTAGATATTTTACCAAATTTGTAGGCTAGTTGCAAAACCAGAAGTTGATCTCAAAAATCTTTTTGACTAAGGATCATTCCTTCTCTTTGCTGTGCAAATTTTGTTTTTTTTTTTTTTTTTTTTTGGTACCAGGGATTGAACTCAGGGGTACTCAACCACTGAGCCACATCCCCAGCCCCATTTTGTGTTTTATTTAAAGACAAAGTCTCACTGAGTTGCTTAGTGCCTTGACTTTGCTGAGGCTGGCTTTGAACTCATGATTCTCCTGTCTCTTACAGGTGTGCACCACCGTGCCCAGCTCTTCCTCTTATTTTTAGAGTTAGAATTTGAAGACCACGTTAGGGGCAAGATACTCAATGTACAGTCACTTCCATATACAGTCTCCTTTAATCCTTACAACACATCTTCATTCTACAGCTGAAGTTTCAGACACTCATTTTATTTGGTAATTTGCCTATGTTGACCTAGCTAATAAGTCACTACAATCATATATGTCTGACTGCAATATTTATTATTTTCATCACTTTGCCAACACAGTAGAAGCTTATTGAAGGGATAGGTAAATGGATATGTGCATGAATATCGAATGTCCATTTGTATGAATGTCCATTTGAATGAAAAACCTATTGCCCCAAAGCACTGTGCTCCTCAGAGAAGGCTGGAGAACATCAAAGGGAGGAAAGCATGAAGAGATTGAATTGTTCTTATAACTAAACCTGACAGAGGGAAAGAAACATGTGCACAGGCAGACATCCCCTTCTAGTGCTCTCAGTTCACAAACACATTTTTTGAGAGGGTCCCTCAGTGAAGGGAAAGCATTATAAACTAGGAGAAGCTGGTTCTCTTCAGGTAAAATCCCTTGAAAAACCGGGTCAATCTTCTGAATTTTAAGCTGCTGTTTTGTTTTTCTCTGAAACTCCTTAACATGAAGAATTTAGAGACAGGGGGCACAGAAAGAGAGATTTTAATGGTACTTCAGGTTTATTTTTACTTTGTTCAGCCCAGTATCCCCAGTATAATCTTTGTTAAGACATAAAGTCTGCTTTTGGCTAGAAGTTCCTTTTTTCTGAAAATAAAAAGAGCAGAATACAACAGGCTCAGAGTATTTAAATATATCCCATATGGGAAGGTCCAACAGTTTTCCACAAATTTAGGCTCAACGAAGTTGAATGCTTTTTTCAGTTATTCCAGAAAGTGAAATTATCCTTTTCTTTCTTTTCTATAATCAGAAAATCATAAAATCTGGAAGAAGTACTAAGTAAGCATTAGGTACACTATTTGTATATCTTACATTTCTGATTCTTCCAGTTAGATTCCAACATTAAAGAACTTCTGGCAGGTGAACACATTTAAGGGGATATAGTGTCTGCTGACAGGTCCATGTCACAATTTTGTGGCTTTCATATGTAAATCGGAGCCAAGTTAGATTCTCATCAATGATTCACAACCTGAAACACATACTTAAAAGAAATTAAAATGTTTTAACAATAAAAAATGAGAAAATTAATCTCCAGCTCACTTTGAAGTGACAGAATATAAAATCGGCAGAATTTCCCTAATGGTGCTGTGGCTCCCCATTTCCCAATAATCAATTTTAATCTCAAATTAAAGATCAACACTTTGTCAGTGAGGACTTGGAGCTGCATATTGCACTTGAGCATGTTTTGAGCTAAGGTGTAAATTTCAGTTTGAGTTGAATGGTCATGTTTTCCTGATAGTCATGGACTGCAAGTCAGATGCTTCACTTAGAAAGAGATTTATTTGGACTGTGTAGCAAGTAGACATTAATAAATAAACTTATCTTCTTAAAGGGGAATAATTGCTAGGAACACGAGTTTCCGCATGCAGCATGCACTCAATTACTCTGTTTATTTATGTAATCAGGCAAGGTTCTTGATGTATTCTAGTTAGAAGATGTACACCAAGCTTGTGTTTCACCATCTCTCAGTGGCAGCAGTGGGAAGGGAGGCGATGATGGACAGTTAACTGACATTCAAGCTTTCATCCAAGACTGTGCATTGTTTTCAGTCCTTCCTGTGTGAGGAAGTGGCATAAACAGTCAGAGCCCTCATGTCCTAAACGAAAGGTTGGTCTCATGTCATTATTCCATAGCAAACTTTCTCTTCAGAAATTTATGTGTGTGTTTAGACAGATGTTTGTTATCCTAAGTCCATCACTTACTAACGTGTGACTTTGGGTAAGTAATTTCTGTAAATCACGATCATAATATAAAAACTGGGATAATAGTTGGATTGTACTCATAAGTTAATTGAGATGATTAAATGTGTTAAACTTAGAAATTTCAGCTCATGGTAGGTGCTATTGATATATATTGTGTTCATTCAATAAATTGCATATTTACAGTAGATTTCTTATATCTAGTTCTTTCTTTAAAGTTAAATTTTAGAATTAAGGTTGAAAGTTCAAAATGTAACTTTTAAGAATAATCCCAAATCATCCTATATGAACTAGGTGTTCATTTATTAATCACCTATTGATATGTACTGAGCTGTCAGTGCATAAACATAGATCTACATTTGTAAACCAATCAATATTGAAAATAGGAAAATATTTGGAGACTGATAAACATTCTATTATCAAATTATAATTTATATGAAGAAATTTTACGTGTATATAATTCAAATCAGTCTTAGTAATTGATTACTAAATATAGTAGACTCTTCAAATTTGCATAGTAAATCTTTGAGATTTGAAAAACAGGAAAAATTATCTCAGTATTGAAAATATACATAGATTTTAATTCAAGTCCTATTTTTAGTTCAGGCTTACATCTGGTTCTTGTGAAGTTATAGAGGTTATTTTAAATATAAAGATTTCATGGAAGTTTGCCAGTGTGACAAAAACTTAGAATGTGCATGAAGGGACAGGAAACTGATCTTTATTGAACACAGCATATATTTCTAAAATTTTGCTAAACTTTCTTACATACCTTGTCTCAATTAATTACCACAAAAGTCTTATATTATGATTTAGATACAAGTTGTCTCCAAGGGTTATAGAGATTTAACCTAATCAATGCATTAATCTACTTGGATGGATTAAGTGGTTTTATCTGTAGGTAGGTGTGGGTCACTAGAGGTGTGCCTTTGAGGTATATATATTTTGTCCCTGCTGAGCAGAGCAGTCTCTCTTTGCTTCCTGATTATCAAGTTCTGAGTTGTTTTCCTGCTCCACACCTATGCATCATGATGCTCTGTTGCACTTCAGGTCCAGAGCAAAGGAGATGGCCATCTGCAGACTGAGACCTCTAAAACCATGAGCCCCCAGTAAACTTCTCCTTCTCTACATGGTTCTTGTCACGTGTTTTGGTCACAGCCACAAAAAAAGCTGACAAAAACACCTTATGAAGCAGATATTATTTTTGTGAATTTTATAATTTTTACTTATTTTAAGTCATTGCAAGCTATGTTCTAAACTATGTACAATTCAGAAAGTGATAGATTTGAGCTATGCCCCAAATTTCCTTTCAGGATGAATGACTAGAATAAAATTAATGCAATCTATAATGAAATTATAACATAAAAGGAATAAATGTAGCAATCAAAATGTAGGAAGGAAAAACTTAAATAGAATTAGGTACATATAAATCTTGTTTCTCAGATTACATCATATCCTTTGTGTGCTTAAGTTTAAAACATTGAAAGAGATAAAAGATGAAGTAAGATTACAGAATAAAACTAAAAGGGATCATCAGAAAGAATTAAGAAAGAACATAGAAGAGTAGCTTGAAGCTGTAGTAGAATTAGTCTGACATTACTTAAAATCAAAAATTGGCATTGAGGAAAACCAAATCAGAGAAATAGAGAATAAGCAATAAATAGAACATAAAAGAGAAAGGAATGATAACTGCCAGAGTAAGTGATGCCTAGCAACAACCAATTCAAAGCCAAATTCATTTAAGCAATTACTGAGGAAGATGCTAGAACAAATAGACTAAACCATGGTTAGTTATAAAGGAGAAAAACTGTTATGACTTGTGAAATGATAGAATTACATATAAAAAGGTTCATGGTGAACAGAAAATGGATAAGCAAATGATAATATTACAATAAAATGTAGTGTATTTTAATTTAAAAAATAAATTAGGATTTTTTCAAGTGCTTAAAAGAAAATCAGAATAATTAGTAAAAACAAAAAGAAGAAGGAAGAAAACTTTGTATCTAGAAAAAAATAATAAATCAATGCTTATGGAATTTGAGTAAAACAAAGATTTCAATTTCTAAATATTTTACTTATAAAAGCCACTTACTCACATGTGATTCCTAGATATAGAAATGATTTCAAATATGTGATTAAAGACATACTCCATTCAAAGAAAAAAATGTATTCAAATAAAAAAAGAAATGCAAGATTGTATGAAACATATACAACTATGAAAGAAAAAAATCTAAGTAACATAAACATGTTTACAAAATATTAAAAATATAAACAATGATGTTTTGGGAATGAAGATGTATAATAACAATTTAGCAATGAATGAAAGGATAAAATATGAGCTATATCAATAAAACACATAAGATTGGGGTTAAAAAGTAAGTATATATTGTTTAAGTTCCTGACGTTAGGTGGAGTAAAGTTGAAACAGAATTTCTTACCCCTTGTATTAATGATAATAAAGAAGTTTTAGTATGATGATTTTCCTTAAAACTACCAGCCTTTGCTGCTAGAATTTAAAGCAGGATTCATGCCTTCCAAATGACTAGCTTGAGGACAAGAAAGAAACCAGAGTTTTGTAGCAAATATAGAAAACATGGGAAGAAATGAAGCCAAAAAATGTAAAAATATGAGCTTAGATAATCAGTAAAATGAATGATAAAAATAAAACGAAGTGTATCCATTGTAACAATACAAAAAGGAATTTTGCTCTTGTAGCAAATGGCTATGAATAACAAATTAGGTCATGAATAAAATACAACTTTAGTAACTACAGAAAATTCACTTATAATAAAATAATTTCGAAGTATAAAACAAAAGTATGAACAAAAATATAAAAGAAAGGAAGGTGGGATTGGCAATTTTAATATCAGAGAGATTTCAAAGCAAATGCATTGCAGTAAGGAGTAAATATTTAACACGTAGTCCTCAAAGGCATATGACTTTTTTGTGCCTTGAAAATGTTCATACATTTTGAAGGAACAATTTATCTTTAGGAATCTATTACAAGGAATATTAAGAGATGAACAGATATGTATTCATCACTCATTTGTAATAGTGAAAATGTGTTGTTATCATACATCTAATAATATAAATTGTAGAACATTCAGCTCTTGGACTGCTCTGTAGTTAATTAAAATCTGCAAATGGCTAATATTTAATGATATTTTAAAATGCTAAAAATTTATTTCTATTTAAAACACTAAGGCCTCTCTCCGCCCCATATATATGTATATATACATATATATATATTTATAAAGTATATATACACACATGTACATAAGTAAATGTATACATATATATATGGCTTGATATACATATACATATGTATATGTCTTAATAAATATAATCATGTGCATTGAAAAATAAACTAGTAGGATATGGTCCAAGATGCTAATAGTGAATACTTTTGGGTAGTAAACTAAGGGGTGCAATCATCAGAGTTCTGTGTGAAAGCACTCAACTCAAATGTCTTATTCAGAAATAATATTTAGTTGCCATATGTAACTAAAACGTCTAGAGATAAGTCTGCCTTCTAGCAAAGGTTGATCCAGGGATTTGAACAGCTTAAGAAGGACTACATTTCTCTGAATTACTCATCCTTGTTTTTGCTGTGATGGTGTTTGGTTTTTTCTGTGTGTGTGTGTGTTGTTTTGTTTTGTTTTTTCTTTAATTTACATATGATAGCTTCTGGTTGCTTCAAGTTTTTTTTGTTCTTATGATTAAATGCAGGGATAAATAAAAATAGAAACATCTCTTTCTGGTAGTTTCTGTATAAGTTCCAGGAATCACTTTGCCTGAAATACTTGTTACTATCCTCAGATATATAAGAATGTTTTAGAGACCATGTATCGGTCTGATTGGTCAGATTTACATGACATGTTCTGTCCCTGTAGCTGAGAGTTGAGTCCCATCTGAAACATATGCATTAAATGTTGGAAAAAATGCCTCATTCACACTCCAAATTAGATAGAGATAAAGGTAAGAAACAATGCTAGACAGATAAAACACCAGGATATACTACAATGACTAATTTTTTCTTCTTTAACGTTTTTCAGAGTTTTCAAAATGTTTGTCTTTCTTATATGTTACTTTTTAAATGAAAATTTAAAAAATTTTAATAAAAATTAAATTAAAAAATCTAATAAAAATTATTTACATGTTCATATATATCAAGCATTATTATCTCATGTTTATTATGATAAATATATCATAAAGAGAATATTTATCTTATATTCCAGTTAATATCCATTTCAAAAATATCATTATTACAAAATAATATATTTAAATGTGAAATTATCAAATGATAAAATTAATTTAACATGATATTCAATTATATATTATACAGTTACATTAATTATTATAAATAGTAACAACTGAAAAACATATTTGCAATACAATAAACCCAAATAAATAAAGACGTGAACAAACTACCATTCTGAGGTCGTAAAAATGTTGGGACAACTTTTAAAAATGCATATTTAAAGGAAAGAATGATCATTATGCTAAGCAATTGATTTTATCTTTTAAAATTATTTTAAAATTGCAAACTTTTAAGCATGAAAAGTAAAAAGATAATTAAAATATTCTTTCAGAATTTAAAAATTATAGACCTCAAAAGTGACTGCGCTTTGTGCATAGTTTTGGAATTTCAATTTCAATAAGCACTATAGCATCAAAGAGTGAGCCCTGTCACACTGAAAGATAATTACAATCAGTTTTCTTTTCCACGGGCCAGGATGTTTGTCTTGTTATTTAAAATGATAACTCCTTGAATAAATAAGCATACCCAACTTTAGCTTTTACAAATGCAGAACCATATTCACAATTTTAATTTTAATATTAAAATTATAGGTGAAATACTATATAGGGATTTTTTTTCTTCTTTCTTTATTAATTTTTGTTGGTAAACTGGAAATTGTCTATGCTTTATGCTAGCCAGTATGTTGTTCAAATTGCCTCCACTAGTTACTGTTGATAATAACCTTAAAAAAGTTTCTAAATTTCTCTCTACCTCAGGTTCATTGGCTAAAGCACAGGCATTTCTTCTGTCCCTGTGAAGTTTATATATGAAATAAGTACTTCATGCAAATGTGGTATGTACACTACAGGATCCATGATAGCTCCCTTGAAATCTTAACTGCTTTAGAGACCAAGCAGAATGCTACAGTTATCCCTCTCTGCCACTTTTTACTCCTTCCTTTAAACAGTGTGAGAATGAATTGAATCCTTGGCCTTTAGACAATATAAAAATGGCTGAGAAAGGAGACCATTTCTGGGAATAGACATATTTCCCAACTGGGATGAACTGACAAGGAAGATGAAAGTTCATTCTAGAGAAACAATTCAAATGAGTCCTTACTACCTAAGATATCCCAAAAGATTCTATAGGAAATGAAAGTAAAAGTGACAGAAAGAGCAATGGTGTTAATATGTTTCTGAAGTTAAAGGCATATGCATTTTCTAATGTATGCAAAATGAATATTTGTGTAATATCTTGCCCTCTGGTGGCATTCAATAAGTGCTTATTAATGGCAAGGATAATGTGATTATTTTACCCCCATGCCTTTTCAAGAGCTCTCTGAAATGATGGCAGTCCATAATCTCTTAATACCTCCAGGTGACCGTGTTAAATACTACTACCTGAACGAAGAAAAGACATGCTGGCAACATTAAGGTCACGAATGGTTACCAGTTGTGTTTAAGCATTTTGTCCCACAATTCTGAATTCAGTGAGACCTCTTGTCACACAATCACCTAGAGAGTAAGGCACTGGAGAAATAGCAGTAAGCAATTACAATCCTGTTTGCTGCCCTAGGCTTGTTTTGAGTTCATTGTTCAGCAGATGAGCTAGTTCAGATTTAACTTTCAGCAGTTCATTTGATTGAACTTGGGACCAATAACAGTGAGAAGCCAGATAAAGGAGTAGGGAATGCTATGCTTTGAAGATATAACTAAAACTGGGATCAGTAGGCAAAATCCACAAAATGACAACCATAAGATTGCTTTATTTTTATAATTTTAGGCCAAGGAAGGGTGATAAGTTCCAACTTTTGTCTCTGTTCATTACTGGGTTATTCAATGAATTAGTTCTCAGAATGTTGTGATACAAATAAACAGCACTGGCTCTTCTTGCTCTCTTCAAGCAAGGTCTTGATAAATTATCCATACATAAATATTTGAACAACTTTTTATGTTCCATTTGGTACCCAATAAACATGGTGAGCTCCTAATTTTCATGTGTACTTTTTATTGAAAAAATATAAATAAATAGATCTGATTTGAGAAAGTAATGGTGGAAGAAGTGCAGCATTTCACAACACAAATTATTTAGAATGATTCAGAAGACAGGCATCACTTAAAATTTTGCTAAAAATGTCTACATAAGAAAAATATATACAAAAGAGAAGACTTAAGATATTTCTGATTTCATACTATTATTGAGCTTCTTAAATGGATACTTCTACTAGGTAAGTCTTTTAGTGTCATTCCTGACTTAGTTCCTTAATGATAATTTCTACTTCTGTGGGCATGTGACTTTATTTTAGACCAAAATAGCAGTAATAATCAGCTTCTGAGATAGCTCCAGTGATACCTCACCTGCTAATATCTATAGCTTGGTATATTCCCCTCCCACAATTAATACTGCTGGTAAGAATACTAAAATAGATTGATTTATAGGTTGATAAATAGATAACTGGGTGACTTCTGTTAGGTGATAAAACATCAAGGTTTGTGCTCTGCTGTCTCTTGGATTACTACTCATGCTGGGGGAATTTGGCTGCCATGTTGTGAGGATGCTCAAGCAACCCCCAAAAGATGTTAATATGACAAGAGATGGGGGCATCCTGATAAGAGATTGTCCAGTGTCCAATTTGGAAGTGTGTCCTCTAGTCCCAGTCAAGTCTTCAGATAGCTGTAGCACCAGGCAACATCTTGACTGTAATCTCATGCAAGACCTTTAGACAAAAATCCCCCAACTGAGTCCCTCTGAAATTCTTGTTGTAAATGTGAAATAACAAGCACTGTTGTAAGTCACAAATTTCTGGATTACACAGAAATATATCAAAAATACAATTTCCAATGGGAATTAACCATTTCTTACTGAGAATTGTTGTGGTCACAGTTACTTTGAAAATACTTTCACATTGTCAAGACTCCTAGCTTATTTTTAATATGCTCCATAATCTTTTGCAATATCCTTTTTCATGCTGTTCATTTTTCCTATCAATGCTATTGCATGTTTTGCACCTGTCAAAATTTTACCTATCTTTCTTAGCTTGCTAAAATTCCAGATTCTTTCTACATGACACCATCTGCTCCAGTAAGAGGCAAGCTCATTCTTCAGAGCTTTTATAATACTTTGCTTTTACATTTTTTATAATATATCATATATTGTGGTGTTATTTCATTTGTCTTAACTGCAGCCAGATTTGACGTTCTTGAGAGGCTGGGTCTGCATTGTATTGATTTTTTTATACAACATTATTTCTAGTACCTGGACTATTATAATGTGAAAAATAAACCTGGAATGAGAACCAACCAACTAGAACAGCATTCAAGTTCCTACTTACCATCTCAAAATGGAAGATACTTCATTTATGAAGAGTATCAGAGAAATTATGTCTAAGAGTTACCATGAAGATGTAATGTCAAAATCTGAGAAAATAATTTGACCTAGCACTATCATAATGTGGGTGCTCAAATGTAATTATAGTTTGCTACCATTTTGAGGGGTTGAGGGTACCAGGGATTGAACTCAGGGGCACTCAACCACTGAGCCACATCCCCAGACCTCTTTTTTATTTTATTTAGAGATAGGTTCTCACTGAGTTGCTTAGCACCTCACCATTGCTGAGGCTGGCTTTGAACTTGGGATCTTCCAGACTCAGCTCCCAGAGTTGCTGGGATTACAGGTGTGTGCCACCACACCTAGATTAATTTGATACCATTTTTATTCTCCATTCATGTAGTGTACAATAATATCCAATATATGCCAAACTATCTTTTAAACTCTTCATATTATCTTGATTTTTTTCAAAAACTTTATGCAGCATCACAGTTCCAACAAAGAAAGAAAGGTAGGAAAGTGTGCCTGCAGTTATAAAGTTGCTAAGTAGCTTTCAAGATTAGTAATAGTTGTTCTTTGCCCAGAAGCAAGTACCTAACCAAAGTAAAATATTGCCCTATCCATAAATATAAGTTGAATATGTGAGAATGTTGGACAGACCTAAGAAGTTTGATTTACATGGATATGTTTGTTTTTGTGAATCACATTTCTTATTTACTCCCATTAATTAGGGGTTAAAACTACAAATATAAAGATAGTACAAACTTCCTTCATATATTTCACTTGGAATAGCCCATATATTTACAAACTTAGATAAAGAATCATGAGGAGTAAGAACAGTCCTTGATTATATAGCAATTGTGAATTATAAAGTACGGAATTCTAGCATCTGCCTCATTGTGGAAATCATCAGAATGAAGTTGAAGAGTATGTCACAGCAATTGATGTATGACATGATTATTTCACAATCCATATGGAAAATAGGAATAATACTAAGCCTGTATGGATTATCTCAAAGAGTAATTAATTTCTTAAAAACCTCTTATACATTACTAGGCTGACACAATAAATACTAGTTCTCCTATTTCCGTACTGCTGATAGGTGTAATCAGGATAGGGCAGGTTATTCTTTAGTAACAAGAAACTAAAAATCTCAATTGCTTAAAAACAGCAAAGATTTAGGTCTGCCTCACACAAAGTCCTCTACGTGTTTGGGTAAAGTCTAAGTCAGCTATTGTCAATGTGGTCATTCAGCACTGCCCTTCCACATCAGTATATGCTTTCAAGTTCGCTAAAGCAGAGGGAGACAAGGAAGTCCAGCACCAGCAACTAAATGTTTCTGCCTAGAGGCAACACTTGTCACTTGCACTTATGTTCCATTAGCCAAAGTAAGACATATGGCCGTGCTTAACCCTGTAAG
Source organism: Xerus rutilus (assembly GCA_028644305.1). NCBI lineage: Eukaryota > Metazoa > Chordata > Mammalia > Rodentia > Sciuridae > Xerus > Xerus rutilus. Next base: position 117,931,332 of record CM053399.1, read on the forward strand.
GATCAGGAAATACAAAACTTTCAAGTCCATGAAGGCAGAGATCCAAAAATAATAGCAAGCAAGCTAATCACTATCATATCATTACTCTTTTACTTGTAGACTTAGCCACAAGATGAATAGCTCTATAATTTCCTCAAGGTCACTATGGTTAGGCTGTAGCTAATGTTGATTTTAACATTTTTTTTTAATATTCAGAGGAAAAGTGGCTGCTAATCGTGGATTTAGTTAATTTAAATTAATCATTTTCTATAATTATTATTGCTTCATGAATAAACCCCACAGTGTCTGTGTAAATGTGTGTGTGTGAGTGCACACAGTCCTCTCTTATTCTGTAAAAAAGATGTCAAGGAGATGGATGATTTCTAGAGTATCTGTTTACCCTATAGTATTAATAGCTGTCCTTTCAAAGAGGGAGAAAACTTTTGAAAGTCATGTACAGGAATTTTCTTGCCAAGTATTCATTGAGTTATGGATAAATTACTTGTATGTTGGACTAAATCTTCTCACCTCTTCTGTGCTATGGAATAAAACTACATGGAGAAGAAACGTGGCATAGTATGTGATTCTACAAAATAAAAATGAAAACATGATCTTACAGCACATCCTGTCAAATGCAAATTGCCTTCATTATGGCTCCAAAGAAGCAAGAAGGGAAACAAACTTTTCTTTTTTAGTACCAGGGATTGAACGCAGAGGTACTTGACCATTGAGCCACAACCCCAGCCCCATTTTGTGTTTTATTCAGAGACAGGGTCTCACTGAGTTGCTTAGCACCTCGCCGTTGCTCTGATGGCTTCGAACTTGGGATTCTCCTGTTTCAGCCTCCCAAAGTGCTGGGATTACAGGTGTGCACCAGAGCACCCGGCTGGAAACAAACTATTGATTTCATTACAAGACAAACCTCATGGCTATTACCTAACTATATTAGTAAATTGACATCTTTGCTGGGTGGGATGGCACATGCCTGTAATCCCAATGACCCGGGAGGCTAAGGTAGGGAATGGCAAGTTTGAGACCAACCTCAGCAATTTAGTGAGAGCCTCAAGAACTTAGTGAGACCCTGTCTCAAAATAAAGAATAAAGAGTACTTGGAATGTAGCTCAGTGAAGAGTGTCCCTAGGTTGAATCCCCAGTACTAAAAAAAGTAAATGGACCACTTTAGTACAAGAATTCATGGGATCTTAAATATGTTCATTTACCCTATAAGCCATAATATTATATTAGAATAAGTGCCAGGAAAAATAATACTATATAAGCAACTGCTGTATCCTCAACCAGTGCTATTGTCAGTTGTCCCCACAATAATATGTTCTACTCAACTCTTGGAAAGCCAAATCATCCTGCATCCTTCAGGTTGCTTTAACACTTGAATGATAGTGTATAACAAAAGTATTCATGTAGATGTATGAGGTGATTACAACTTATTTGTATGTATTTTGAAAATACATTTACTTTTATTGAGATAGATTTCTTCTTTAAATAAAATAAATGCATTTTATAAGCCTCAAGCAAATATTCTTTCATATATCAATTGGCAAGTATAATAAATATCCATATTTTTGTATTATGTATATAGTAGTAATTATATCAAATAATTACTTTATTACCAAAACATCATGGATAAATTACCGTTATAAAAAGACCGTTGTAATGTACATCCATTATGCATACATTACTAGCTTCTAAATAACATGTAGTCATTAGACGCCATTGTGAAGATGACAAATTAAACTCCACCAATAGATATTAATGGCAATGCATGATGAGTTAGTGATGCTAATTTTAAAATGTTGTAGCTTTGGAACAGATTTTTTAAAAAGAATATTTTCAACACCCTGGTGTAAAGCTTCTGTGGGGTTATTTGACAGATGTCCTGTGAGTTCCTTCAAAGCAGGGGATAAAAGTATAGTGCTCCAAACAAGAAAGTGTGAGCAGAATGGCTTTTGGGCATGTGGGTGGGGAGGCTGGCACATTCTCAGTTCAATTAAATGCAACTTTAAATTGTGAATTTGCACAGAGCTGAAAAAAGACAGCCATGTGGAAGTTTGTTTTCATTCTTAAAGTGAATTCTATTCTGCCCTTGATACACTCAGATAGTGCTCAGTGCTGCTAATGTAGAATCTTCCGGTAATGTGAGAGGTTGGGACACATATGTTGCTAGAAACATGTTTCCTTCTCAGAAACTGAGGTACAGAGCAGCTACCACCAATTTACTTTCAACATGATTGGATTGACTTTTTAGAATCCAAAAGAGTTTTCTCAAGATGCATGGAAATTAAACATAAATGGTCTTGGCTGAGGATTTTGAGTCCATTTGATATGGCATAAGCACAGTGTACCAGATCTCTCCCACTAATCACAGCTAAAACTTTGAACACAACACATATGACAACAATCTGAATGCTCTAAATGGTAGAGAGAAGAAGGTACCCTGGCTGCGGATGGCTTGCTGTGGGAAGCACACTGGAGAATATTTAATATATATTCTGTAACTCACCTTCCCATTCCTGGAGATTTAGTCTAGAGCAATGTACACTTATGTTCATACACACAAAATGACTGAACAATATGATTAATCACAGTAACTGTATTTTTAATCAGTAGAAACTACTAATAGCCTACAGTTAAAATGTAAATAGTTATGTTATTTTTATATGATGCTATGTTTGGCTTTTATTTTTTCATAGATCATTGGTTACCACCATTAAAACATATGAAATCTCTTAGGACATGATTATTTAAAAAAATAGTATATTAATATTATTGGAAATTCAGTGTTCAAGCCCACCTAACAAAGTTTAAAAAAAGAAAAATTTAAAACTAACGTATTATAATTTAATTAAAGTTATAATGTACCTTTTTGACTGTCAATATCACTATATACTATCCTTTTGGAATATAATATAAAATAAATAGCGTTATAAAAACATTTTTTCTATATTCCTTTTTATTAGAGTTCAAGAAACACACTGACTTAAAACATTTATTGGCAATAGTAGGTTGTTTGCTCAAGCTTCAACATTATAGATTTATCAAAGACCTGGCAAAAATGTGGCTAGAGACTGTCACAAGGAACACTCGTTATCACAAGGAATTCTCTCCTTACGAAATAGTATTTCTGAGTCCAGTTAAAGAATCTGCTCACTATTTATTAAGGAGTCTCACCTCATCTGTTAAGGTGATAGTGTTAATTTTGTACTGTTAAGATTATGTAGTCACAATATTAATGGATGAGGCTAGGTCCTGGCAGACACAGAGTTAGGCACCACATGACCATATTTCATTTGGCAATGGTCTGAATATACAATGATGATGGTAATCCCATAGGATTATATTACCTGGTGACATCACAGCTATATTTGCTTGTGTAAATACACTGATACTTTCACCATATTGAAATCACCTAACAATGCTTTTCTTAGAATGTGTTCCCATAATTAAGCAATACATAACTGTACTAAGAAATAATAACTCCTGTTGGGTCCCTCAAAGATTTTGTATTTTGGATGCATCAACTAGCATCTAGAAAAGTTACTAGTCCTAAGTAAATGATTATATCTAGATTATTTATTTTTATTAGTATTTAGGAAGGAACTTGGTACAAGTCCTTACTAAATAAGCTTAAGTGTTTTTAATAGTACTGCAAAAGTAATGAGGTCTTCAAATCATAAGGATTATATCACTGAAGAATATGATTTTAATATTTTGAGTAACGTCACTAACACTGTAATCAAAACATCATTTGAAGGACAAAGATTTGAAAGGGTCCTCACTCCATGAACGTCTTCTCTCTGATGAGTTATGGAAGTAAGCAGCCTTATAATGTTGTGGTTCTGCCTTGTTTTATGGGATTGTATACTTTGTCAACTTTAAAATATAGATTTATTGTGATCTAAGCTTAAAAGATTTATCAACTTCCTTTTTTAGGGGGCAGGCGGGTTACCAGGGATTGAACCCAGGGGCACTTAAGCACTGAGCCACATCCTCAACTCTTTTTTGAATTTTATTTAGAGACAGGGTCTTGACAAATTGCTTAAGGCCTCACTAAATTGCTGCAGCTGGCTTTGAATTTGTGATCCTCCTGCCTCAGCCTCCTGAGCTACTGGGATTTCAAACTTGGGCCACTGTGCCTTCCTCAACTTTTCAAAGTGAAATAAATAACAAATTATGGATGAAATACCAGAGATTTAAAAAATAAAGACAGACTGGAAACTTTTCTAAATTTCTTTGAAATCTCAGTTTGGAACTAAAAAATAAGCATAATTTTGGTACTGTTTTTTAAAATGCATTCTCTGTGCACAGAAAATTATTAGGTTTAAACAGGCTCAGAATTTTGGGCTTTCCTTTCACTGGAGATTTATGGAAATAGTTCAATGAGAAGTTCAATTTAGCCAAGAGAATAGAGACAGAGCTATAGAAAATATTGTGCTCATCTGGGAAAAGTATTACCTACTGTCTCTCATGTAGGACTATTGGAAAAGAATCACCAAGTTGCAACTACAGGTATATCTGAATTAATTTTGAAATAAGTGAGAAAGGGTAAAAAGAGATGTCAGAGGCCTTCCCACTCTGGATGAAGGACATACTGATTTCCCTTAACAACGACTTTGATAAAATCTTATTTTTCACTCCACATACTTGTAGTTACATAGATTACAAGTGTCCAGTGTCATATACAAAAATAGTTGCAAAGTTCAGGCAAGGAAGCTAATTTCCTGATGTCTAATCCTGGGCTATTTACACACAAATATACCCGAAATCCATATTTTATACTGTGTATTTACAAATAGTTCTTTTTTTACAAGAATATAATCTTTGGTTCTGTACTTCCTATATCACAATCACTCTGATACCTCACCACTCATGTCACTCAAAATAAGATGCTACATAATGCAGTTCTTGCTTTCTCTACCATGGCTCCAATTCCATATCTACTACTGACTCATTTCCTGCCTTTCTCTTCAGTGTTCCTCATGCTCTAGCTATATACATTGAAGAAGTGTCAATGCTACTTGATGGCATTGACACTTGTCCTTTCCTGTTTCCTAAATTATTCAACTATTTGATTTTCTTCAAGTATGTTTGCAGATGCCACCATATCAGAAATTACCCTCAAGAACCTCCAGAAAGGAATGCAGCTTGATAATACATTGATTTTAGTCTGGTGAGAACCTTAAGAGACTTCCGACTTATAGAATTGTAAAATAATTGCCTTGTGTGGGCTTGTTTTATTTTTCCTGTAATCCACTAACTTTGAGGTAATTTGGATGATTGCAATAGAAAAATAATATGACCCAGACCAATTGGTCCATAGAGGTAGGTGTCAGTAAGATAAGAAGCCCTATAAGTTTTGTAGAATTTATTTTCTACCCTCTGGCACTTGTTTGTCTTACCAAGGTTTATAAAATAGTTGTTACTTCCTTTTCATCAAGTCCATACAACATGACATCATCAATGTGGTGGACCAGCTTGATAACCTACAGCCTGGAGAAGCCATTGATAACCCCACAGATTAAAGCATGGCAGGACTGTAGAGCTGAAATAGCTCTGAAGTAGGACTCTGAAGGCATATGGCTAATCTTATCAGGAAAAATCAAACTGCTTCTGATTTTCCATTCTAGCAAATATAGAAAAAACAAGAAAACAACAAATGTCCACCAACTCAGTGACTATATGCAAGGTGTCAGAGTAGTGGAAATTGGAGTCACCAACTAAGTTCACACATCTATTAAAATATACAATAAATGCTCACAATGGGCATAAAGCATGAGAACAATGTTGCATGTGAATTCTCAACAAATGACTACCTAGATGGAAGAGGATCTTAACAATCAGGAGGATGAAATGGCCCATAATAGCTATTTTTTCCCTACAACTAATTAAGTGGTCACAACTATTATGATTATTTTCTCCCACTACCCATTCCATATTCCTTTTGCACTCAGAAAATACCCTATGTTTCTGTAGCTCATTGTCCACTGTGATGACCTAATTTAGTGTATATAGTTTCCTAAAGACACTACCCAAGATTTTCAAGGTATTGCTTTGCAGATGGAGCTGTAACTTAGTTCTCAAAGGCCCTGCCCATTGTTCTTAATGTCAAACATGGAAATATCAGTTACCACTGTGAATATGAGCTCACTGATACATTTCGGTTTATATGTAGCATTCTTTGTTCTCTCTCAGTCTCTCTCCCTTTCTCTCTTTCTCTCTCTCTGTGTGTGTATTGAATGTGATTAAGGCATTTTAAAATCCAAGGAAAAATGTGGCCAAGGAAGAAAAATATTTACACAAGGTACTGTTTATTCCAATGAGAATACAGTGGTGGAAATGGTCCAGTGTAATCAAATTGCCATCATGTTCCTGGCTGAGCTTTGGGTCATGATGTACTACTAGACACTCAATGGGGTTCTCTCCTATTGGAAGTTTGGTGTTCCACTGTGACTATGGCTGAAGTATCCTTTGGAAGTGCAATTTTACGTTATATGAATGATTCTCAGGAATAACTATTGTATTCAGAGCTGGGGACTCTTAATTTGAGACTTGGGGAAGAGGAAGGAAGAGATCAAGTAAAAGAGGAAGAAATTCTACTTCTGGATGCTGCCCCACACCAAACAGGGAAAATAACAGATCTTCAGCAACATGCATGAGCTACCTAGGTACCTGGCACCTCTTACCAACCTCCAAAGCTTAAAAATTTGGCTTCTGCTTTACTTCTACATTTCCAAACACCATGACATATGTCTTTTGGATCCAGTGCTAATCTGGCTCCAAAACACAGAGATGTGTTTGGACACATCTAGCTCCTGGACACAGAGATGATGGATTAAGCCTTCATAAAGTGGATAACAGGTATCCTGCTTATGGAAGAAATAAGGTATTATTTTATGAATATTTTCCTATTCACAAAAATGGCAGTAGAATAATACTGTTACTCTTATATTTACCCTCTGTGTAAATACTGTTGTCTTAAAGCAAATATTAGCAAAGTATCACTTTTAGAAAAAGACCACAAGTCTGATATCCCTTGAAAGTTCTAGAATTTTATTATTTGACTTTATAAAAGTTTCTTCTGAATATATTGGAGGACATCACTCAGAATCTGATAAGGGAATTCTTGTGCAAGGATTTATTTAGGGAGTGTTCTCATAATCAAGTATGTAATCTCCTCTGAAGTCTGTGTGTGGCCCAAAACCACAAAGAGCTCTAGAACCCAAATTGAATCACAGAGTTGGTCCCAGTTTGAGGCAAAAAGGCCAGATTTTTACAATCCAGTCAGTTAGCATCCCAGGGGTTAGAGTAGCTAGCAGGGGAAGGTAACTCTCCTTTGGCTAAGGATAATTCTCTGGAGAAGCAGACATCAGTGATTTTATAGCAATCAGAAATCACAGTATTTAGGGTTAGAGTTAGGATTCAGAAAAAGAAAGTAGATAGAGCATCAATAGGGCATTTGTTTTTTGTGGTTCATACTATGTTAAAAACATGCCTCTTGGACAAGTTCTTACATTATCTGCTGTAATTCCTTCTTAAACACACATACATGCCCACCTTTCTCTGCCATGTTAGTGCTTAGTTTATTATCACTATAACTCCTGTATTTCCTGCCTTGCCCTACTTCCTCTATCACTTAAATTCAACTCAACCATTTCCAAGACCTCAGCTTCTGACATATGACTCTGCCCACTACACAGTGGTTTGGGAAACATAGTCGATTTCCTATTCTGACTGCTTCATCCTGTGAGGAGAAGTCATTTGGACACTAGTGAATTGTTTTCCATTTGTTGTATTCAGTTCTCATTGAAGGTTACATGGATGTAAAGTGAGCCGAGAAGGATCTGGAAACTCTCAGTGGAAGTAGTTAGTGGTCTTAGTCCATGCATCACCTTTCAACCCCATCATCCTTCAGAAATTTTATCTACATTAACATCACATCCTTCAACTTAGATAAGACTTTGCAAAAAAAAGTAACCAAACAATATTTATTAAATTTACATAACCCCTCAAATACATGTGTCCTCAGATACCTTAGTCATGCAAACTCTAAGCCCAGACCTCAAAAAATGAACAGTCTATTCATTTACCCAGGTCTGGAGTGCTTAGAGACTGGTTGCTGCTCTGCTTTTGCAGAGTAATTGTTGACTACTTTAAACCAGGAAATGTCATTGGCATACATCAAGTGTCATTTGTTTCTAGGCATTTTGCTTTCAGTTTCTTCTTGAGAGTAATGAGATCCTTAGGATTACTTGACTCAGCTGCTGTTTCCACTTTGAAGGGCGGATTTTTGTTTGTTCATTTTTTAAAAATTTTATTTAAAGTTAAAAATACTTTCCCAAGACCATAAAAACCTCCCCCACACCCAATGATGTAATATAAACTGAGCTTCTGAGCTCCAAAGGTTTTCTCTTGTCATTTGCAAAGTAATCCTGAGAAAGTTATATTTTCTTGCCTTGAAAACACATGCTAGTCATGTTGTGTTACTGTTGAGGCATAAGTAGAGAGAAGACAATCTGGGTGAAAATAAATATAAAATGAAGTGATATTCCAGTATATTTTCTGTGACTATTTCCTGGATTAGTTGTTTGACTAGTTTGAAATATGATGAAAGTCATAGGCCCCAAATAGGCACATATTAAAGTCCCACCATATTTTAAAACAAGGAAAGATGATGCTTTTTGGTGGTAGATCTTTAACTTTGTCCATTTTAATGACCCCGATATATTCTATTTGAGAAAAATAATGATGTTATATTTAGGGAACGAGACCAGACATTTCAAAGAAATGCCCTGACATATGATTGACTTCTATGTTAAAAGCTTAACTTTCTTTGTGAAACATTTTTTGCTTTTGAAGGGACTGACCAATGGTAGCAAAAACAGTATTTAATGGACAGGTGCATTTTATCCAGGAAAGCCACTTGTCTTCATGTCAAAGGTTTTAACCCTTGACAACACAGAAGAGGGTGAGTGGTTCAGCTATGTCTAGATTTTGTCTTTTGATCTCTCTTAATTATCTTTCCATACAGATGCATTTCCTTGGCCTCAAGGGTCACTTCTCTGTAGTTAATAGGCAAACACATTGTAATTTCTCCTCCAAGTTCCACTTTTAACTTTTCACCTTCATATTGGATATTTCCAATTAAAATTCCCACTACTGTCTCAAATTCAGCATTTATTATGTTTTCCCACCAAACCAGCACAAACTGCTCTTATAATAATTTTAGTTAATAACAACAGCTAGTCAATAGTCAACTAAGATTAAAAACTTGAAATATTTTTTTCCTTCCACATCTGATCAATCTCAATCCCTGAGGGTCTCCCCTACTCTGTTTTTCAGATTTATTTCTTCCTTTTGAGTCTAAGGGACAGCATTCTCATTCTGATTACTCTTACCTTATATCTGAAACTCATATCATACTTTCATTTCTAAAAGAAAACCAGTCCTGAGTACCTGAAGATCAGTGGGATAGGAAACTCATCAGCTTTACATTACATAGTCTAATCAAAAAGTTGTTTTATTTATTTATTTTTTTGGTGATGCTGAGGATTGAACCCAGTGCCTTGTGCATGTGAGGCAAGGACTCTACCAACCGAGCCATATCCCCAGCCTTATTCAGAAAGTGGTAAGGAAATACTTAAATATAGGGAGAAGCCACAGGTTTTAACTAATTCTCTTTTACTGTGTTCTCTCTCACTTGTTAGTGGAAACTTCTACATCCAGACAGGTGAATTTTCTCATAATCTCTCTCTCCTTCTAGGATGTTATTGTATACACATAAGGTATATGACATATATATGTATAAATATGCATATATATAGAGAGAGAGAAAAAAAATCTAAAAGATGTGAAGTGAAATATACATAGAGAATAAAACAGTGGTTACTGGGAGTGGAGATGAGAGGGAAAGAAATGGAGATATGTAGCTGAAAGGATAGGAACCAGCAAATGTGTTGGATAGACCAGTGGGAAAATGTTAGCCCAGCATGATGGTACTGTGTATTATCATTGTGCTGTTCTCACTTCAACTCCTCAATGTGCTTTTCCTAATCTTTACATTGTTCCAACCATTGCTTTTTTTTTCTAATCCTTTTCTACAATGGTTTCCAATATATAATTGGAATACATAAATGGCATGGATATTCTTCTAAAAAAGTATTGTGTGACCTTGCTCTTGTTTCCTAATAATGTCATTAATAATGACTAGTTTTATTATATGACTTCATTAGATTCTAGAAAGTGTGCTTTAGATGGGGGAATATTTGTGCATTTTTCTATCATGACAAAGGAAAATTAATGGAGTTCTGTGAAATTCCTAAAGTCACAAACATTAATGCAGAACCAAGAAAAGTTTGTGAACTTAATATCTTTCCTTTCATTTAAATTCCCACTACCATTTCAGTTGTAATTTATACCATTTATATATGTTGCTCCCTGGAAAAACCCTTTGTTTTGAAACTTTTCTGACTGATAGGGAACAGGGTTACTGTGTTTTGCCACGTAACTAGTTTAACAAAATGTTAGTACAGTGTAGTTGTTAATTCCTAGGGCCATGAAACTAGAGAGCCTTGTGTTTAAATCCCAGTTTTGTCACCGACTTATCATACGAATGGAGATAAATGGCTTCAAATTTCTAAGCTTGTTTCCTTATTTCTAAAATGGGGATGATAATGCTACCTGTCTCAGCTCTTGGTTATGAGTCTGCAATGAGAATCTATGGAAATATTTAACACAGTGCCTACTGCTGCCTAATAAAGGCTATTTTTATAACCATTTACAACTGATAATGGGAAAAGTGGTTGAGAAAGTAAAGGATGTTTTCCAAGACATCTCTACATTCTAAAGGCATTTAGACTTTTTAAAACAGATGATGCCTAACACAATGGAAAAAATACATAATAATGGAATTTTAAGCATTCTTGTCAACCAGGAAGGCAATGTTTGATGAAACTGCCCATTTTGCTAACCTTAAATGATCTCTGAGCTAAATGCATCATGTTAACTGAATTAGCTGCATCCCTAGTTTACATATCCTATCAGGTCATGTGTAGTCATTAATTTTGTGTCAACTGCACTGGGCCACTGGGTGCTTAGATATTTGGTCAAATCTTACTTCTGAGCATGTTTGTGAAGATGTTTCTGGATGAGATAGACTAGAATCTGTAGACTGAGTGAAGCAGATTGCCTTCTCTAATGTGGGTGGATCTCCTCTAATCAGTTCAAGACCTTATTAGAGCAAAAAGATTGAGTAAGCAGGAATGTTGCCTGACTGACAAGTACAACTGAGACATAAGATTTATGCCTGCAGACTAGAACTCATACAATTAGCCCTCCTGGTTCTTGGTCTTTCAACTCCAGACTAGAATTATATCTCTGCTCTCCCAAGTCTCCAACTTGCCAACTTCAGATCTTGGAACTTAAGCCATCAAAATTATGTAGTACAATTCATTATCATATAGATGTATATCTCAGATTGATTCTGTATCTCTGAAGAACTCTGAATAATGCACTGACATACTAAAAGCACCTGATTCCAGTCAACGCATGCTCATTCTTATTGAACAATGTGCTATGTAATGTCTTACTAGTCATAACTATGTATATCTTCCTATAAGTATGTATAATTCTTATAAGGAAGAAACTCTCCTTTACATATTACAGAAGCGGTTACTAAGGTCTAGAAAGATTGACATTTGGAAGAAAACACTCTTGGCAATTGGTATCTCTGTGTGCCAAAGACTCTCATTTGGCTGCAAGTGTAACTATCTTTCCATTGTACTATTCAATTTTCTACCTCCACCTGGAATCTGCATCCACAATTTAGCAACTTGTATAATCTACAGATTTACAGTTCACAAGAAAAAGTAAAAATGTTATGGGAGATAGATAGCCAAAGCCTTAAGTATTAAAAATACTTTCAGCATTAAATTTCTGCAATTTCACAATGTAAAGATATGGTAGTTGAATTCAAGGGAAGAAATAATGGTGCAAGACTACTGGGTAATAGATGTTTATCATGATATTAGCTATAAGAAATTGATATAAAGAGAATGAATGAATAATGCTAGATAATTTTCTTTTCTTCTCCTCCTTTTTTCTTCATCTTATCTCTCCCTCTCTCTTTTTCTCTCCCCCTACCCACTCTCTTCTTTCTGTATATTAGATATAGTACTAGGTATTACTAGAAAAGAATATACAACAGAGTATATAATACTACATTCCTGCTGTATAAGTGGTATTAAAGATATTTTATCAAACAAATGAACAAACACACCCCATACAACAAAGATCAAAATTTATCAGAGCAGAAATTCATCAGAACCAAGGACAGACAAAATAACTTCAAGAATCTGTCTCGATACAGAGACCTGAAAGACTGTCATGAAATTTGGCACCTCCATTCCTATGAAAACTGTGCTACAGGCTGCATAAGTCTCCCAAAATTCCTGTGTTGAAACTTCTCTCCTCTGTGACACATTGAGAGTCAGGTCCTTCATGGAGTGATAGAGTCATGAGGGCAGAACCCTCATGCACAAGATCAGCACCTGTATAAAAGAGATATGAGAGAGCTGTTCCCTTCTGGATGTAGCTAGAGGCAACATCTTGTAAGCAGAAAACAGACTTCACAAGATTCTGAATATGTCAGCACCTTGGTCTTGGACTTCTCAGCTCTCAGATCTGTGAAAACATAAATTTCTCTTCTTTACAAATAACCCAGTCTCAAGCATTTTATGGTAGCAGCAGGAATGCACTAAAACAACAACTAAAGAAAAAAGAAATTGGAAAAAGAAAAGGGAGCATTTAAAAATTCTGAAAACAATCATTGTTTCCTTAGAGTGATTATTTTTGTATTAACAGCTTTTCTTATATCTGTGTCATAAACTTCATACAAAGGGCACAACATCCAAATTAGCTTTTCTATTCTTTAGATATTTTTCATTTTTATGTAACATTAGCTTTATTTCATAAATCCCATAATTTCAAATAAAATAATACTTTTAGAGTCAAGGAGCATTGTCTAAAGGTCAGTATCTTCTATAACTAAGAGATAATTGAAAGAAGTATTCACTTGAAATCTTAAATTTTGGTAAATGATCCTTTGACAGAATTGCTATTTTTGAGTGCATTCATATATGCGTTTTTCTTGCCCCTTCTACCTTCCTGAGAAGTAGAGTGGGCTTATAAAGTTACATAAGGCCAAGAGTAGTTCTCTTCACATCTTAAAATAAACATTGTTCTATTCTGATAGCATTTTGGAGATGTGTGTCAAAATTCTCATTGAACAAATCACAAAGTAATACAAAATCCTGATGAAGCAGTTTAGGCAAACTGCCTGCCAGATGCTTAAGGAGACATGTGGCTTTAACTTGACTTGGTTAGAGGAGAAAAGCAGGAACAAAGTGGTCAAAACCCTATCTCAAAGCAGCCAAGAACATTCCATTCAGCAGAGGCCAATGCTTAATATACAGTGTCCTGTGCTTGGGAGGCCTCTCATTTTACTACTTGTAAATTGTCTTACATTGCTGAGGTCACTTTTATTGATTTATTATTTTGGTTTAGTCATTCAGGACATTGTGCTTGTTTTTAATGCATGATGCTTGTTTTATATCTTTTTAAAATAAACAACTCTTTTTTGAGATAGCCCAGAAAGAGCACACATTCTCAGAGATTTCTGTCTTGATATGAACTTTTCCCACTGTACTTCCCTGACATTTATCCAGGTAGCTAAATTCACCTAAACTCATGTACTTCTTACTTATCAAATATTATTACTGCAACTTACATGGCGGGCAGTTCTTAGGGTCCGCTGTCTTTGCACTGAACATGCAAATGTGTTTGGGATGTCTTTCCTTCTCAGATTAATGTGGTCTCTGCATACTTTTAGAAGGCTAGTGTTTCCCAACTTTGCATTTTTTTTCAACTAAGACATTTTTATTAGGGACAAATCATTGTTGCAAGAATGGGAAGGGAGAGGTTCATTAGCCTCTTCTGAGCTGGTACCCAAACCACAAGAGGGGAATGCTACTCTGGTTATTCATGTAGTCATTCCTTCAAGATAATCATCACACACCTACTCTTAGCAAAGAATAGCCAAATATGTGACCAGAGATACCTAGTGTCAATGCCTTGATAATTTAGAAATCTTAGGAAAAATTGATTTTAAAATTGGTTTTATTGGTGCTCTTAAGTGCACATAATAGTGGGATTCATTATGCCATGTTGGTACATAAACATTGCATAATTTGATCAATGTCAGTCCACATTACCTTCCCTTTCCCTTCTCCCCTTCCTCCTGATCTGCTTGCTCTGCTTTATTGATATCATTATTGATATTATTATTATTATTATTATTATTATTTTCTAGTGGCAAAATGCAGGAAGAAAAAAAAGTGAACTCTAACCCTAGATCCCAACTATACTGCTATGGAAAAAAGATAAATGTTTTTCTTTACCTTTTGGAATTTCTCCCTTCTATTGCAAGAAAAAATATTAGAGATTGTAAGCAGGGAAGAGTAATCAACCCTAATAGTTTTCTGACTGTTCCATGGGACTAGGATATCTTCTGTTGCTATAAGGAGATAGTAAGAAAATAGGGAAAAAAGTGTGAAATTTAGGTTTAAGGGTCTGCCGTCAGTGTCTTCCTAAGAAAGACTCTAACATGCAATATGGTAAACCAGTGAAATATTGTAGCCTAATTCACTTGACAAATATTTATGGAGGAATGGATGTGTGTTGGTACTGGGAATCCAGCAGCATATCATTTGATCAAGTTCACATATGAGTTTCAGAAAGCTTAACATTATAATGATTAGCAAGATGAACTTTTTTTTCTATCTCATGTAGATGTTGTGGGTTATTTTATCTTGCTGCAATTTAATCCTCAGCACAAGCTTTATCCATAACTACAGGAAGAAGGTGGAAAAGAAAGAAGAACAACTCTCCACTGTCAAGATAAATCTTTCTGAACATTTTCCACAATATACATAGAACATTTTTTTTTTGGTCCCAGGGATTGTACTCAGGGGTACTTGACCACTACTGAGCCATATCCCCAGCCCTATTTTGTCTTTTATGTAAAGACAAGGTCTCACTGGGTTGCTTAGCGCCTTACCATTGCTGAGACTGGCTTTGAACTCACGATTCTCCGGTCTCAGCCTCCCAAAGTGCTGGGATTACAGGCGTGCACCACTGCGCCCAGCTCCTAGAACAGTTTTACTTATTCACTTTAAGCCAGAACTTAATCATATGGCAATAACAAATTAAAAAAAAAAAACAAGTCTGGGAAATGTCCATTCTGAGCATGTGTGTTTCTAGCTAAATGCTTTGTAACATCTTCAAGAAAGTCAGTCTTCTGAAAATCAGACAAATGTGTTTTGTTGATACTTGAACGAGAAAAGTAAAAGCATATGGGAACACTGGATCACTATTGGAAAGTTTGGAGATTAGGATACAAGCCTAATTTTAAGAGAGTCAAGGCCATGAATGTACCAGATTCCCTCACCAGAAATTCTTCTACAATTCATCTTCTCTATCAAAGCCTTGGTGAAGTCTGGGAGGCATCAGTTTAATTGGAAAGGCATTTCACATGGCATTTTATTCCCCCAAAGTGCTGAGATGCATACTTGGAGGAAGAGCAATGTAAGTAGTAATGGACATAGAGATCACTCACAACGTTTAGGGCTTCTACCCATTTAAGTCAATCCTGATTTACATATCTAAGATCGCTTGATGTAATTAGCTAATACTCTGAATCTGTGCAAAGCAATAATTTGTCCCTATATTTCAAGGTGATTTTAAATTAAAGACATACAGAAAAGTCTTGATTTTAAATTGAAATACCATTTACATAAATCCCAACTTAAAACCAAGTTCAAAAGCATGTTTATGTAATGGGAACCTTACCATATTCAGACAAATGAAACCTAATCCCATTTTAGTGACAGTGTATATATATCAAGGCTCTGTATATATTTACATTTTTATTTCACACATTCTCCAGGTGAACAGAGGAAGCATTTATAGTCATCAAACTTGTGTTTAAATAATGTCAAATGTAATAAAATATTAATGAAACATTTCATACTTTGACTATATTGCCTTTCATAGAAGTCTGCTGTGCATATTAATAGGCATATATGACTCTTTCTGTGGAATAATTATTCAAATGCCATTTACTGAGGACCTGGCATATGCCATATGAATGAACTACATTGAGGGTTAAAGGTAAAAATTGAAATAAACTTTATGTTCTACCCTAATGATGCTTACAGATAAGTTGAATAAAAGATCCAGAATAACTACTAACATAATGCAGCATCCACTAAATGCCAAACTAGTGAAGCAAATAATCAATGAGATTTATAAGAATCCAGAGAAAGGAAAGATTATTTTAAGCTTTCAGTGGAGGAGCTTTAGGGAGAAAGTATATCTTGATATACTCATTGAAGGATGGTAAAATTTAAATAATGTTTGAAGTATGTGCTCATTAGAAAGCAGAACAAATTTTATTTTTAAGAACTTTGGCTATAAAAATAAAAAGGAGACTAATAATTCAATTTTGAACATTAATTTTGAATTATACACATATTTAATTTTTAAAAATTTATGTGATTTGTTATGTTTTAGCTTTATGGAGTTTTACAGACATAAAACTATATTTAGGATGTAACACATGATGTTTTGATATACATATGCATTGATATATGGACACAGAGATTTTAACAATTAGTATCTATTACCTTACATAATCACCCTACTTTCCTGTGGTGAGAACATTTAAGTTCTACTCCTTTAGCAAATTTTAAGTATAAAATACCGTGGTATTACTGATAGTCATCATGCAGCATATTAAATTTCCAGAATTTATTTATCATGCATAAATAAAATTTTGTATCCTTTGGTCAAGACCTCCCCATCCAGCACCTGGAAACTACTATTTCAATCTCTGCTTTTATGAGTCTAATTTATTTTGGATTCCATATGAAAATGAGTCCATGTAATATTTGTCTTTCTGGACATGGCTTATTTCAGTTAGCATAATGTCCTCCAGAATGCTTGTTGTTGAAAATGGCAGAAATTCTTTCTAAGGCTGAAAAATTTAAATTCTTTTTAAGGCTGTGTGTATGTACACTATAAAAGTATATATTTTAATATATCTATAAATGTATATTATAAGCATATATTATGTATTTATTTTATTCAATTACATATGTAATTATCTTTATCTATTAACTGATAGGCTCAGATTGACTCCATTTTTTTTTTTTTTTACTATTATGACTAACACTGCTATGAACATGGGAGTGCAGCTGTCTCTTCAAAATACTGATTTCATTTCCTTTGGATATGTACCCAAAATTAAGATTGCTGGATCATATGGTAATTCTATCTTTAATTTTTTGAGGAACTTGCATACTGTTTTTTTTTCCTTTTTTTTTTTTTTCTTTTTTTTTGGTACTGGAGATTCAACTCAGGGGCACTCGACCACTGAGCCACATCCCCAGCCCAGGGTCTCACTGAGTTCCTGAGCACCTTGCCATTGCTGAGGCTGGCTTTGAACTCCCGATTCTCTTGTCTCGGCCTCCCTAAGTGCTGGGATTACAGGCTTGCGCCACCACGCCCAGCCTCCATACTGTTTTCTATATTGGCCATACCAATTTACATTTCACCCACAGTGTATGAGGTTTCCCTTATCTTTTGACTTTTTTGTGATAATCATCCTAACAAGTATAAGATGGTATTGTACCTCTTTGTGGTTTTAATTTTCATTTCCCTGAAGATTAGTGATAATGAGCCTTTTTTTATGCACCTGCTTTTTATGTTTTCTTCTGAGAAATTCTTATTCAGGTCCTTTGCTTATTTAAATTCACATTGGGGATTGTCTTGCTTTTGTTTTTGTTCTTTGTTATTGAGTTGAGTTTTTCATATAGTTTGGATATTGACCTTTTATCAAATGTATAGTTGGCAAATATTTTCTCTCATTCTCTCTGTTGTCTTTTCACTCTGTTCATTGTAACCTGTACTGTGCAGAAGCTTTTTGTTTGATTAATTCACATTTGTCAACTTTTGCTTATGTTTTCTTTGCTTTGGGGTAGCTATAAAATAATAATAATAATAACAGCTCAGATCTATAGAAAGAAGTTTTTGATTGATTCAATCACCTTACTTGGTATTTGTCTGCTATTTGATTTTATATTTACTCAGATTCAATCTTTGTAGATTGTATGTTTGTGGAAATATATTCATTTCTTTGAGGCTATTCAATTTTTTTCAATTAAATATTCATCGTAGTCTCTTATAATCCATTGCATTTTGTGGTGTTGGTTGTAATGTCTTCTCTTTCATTTATAGCTTTATTTATTTGAGTATTTTATATGTTTTTCTTATTAGGTTACTAATGACTTGAAAATTGTATTTGTTTTTTCATAAACCTAACAGTGTTGATTATCTTTTCCATTGTTCTATTCTCTATTTCATTTCCATCTGCTCTGATCTATATTATACCCTTCTATCACCATTGTGCTTACTTTATTCTTATTTTCTGCTTCTTTGAGGTCTAAAGATAGGTTTTTGATTTGAGATTTTTCCTTTTACTTAATGTGGGTGTTTATTGCTAAAAAATGCCCTGTGAGAATGACTTTTGTTGGGTCCCATAAGTTTTAGTTTGTTATGTTCACTTGTCTGAAGATTTTTTAAAATTTATTTTTGACTTTTTTGTTTGACCCAGTGTTTATTTGAGAATGTTATTTAATTTCTACATATTTGTCATTTTTTTTCAATTTTCCTCCTGTTACTGAATTTTAGTTTCATAATACTGGTAGGAGAATATCTGACATTATTTCATTCTTCTTAAGTGGGTAAATACTTGGTTTTTTGCAATACCTAATCTATATATGTTTGCTTCATGTCTTCCGTGTATGTTTGAAAAGAATGTATATTCTGTTGCTTTTGAGTAGAATATTCTGTTAGATCCATTTGTTCTATAGTGTTGTCTTCTCTATCTTTTTTGATTTTCTATTTGGACTTGTCTCCATTGTGATTTGGAAGTCATGCTGTTGAACTACTAGTTACCCTTTCAGTTCTCTTAATATTTGTTTCATATGGTACTCCTATATTAGGAATGCATATATATTCACACTTGTTATAACCTCTTGACAAATTGATCTATGTCATTTACAATTATCTTGTCTCTCGTGTTAAAGTCAAAATTGTCTGATGTAAATTTGGATAACTTTGCTCTCTGGTTTTCATTTACACAGAATATCTTTTTCATTTCCTTCACTTTCATCCAATGTGTGTTTTTAAAAAAGCATAAAAAAAAACCCCCAAACTGAGTCCTTTGTAGGCTGTATATAGTTGGATCTTTCTTTTTGCTTTCAACCCATTTAATAACTTGGTGTGTTTGCTTAAAGATTTAGTCCACTTACATTTAAAATAATTATTGCTAACAAGGACTCACTATTGTAATTTTGTTGTTTCTTACTCTTTTGTACTTACTTTGTTCTATTCTTGTTCTCTTCCTTTGTAATTTGATAAAGTATTTTTTGTAGTGGAATGCTTTGATTACTTTCTCCTTTTATTTAGTATCTCCTACTAAAGGGTTTATTTTGTGTGGCTGTCATGATATTTACATAAAAAACAATTATGTTCCAATGATCTATTTTAAGTTATTAACAATATGATTTTGTCCACATATGAAAACTCTACAAGTTAACTATTCCATTCAGGTGTTTTCAGTTATATAAATCACAACTTAGACCTTTTCATATTGTGAATCTATTAACAAATTATTGTTAGTAAAGTTATTTTAAAAAACATTTGTCTTTTTTACTAGAGTTAAAAGCAATCCATACACCACACTGTGTTCAAGTATTTTTAAATTTGATTATATTCTGACCTTCAAAATGAGTTTTATATTTTTGTATGTTGTCATTTTATTAGTATCCTTTGATTTCAAATTGAAGACCTCCATTTAGCATTTCTTGTAAGGTTGATGTACTGGTAATGAATTTCTACAGTTTTTGTTTATCATGGAAGGTCTATACTTTGTTTCTGAAAGAGTTTATCTATGTATGGTGTTCTTGTTTAATGGTTTATTTTTCCTTTAGCACTGTGAGTAAATCTTCTCACTCTCTCTTAGCCTTCAAGATTTCTGCTGAAGAATATACTGATATATTTCCTTATATGTAATAAGTCACTCTTGCTTGCTGCTTCCAAAATTCTTTGTTTTTGACTTTTGAGAATTTGATTATAATGTGACTTTATTTTAAGTACATTTGGGGTTCTTAGGGCTTCATGCATATGATGTTTATTCCCTACTCTAGATTTGAAAATTTTCCTATCCTTAATTCTTTAAATAAAATTTCTAAACCTTTCTCTTTCTCTGCTCCTTTTAGAACATTATGTGTAGACTTGTTCATTGGTGGTATCCCATGTCTCAAAGGCTTTCTTCATATTTCCATCTGTTTTTCTTTCATTCTTTCTCTATTTTTTGTTCTTCTGCCTACATAATACTAAATAACCTGTGTTTGAGATCACTGATTCTCTGTTTGACCATGTTTGATGTTGAAACTCCCAATAAAATTATTTTGTTGTGTTATTGCATCTTTTAATTCTGAATTTCTGTTTGGTTCATTTTTATGGTTTCTCTCTATATATCAATTTCTCTTCTTGTTCATGATTGTTTTCTTGATTTTATTTTTCTATCTGTTCTCTTGTGGATCACTGACTTTGAATTCTTTGTAAGGCAGTTCAGAGGTCTCCATTTTATACATTCAGTTTTTAGCATTTTCTTTTATTCTTTGATGGTACCATGTTTCTTTGATTATTCATTAACCTTGTGGGATTGTGTTTGTGTCTGTACATTTGAAAAAAAAGATGCTTCTTCCAGTCTTTACAGACTGACTTCAGCAAGTTAAGCTCTGTATTAGTTACCTGTTCAGAGATTCTGGATGGGCTAACCAGTGGGATTCAAGGTTAGAGTTCTTGTTGGAGTCCTCAGTCAATCTGGTCTGGTACTTGGGACCATAGGAGTGGGCTTGGTGCCTGAGTTTATATGGGAAAGTTGAAAATTTGGATTATGAGGCTTATATTGGATCCAGGTCTGTTAGAAATGACTTGGTGCCTGTATATAGAGTAAACCTGGTGCTTGGATTTGCAGTGAAATTAAGGGCTCATTTCACTTTCATTTCTGGACACAGAAGGAATTTTTTATACTGCATTATGTGACCTTAAGAGAGGTAACGGTGTAAAACTGTCCTTCCTACCCTCTTCAGTGTGTCTTTTATTATTTATGTACTCCACTCAGGTGCTGAATTCTCTCACCTGGATTTCTTATCTTCTGTAAAAGCATTTTTGTGCATATGATGTGTATGGGGTTATTCAAAATGACATCTCTGTAAGGGTACAACACTGGAAACTCCTATTTCATCATCACATTGACATCAATGTGATGTCAACTTAAATTCATTATTAATGATAATGAAAATAAAATAAAATTGCAAAATCACAATACACATTGGCATGAAAATGAGTATGTACATTTCTATGGACTGGTGAGAACATAGTTACAAAGATGTGTACATAAATATTGCATATGGTTGAAGACACAGGCAGTCTGTGTGCTAGATGTGGAAGAAGGCTAAAATTTATGCATCTGCAATGTAATAAAAGTAAAGTATTATGCATGAAATGGAAGACTAAAGCAAACCTACATGGCTGCTTAACCTTAGGAGCTAAGAAGGGGCTATCATTCTCAAGGAAAGAAATTGAAATATGCTGTTTCTCCCTATTACTAAAATTTTACAAAAAGCTAAGAACATAAGAAAGTAAGCAAATTAAGATACAACCTCACATATCTGTACTAAATATTGACCAATTAATAAACTCCAGAATAATTTCAGACGAAGAGCCAATAAGTCATTGCACAATAGGAGAGAAAGGTGCTAGTCGGGCACTGAAAAACTACCTTAAAAAAAAATAAACCAAAAACACATAGGGAAAGAAAGGACACACACACACACACACACACACACATGCCCATATCCCCTTTTGGTTATCTATCTATCTATGAATATATCCCTTTGAGATATATATATATATATATATATATATATATATATATATGCATCTGTATATATATGTACATATATACACATATATATGAATATGACTAGCAAACTATTCTAAAACACATAAAAATTTTAATTCATACAAATGCATCAAGAAAGGAGTTATTCAGACACTGAAAAACTACCAGATAAGAAATAAACTAAAAACACATAGAAAGGGAAAGAAAGGACATGTGTGGGCATACACATACACATGGGTATGTATCCCTTTTGGTTGTCTATCTATCTATAAATATATTCCCTTTGATTACATACACACACACACACACACACACACACACACATAAATGGACTAGCAAACTAAAGCACACGAAACTTTGAATTCATACAAATGCATTGAAGACATCAGTTTGATAATACAGACTTAATTCAAGTGAATTTACTATTAAAGATGAATCTTAAGGGCTGGGGTTATGGTACAGTGGTAGCGTGCTTGCCTAGCATGTGAGAGGCACTGGGTTCAATCATCAGCACCACATAAAAATAAAATAAAGATATTTTGTCCACCTACAACTAAAAAATTAATATTTAAAAAAAGATGAATCTTAAAATCTTTTAAAATAAATACATTTTTTATGTCCAAAGACATAACTGTATCACAAACTTAAATAAAAATAATTATGAAATAATAAGATTTAAGTGAAAAAGGCTAATAAATGAAAGACCCAATATAGAATTTCTGAGAATTAAAAATGCATTCCAGGGCTGGGTTGTAGCTCAGCGATAGAGCACTGGCCTTCCATGCGTGAGGCCCTGGGTTCAATCCTCAGCACCACATACAAAGCAATAAAACAAAGACATTGTGTCCATCTACAACTAAAAAATAAAATATTTTTAAAAAATGCATTCCATTAAATTTTTAAAAGATTAAAAAAGGGATAATTTTTCAACTCAGCCTGAAAAAATAGTTTGGAGAATAGTCAAATGTAATTAGGCATAGAGATATAAGGAAATAAAGATATAAAAGAATAATTAGGGAATAGAAATTAAAAGGTTACAAATGCATAGAATAGATTGGAATTCCAAAAGAAAAGAATATAGACAGAGGGGAAATATTTGAAAATATAAATAGTCAACCATGTGGATATATAACTTCTTCATTCATATATTCAGCTAATGGTAGATCAAATTTAATTAAAAAATGCATCTGTACTAAACAGATTTTGAGAGGTTAATATTCAAAAGACAATGCAGTATAAGAACTATTTACATAGCACTTTACATTACATTATTAATTATAAATAATCTAGAGATTACGAACAGCATACAGGAGGATGTACATAGGTTACATACAAATAGCATGCCATTTTAAAATAAAAAACATTCAAATAAATAACTAAATAAGTAAATAAAAAAATTTGGGGGGAAAAGAGGGAAAATAAGTAGAATATATAAATGGACAAATAGTACTACTATCCAGATTAAAAGCAATATATTATGAAAAATAAAATAAATTAAAAAAAGAATTTGAGCATTTGTGGGTTTTAGTATTCATAAAAGTTCCAGAAACCAATCCCACATTAGTGTTAAAGAATGATTATATTAGAATTTTCCATGATTTTCAAGTGTTAAAAAATACTTAAGTATTAATGTCAAAAACACATATTAACAATCAAATAGAGCGTTCAGAAATGTACAGATACAAATCAATAAAAATTGAAACAAAAGAAACAATTCAAAAAATTGACAAAACAAAAAGTTGGTTCTTTGAAAAAATAAACAAAATAGACAAACCCTTAGCCACTCTAATGGAAAGGAGGGAGAAAATCCAAATTACTAAAATTTGTGATGAAAAAGGAAATATCATGACAGACACTACTGAAATACAGAAGATAATTAGAAACTATTTTGAAAATTTATACTCCAGTAAAATAAAAAACCCTGAAGATACCAACAAATTTCTAGAGGCATATGACCTACCCAAACTGAACCAAGAAGACATACACGACTTAAACAGATCAATTTCAAGCAAGGAAATAGAAGATGCCATCAAGAGACTGCCAACCAAGAAAAGCCCAGATCCAGATGGATTCTCAGCTGAGTTCTACAAGACCTTCAAAGAAGAATTAATACCAACACTCCTCAAATTATTTCATGAAATAGAAAAGGAGGGAACCCTCCCAAACACATTCTATGAGGCAAGTATCACCCTGATTCCAAAACCAGACAGAAACACATCAAAGAAAGAAAACTTCAGACCAATATCCCTGATGAACATAGATGAAAAATTCTCAATAAAATTCTGGCAAATCGCATACAAAAACATATCGAAGAATAGTGCACATGATCAGGTGGGGTTCATTCCAGGAATACAAGGTTGGTTCAACATATGGAAATCAATTAATGTAATACATCACATCAATAGACTTAAAGATAAGAGTCATATGATTTTATCAATCGATGCAGAGAAGGCATTTGACAGAATACAACACCCTTTTATGCTCAAAACACTAGAAAAACTTGGGATAGTAGGAACATCCCTCAACTTTGTAAAAGCTATCTATGCTAAACCCAAGGCCAACATCATCCTAAATGGAGAAAAATTGGAATCATTCCCTCTGAAAATGGGAACTAGACAGGGATGCCCTCTCTCACCACTGCTATTCAACATAGTCCTTGAAACACTAACCAGAGCCATTAGATAGATGAAAGAAATTAAAGGGATACAATTGGAAAAGAAGAACTCAAACTATCATTATTTGTGGACAACATGATTCTATATGTAGAGGATCCAAAAAATTCTACCAGAAAACTTTTAGAATTAATAAATGATTTCTGCAAAGTAGCAGGATATAAAATCAACACCCACAAATCAATTGCATTTCTATACATCAGTGATAAACCCTCTGAAAAAGAAATTAGGAAAACTGTCCCATTCACAATAGCCTCAAAAAAAATAAAATACTTGGGAATCAATTTAACAAAAGAGGTGAAAGACCTCTACAATGCAAACTACAAGACACTGAAGAAAGAAATTGAAGAAGACCTTAGAAGATGGAAAAATTTCCCATGCTCCTGGATAGGCAGAATCAATATTGTTAAAATGGCCATACAACCCAAAGTGCTATATAGATTCAATGCAATCCCAATTAAAATCCCAATGTCATTCCTTATAGAAATAGAAAAAGCAATCATGAAATTCATTTGGAAGAATAAGAGACCCAGAATAGCCAAAGCAATCCTTAGCAAGAAGAGGGAAGCAGGAGGCATCACAATACCAGACCTCAGATTATACTACAAAGTTATAGTAATGAAAACGGCATGGTACTGGCACCAAAATAGATCTGTAGACCAATGGTATAGAATAGAAGACACAGAGACGAACCCACTTACATACAGTTACCTTATACTAGATAAAGGAGCCAAACACGCACACTGGAGAAAAAATAGCCTGTTCAACAAATGGTGCTGGGAAGACTGGAAATCCATATGCAGCAAATTGAAACTATACCCCTATCTCTCACCATGCACAAAATTCAACTCAAAGTGGATCAAGGACCTGGGAATCAGACCAGAGACCCAATGCCTAATAGAAGAAAAAATAGGCCCAAATCTTCATCATGTTGGATTAGGACCATACTTCCTTAACAAGACTCCTATAGCACAAGAAGTAAAATCAAGAATCAACAAATGGGATGGATTTAAACTAAAAAGCTTCTTCTCAGCAAAAGAAATAATCAATGAAGTGAACAGAGAGCCAACATTCTGGGAACAAATCTTTGCCACACACACATCCGATAGAGCACTCATCTCCAGGATATATAAAGAACTAAAAAAAACTCATCACCAAAAAAACTAACAACCCAATCAATAAATGGGCCGGAGAGCTGAACACAAACTTCACAGATGGAGATATACAATCAATCAACAGACATGTGAAAAAATGTTCAACATCTCTAGCAATCAGAGGAATGCAAATCAAAACTACCCTAAGATTTCATCTCACGCCAGTCAGAATGGCAATTATCAAGAATACAAACATCGATAAGTGTTGGCGGGGTTGTGGGGAAAAAGGCACACTCATACACTGCTGGTGGAACTGCAAATCGGTGCAACCAATCTGGAAAGCAGTATGGAGATTCCTTAGAAAACTTGGAATGGAACCACCATTTGAGCCTGCTATCCCACTCCTTGGTCTATACACAGAAGACTTAAAAACAGCATACTACAGTGATGCAGCCACTTTAATGTTTATAGCAGCTCAATTCACAATAGCTAAACTGTGGAACCAACCTAGATGCCCTTGGATAGATGACTGAATAAAGAAACTGTGGTATATATACACAATGGAATATTACTCAGCAATAAGAGAGAATAAATTTATGGCATTTGCAGTTAAATGAATGGAGTTGGAGAATATCATGCTAAGTGAAGTAAGCCAATCTCAGAAAACCAAATGCCGAATGTACTCATTGATAAGTGGACGCTGATCCATAATATGAGGAAGGACATGGGAACAATGGAGGAACTCTGTTCACAGTGGTGTAAGGGAGGAGGCAGCATGGGGACTGTAAAGGTAGTAGAATATGATGGTCATCATAGCCCTAACTTTATGTATGACTGCATGCATGTTGTGATTCTATATCACTTACAACCAGAGAAATGAAATGTTATCCTCTAAAAAAAAAAGAATAATAGTAATAATAAAATTTTTTAAAAAGAAGAAAAACTTAGTAATAATAAATGAAATTATTCTTGACTTTAAAAACAAACAAACAAAAACCTCCCAAAAAGAAATGTACGGATACAATATGGACAATTGATTTTTGATAAATGTGCCAAAATAATTCCATGGAAAAAGTATTGTTTCAATGGTTATCGTTGGAGCAGTAAGATATGTGGAAACATTTACCTCAACCATTAGATTACAATATAAAATTAACTTGCAATAGATCATAGCCATTATCATAAAAGATGAATCCAAACCAGTTCAAGAATCACCTCCTTGTCTCATAATCATGCTCCTAGAATTTTGATTTTGTGTTTTATATGACACATACATAAGAAATTAGCAATGCTTTCACAATCAACAATTATTTTAAGTATATATTGCAGTTACATATTCATGAAAATAACAATATCAAAGAATTGGTGAGGATATAAAAATTACAGTAAAGTTATGAGGCACAACAGATAAGTAGCTATCTATGATGAATATTAAACAAAATAATAATTACTGAACCAAATAATAATATATTTGAAAAAGAATGATAATAATACCTTGGGAAACTATAGATTTTACAAACAATGTGAAAGGCAAAAAAGTAGAGTGTCTGAAAACCTTTGTCTCTCATATATATGACTGAGAGATAATTTTACCTTGAAAGTTTTGACAATCATAAAGCTGTATGTCTGACAATGGGTAAAACCTATAGGTATGTGTAGAAGTTGAAGAAAACTAATATCTTTGAATTATCAAGACAAAAACAAATAAGTCATCAAAAAATAAGCATGTCAAAATATGATAGGAGTTGTCAGCTGTGATGATAAGTCTAATTGGTTTCAACTTATTTTATCACTTCTCTAATAAAACAAAATCCAATTATATGCTGATCACGATAGATGTCTGAAAGGGAACCAGGTTGAAAATGTCAAAACCAAAAACTTTAGAAATGAAATATTAATATAAAATTATATTGAGCAAAAATGAAATGCAGAAATGGACTACTAATAATAGTTATCAAACAAAATATACTTAAATAATATAAAGTGTTATATATTGATAAAACAAAATTTGTAGTAAAGATATGGTAGTATTTTTAAGCATATAAATGTAGAGATTACAGAGTTTTTTCTCTTTTTACAGCTGGATATAAAAATACATATTTGGACAAGTTTCTGCTCTTATTAAAATCATCTTCTAATAAGGGAGATGCAAGAAACTTTTTTTCCCCATAGTTTTACTTGGTGCATTATATTTGTACCTAATAGTCAGATCTGCTGTTACCTATTAGTATGTGAAAACAATATAGCAATATAATTTGACCAATTTGACTTTCCAGCACTTCCTCCTTCCCTCCCATCCTCCCATACCCTAATCCCTTTCAAAAAACTTTTTAGATGAACACATACTTGCCTTTTTCCATTACTGATAATATGTGTCAGCAAAGTGAAATTATGGAAATATAGCATTAGGAAAAGTAATCAGGAAAAGAACATTGTCATTGAGACCTAAGTGATCAAAAGGAGTGAAATATGGTGAGATTATGATAGGAATCCTCCAGGGCAGAGATTACAGAAAAAACATTATGAGATCAAAGCAAAGAGAAAGGGAAGAGTTCTAGGAGATGAAGCATGATAAATTAGTAGGTGCTAGAACATGGAGGGCAAGCCACAAGGAAAAGTTAGGACATATCTTAAATGGGAAGACATTAGAAGGTTTTTGGTGGGGATGATGTGTGACAAATGGGTCACAAATCATGCAGGGATTTGGCTTATGTGCTGGAGAGAGATAATGGTGAATGACTTGGTTCAAGGTCATCTGAGAAAACTGAGGAAGAAACAAAAGACAATGATGTATGTTCCAGAGTAAGGGCCCAGGCAGTCCCAAGTTACCAGTTCTTGTTATCAGGCCAGAAAAGACTTCAGACATGTTGCTCAGAGTAGTAAGCCTGAGTTTGTTAAAAAGGATGGGTAAAGGAGAACGGAGACTCTCTCAAGGGAGAGAGTGGCTCCTCTCAGAAGAAGGATGGTGTTCCCCTCCTCCCCTCCACTTTTATTGAGGGTCCCAGGGAAGTTTCCAGAGTCCCACCCAGGTCTACCTCTTGACTTTGATTCCAGCAGAAGTGCATCAGACTTCCAAGTCCTCACTGTTCATGCTAAAGACTCAAGGCAACTCCCGGTCACTATGCTCAAACTGACCAGTTAGTTCCAATTGGAACTTGTGTTATAGATTTTATAGTTAGGAAGATTTGCTCCTAATTACCATATCTCCCTGAGTTTTGGAATCTGGTCTGTAAAGGTCACCAAAGTCCCCCCTTCAGGATACCTTTTGCTCTTATTGGCAGGGAGGAGCCTTTTGGGCCTGCTATTTCCTGCAGATAACTGGTTGTTTGCCAAGGAATGTAACATATCCTACTGACATAAGACAAGCGGGGCTGCAGGTAAATTGTTTTTAAAAGAAAGTATGTGGGGGTTTACACACTGGACTCCATTTAGAGAATTATGCCATTAACCTCATGTTTCTGGTGCCCATGTCTGTACCTAATAGTCGGATCTGTTGTTACCTATTAGTAACATATAACCTATAATATAATTATAACCTATCAATATATACAGACAGATTTAGGAAGTATTCTGATAGGAGAATTGATAACATAATGTTTATCAGTAGAATGTAGATGGTGAAAACAAGAATAGGAATCAAGGATAACATTTACATTGACTAAAGAATTCTCTTCCTGACATGTAAATTGATAATAGGTAACCCAAATCAAAGTATTAAGTGGATTTGAGAAACTCAATTGCAAAATCAAGGCTGAAGGTACAAATGTGAGGATCATGTGCACACTGATTATCTGAAACCACAATGCCAGATCAATTCAGGCAGAAGTGTAAAGAGAAAAAATAGGACTTAGGAGTTTATCATGATGAAAATATGAAGAAATTTGGCTAAAGTTGAAAAACTAAAAGAGAATACATTGCAATCAATGCATCGAGAAGGAAATTAATATAATTTTGAAAAAAGTCAGTAACATGTAAACAAAATAAAGCTTAGATTTAATGGTACACAATTTTACAAAATTCTTAGAGAAAACATAGTTTACAGAAAACTAATAGGCCTAATGCCATTTTTGTTGATCATATTTTTGAATAGAAAAAAGAAAAAATTTAGACTATACTTATAAGTAAATAACAAAGCAATAGGATAAGCCCAAAAAAGATAGAAGAAAACATGTATTTACTGATGCTAATGCTATTAATAAAACATCAAAAAGTAGCCGTATCATTTATTTGTATAAATATCAGCAATAAATAGGTGTTAGATAACATTCTAGCAAATCATTTCTAGAAAATGAAAAGCACTTATAATAATAAGTAATGTAAAGATCAGGAAAGATTATAAATGGTTATATTAAGTATGAAGAAAACTTTTTATAAGTAAATAAACAAAATAGGCTAAATATAAAATGGAGATATATCAAATGTACAAATGTGGTCACCAATAATATTTGATACTCTTAAAGCAGGTACTCTCAAATGCTAATAATCATGAAAATGAAAAAAACTACTCTGGATTATAACTTTTAATATGTATAAAAATCCATAACAGTTTTATGATAAGCTTTGATTAAAAAATTATGTTTTTCCAGGCAGAGAAAACATTCAAATAGCAATTGGACTGTTATTATTAGATTTAACTATTACTGATAAATTAAAAGCATCATTTAAATAGTGGTCATGAATTCTGTATAACACTGCATTTTCTAAATATTTCACAAAGAAAATATCTTTAAATCAGAAACGAATAACAAAATGATGCTTTAAGATTTTAGATATTAAAAATATGAGTTGGATTTTAGGAGTGAATCAGTATGTGAAGTTCAATAACTTCATGAGAAAGAACATAAATTTAATATGATGTTTGTAAGATTTTTAAATGGGTTGAAGCTCATTTCAATGGATCTTTGAAGGTAAAACATTGAAACAGCATTTTAACATTTTCTCCCATGATACCAATAATGATCTCACAAAGTTGTTTATAATCATTTTATTGCATTCATCAGCTGAGACTAATTATAACTCAGATGAAAATCATTCTTGCAGAGTGCATTCTAAATATTAATAAACATAAATAATGCAAGTTTACTATTAAAGCTATTCAAAACAACAAACAGAACCCACAGAGAGTTCCTTAAAATTAATCTGGTTCCACATAAATTCTGTCTTAAAATGTTCAAAGCAACAACATTTCATATCACAGGATATATTAACTTTTTACTTTCTTTTTGTCTGTTTTGTAATTTTATAGGACAAAATAATATATTTCAATGGTTGACAGGTCAGAAAGTTGTCAATGGTAACTTCTGGTAAGGAAAATTAAACTAATTTAAACCTCTATTGGATAAGAAAAACACTAAGAACTGGCTGCCTCTGATGTTGATTTTCTAATATTCTGAAATGCTATTCTTTCCCTCTTCCTTTATTTTCTAGACTGTCAAAAATGGATAACTATCAAGGACATGAAAACACACTTTACACCTTCAAATATCTATTTAAAATTAATGCCTTTCATATCTCAGATAATCCAGCACATTGTATTATTTAAAACTTGTAGCTATTAATGCAATCTCCTACTAAATTTTAAAAGGTCTTCATTTTGATTGTTTTGGAGTTGAAAATCTTGTGTCAAACTTCCACAGTGTTTGGCTTTATGCCAAATGAACTTACCATCAATTTGATAAGTTTTCTTTCTTCTCAAAGTTGTTCTTTGCATGATATGAGATGTGAATTTAAAACACATTAACTCTTTTTTAATGTCTATCCCTATTATTTTCATCATATTTTCCTTTTTGTTCATTATGGCTCAGACTAGATATCCTTCAAAAGCTTATGTGTGAGACAATACAAGAAAGCTGAGGTGAAATGATTGTTAGGAGATTCTTAACCCAATCAGCGTGTTAATCCATTGATAGGAATTAACTGGATGGTAACTGCAGGCAGGCAGGTGTGGCCAGAGTAGGCTGTCCTTGGAGTATGCCTTTAGGTTACATATTTTGTCCTTGTTTAGTGGAGCTTGCCCTCTCTCCCTCCCTCCCCCCACCCTCTCTCTCTTTTTCTCTCTCTCTGCTTCCTGGTACCATGTTCCTGGCTTCCTAGCTTTTCTCCACCACACTCTTCTGCTATGATGTTCTGCCTCACCCTAGGGCCTGAGGAGTAGAGTTGTCCTTCTATGACAGAATCCTGGAGATGTGAGCCTCCAAATAAACTTTTCCCCCTCTAAAAGTGCTCTTGCCTGGTCTTGGGTCACAGCTGCAAAAAAAGCTGAACAACACACTGGCTCTTAATACCATTTCAGTTTATTGGCATTTTTATTTTTTTCTGTTATAGGAATCATTAAATTTGAAGAGACATGTGTATACCAGTTTCAACTCTGTCACTTAATGGGTACTTTCACTTTTGCCAAATTTATTCTTTTAATTTGTTAGATGCCATTAGTAACACTTGATAAAACCACTGAAAATACAATGACAAGGAACAAATAAAATGATTTGAAAATACTTGTAAACTAAAATGCTACTCAAAGAATATTGCCGATTATACCTTTGACATACTCATGCTGCTGTCAAAGTTATCAATGCCAAAACAAGGCTCAACCGGATATACAGAGACAATGCTTCCAAACATTTGAATATTTTCTCATACTTTAACATATTATAGAGATTTAGCATAGTGTCTAACTTTTGTTTACATAACAAGACACCAATTCAAAAGGAAAATCTTGATACTTGCAAAAGTTTCTTTTGCCATTTAGATCTGTTGATATTATGTAGATAAAATTTATGTCTCCCTGGGAAATGTCAAAAGGCTTGTTTTCATAAGAAATACTTTTTTCTCTGTCTGAGCTCTTATTTTATTTTTAAAGGTCTGATAAAAATTTGCTCAATTACGTTTTATACGGTAATATTTAGTGAAATTTGTCTCAAAAGGCTATGTTTTAATTTCATTTGTAAAAATGACAAAAGCTTTATCATTCAGACTCTGGTTGATAAGAAAGAAAACATTGCTAGAAATAACAATGAATAATTTTGTACAAAAGGCCAAGTGACTATATTAACAAATATATTAACAAATATATTTTTTTTGTATTTACAATAAATCCATTTGTTTATACTGTGGTAGGAAAAAATGAATCAGTCCACATCATGTAGTGGGAACAGGCTTTAAAGGTGATCTTCTCATAATGAAACCATACAAGGATTTTTCACACAGCTGAAGCACTTTTCAACATAATGACAGTTTGGGGATGAAGCTAAAACTGACAGAGTACTTTAGAATGTCTGTGCCCTGGAACCAAGGAAGCAAGGGCAAGCAGCAAAAAGTAGTTTAGTTTTTCCAGAACTATTTAAATATAATCGAAAAGGGCTCTAAAAAACAAACACTCAAAGCTTATAATTTTTAGACAGAATAATTATTTTATATTTTGAAACAAACAATGGCAGCATGGCACTAGTGGTTAAATGCAGTTTATTTGTTCCAATGACTGTAAAATTTAGCGCATTTACTTATTAGTCTGGTCATTAAAGAATGTATTATGTAATTATCCTTTTTATGCATGATACATCTAGAAAAATGCCTTGTTTTCTTATCGATGGCTTTTTGGTTTGAGACTGCTTTTGATTAATGCAGTTTCTCAAATTAAACTTTTTAATTTTCTAATTCACAAAAGTAACTTCTCATGTGGTAACTATCATTAAGAAATTTCTAGTTAACAAAGTACAAGAAATATTAATCCTCTCTACTTAGATATTCGTTTTCAAACCCTCTTATTTTAATTTCTGAGATTACTTAAGGAAAGATCTTTGCTTCTTTCCTTCTCTATAAAAAAATGTTTTATCTTAGGAAGGATAAAACATAATAAATTAATAAATAAATGATACTTTCAAAGTACCATTTGAAAGTCAAAACATCTCTTTTGATAAAGGTAATGTATAAAGAAAATCTCAAAAATGAAATTTTGTCTTAATACATATGCTATATATTAATGCTTTAAATATTACACATGACAGCCGGGTGCAGTGGTGCGCGCCTGTAATCCCAGCACTTTGGGAGGCTGAGACAGGAGAATCGCGAGTTCAAAGCCAGCCTCAGCAAGGGCGAGGCATTATGCAACCCAGTGAGACCCTGTCTCTACATAGAACACAAAATAGGGCTGGGGATGTGGTTCAGTGGTTGAGTGCCCCTGAGTTCAATCCCTAGTACCAAAAATTAAATAAATAAATATTACACATGACAAACTCTCAGCAAACATCAAAATCATAATATTGATGAGAATCAAACTGTTAAATAAGGTTATATTTCATTTGAAGAGGACAAATAACTAGTTTCAAGGCCCACTTACTTTGATAAATCATTCAAAAATCCCATCATAATTGCAAAATGGAAAACACAAAAGTAACCAATTTACATGATTTCATTTACCACTAAAATTAATAAGACTCCCAAAGAATCATATTTGATGATTTCTTTTTCAGCTCAACCCCTAGTTGGATATGGTAGAAATCAAAGGTCCTATAAATACCTTTCATTGGTTATAAACGTCTGAAAAGTGGTAAAATTGAGATTTTGTCTTTAATTATCTCTGATTCAGAAATTTGCATAGATACACTTTATAAAATCTGAAAAGAATTGTTACAAATTCTTTCATAAAATGGAAAGCTCCAAAATTCATAGTATGAGCCTAAAATAAGTTTGATAACTAAACCAGGCAAGAATAACATGATAAAAGAAAATCAGTCAATCTCATTTATGAACATAATTACTAATAAGTTGTGGAGAGCAATACAGCAAGATAAAGTAGGTTTCATCACAGGAATACAAAGTTTATTTTAATAATCTAGTTTACCACATTAACAGCCTCCACGAGTACAACTCTAGGGCTCTTTTCATTTACTACATTTCTTATCTTCCATGACTCCTTTTTCTCTTTCCTGTTACTTTTACCCACTAAAAAATACTCTGAAATTTCTCATTTGCTTAAATTTACTGAGCTTCCTGTCTTTTAAAGATATCTTGAAAAAATATAGAGACTTATGTGTACATTCATGGAAACATTTATATCTTTGAGATGTAGCTAGGATTAGGGCTTTAAGTACCTTAAGTGAACGAGTGCTAAGCAACAATGTGAGGGACATTTGGGGTTGGAATAGGGGGAAGGAATAGTTTTCTTTATATCTATACAAATTTATAAAAAAATTAACCACAATTCCTCCCAGGAGAAAAATCATGGAGGTCCTGTTACTACACTCAGACTGACTTGTTCTCTACTGTTATTTTTCTTTGACTCCAGAGCATGATTACCTCCCTTCTTTACCTTTTCCTGTTCGTGTAATAGTGTGTGGTTTTTGTCCTCTAGCTAGTAATATAATAATTTGGCCTTGCACTTAAATCTATCCTTAGGATATTTTCTTCAACTTTAATGTTTTTTATTTTTTTATTTTGCAAGAAAATCTACTTCAGTCTAACCCAAAATATTCTACATGCTATAATTTGGCACAGAATTCAATATGCAGAGACAATTGCTTCTAACAAGTATATTTCTCTTCATTTAGGTAGAGTTTCCAGAAATAAAATTAGACATTGTGATTATTTTTGTATTTATATAACTGTTCTCCACTATAAAAGGGAGTGAAATTTTTACCTATTAAAGCATTTAGAAGTTAAAATACACTAAAGAATAACATTTATAAGTATAAATAAGAGTCAATGTGAGTAGATGTTGTCAAGTATTTGTAATGAATAAACGTGGGCATCAAATCTGGCAGTCAAAACAAAATGGAATCTTACATATAGGATTTAGTCATCTAACCCATTCTATCCCACAAATACTATGCATCTTTCAGATAACATTCTCTCTTCATGTATACAAAAGATACAGGACAAGAATCATAAGGTATAAATAATTTCTATTGTTCTTGTCTTTAAGCCTGTCCTTTTGAAATACAAACATAATAGAAAGTATGTGCAAGGTGATATAGACAGTAAGAACAATAAAGCCATATCTGCCTTTCCGTCACTGTGTTCCCCCAACAATAAGAGGACATTGTATTAAAGATACATTTGAAAATTTGTGTTTTGATTTTCACTGTCAGCACGCAATATTTTCCTAAAATTCCCTGACATAAAAATAATGAAACTGTAAGAAACTTAAGAGATCCAATATTTTTTCTTGGAGTTAAAATCATTCAGAACAGATGGTTATCTTTTTTATTTTTAGGAATGTACCCAGCTATCCGTGACATAATTCTATAACCTGGGTGGTCAAGAATGAGCTAAACCCTGTCCTCAATTAACAATAAAATCCAGAAATAAACCCAAAAGGCCAAAATATCAAAATGTTCTATTAGATAATATTTGAAACAGATTTTCAATGGATCATTTTGTAGGTGTGTGTAAATATGATGAAAAGCAAAATTTTCAGAAATAAAAAAGGTGTTGTAACACTTTCTAAAATATTTCATAGATTATTTTGTTTAAAATTACACTAAGAAATTCTTAACTAAAAATAAAATTTTTCTTACAAAGTATCTTCTAAGAGTCATTAATATATAAATATTCATAATATTAATTTTTATGATCCAAAAGGAAAATTACTGATATAAGCATATCCTAGACATCTTTGTTCTTTTTTTCCTCCATTGTGATGTCTTTAGTTTGTAATGCTCTATAGGAAAATAGAGATTTATATCATATTTTAAAATATTACCGAATCATACATATCTGTGAAATACTAGGCACAATTTCCATAATATCTGGGGATAATCAAAAGTTAGGAAAACAAGACCATGTGGGATTAATAAGGTCTGCATAAATTATTATTTGCCATAATAGTTGTGATTTATTCCCATGTACAATTTTTCATTCCTATAGAACTAAAATCAGTTTAGAAAATCAAAGCCATTTGAATGAAATCCATTTGTGTATGTGTAGTAAATTTTAGAGTGATAATAGTGCTTCAATAATCATCCTATTTTTGACATTTATGAAATATGTTTTACACATATAACTTTTAATTGTCATTTTGAAAAATACTATTTTAACAGAAATATGGGAATATTTCCTGGGTGTATTTGTATAGAAGTATTATGATTTGGATCTGAAAAGTCCCCCACAGGCTCAGGTGTTGAAATCTTGGTCCCCATGCAGCAAATGTTCAGAGATGGGGATTTGTGGAGGTGACTGGATCATGAGGGCTGTAGCCTATCAGTGAACTAATCCACTGATGGATTCATAATTTGAAAGGACACTGGGAGGTAGTGGAAACTCTAAGAGTTGTGATCTAACTGCAAGGAGTAGGTCCTAGGAGGTGTGCCCTTAGCACTATATCTTGCCCACTGCCCCTTTACTCTCTCTCTCTGCTTCCTGAGCCTCCATGGGATGAGCAGTTTTCCTCTGCTGTGCTCTTCTGCCATGATATTCAGACTCACCAAACCCAAAACAATGAAATTGGCTGAACATGTAATGAAACCTCTGAAACTGTGTGACAAAATAAATATTTCCTCAGGTAATTTGTTTTTTTCAGCTACTCTGTCAGAGTCAGGAAAATCTGACTTACACAAGAGAAATTACTAGTAGATTTTACTGTACGAACTCTTATAGTTTCAACTCATAGACTATTAATATAAGACATATGTATGACAAAAGAGTTATTTGATGTAACAAATAATAGAGCGATAAAGAGTATAAATTACATGGTTAATACTATGGTAAAATTGTGAATGAAGTTTTACTTTATACTTCTTTTGAATATTTATTTTTAAAAACAGTATTTTTAAATACGTAAAAATAAACATTTTTGTATTATTTTGTCCAGTAAGGTTAACAAAAACAACAGAAAAGAAATGGTAGCAGCTTCTATTACACATAAAGTTTACAAAAAGTAATGGTAACTTGCCCATTTTAAACATATAGACACAGACATGCATATACACACAAAGAAGTACACACAGGAGCACTTTTACTTACAAGTTAAAAATACAATGAAGATACATTAAAGATTAGAAAAAAAAGTGGGCAAACAGATACCATCAATAATTGAAATTAGGAAAAATCTTCAAAAGTACTGAAAATATTGAAGATCATCAGTATTATGAAAGGATGACATAAAAGTTTTATATGCAACTCACTTTTTGAGAAAGAGACACATTTTCAAGCAAAGTGGTTACGATTTGAATGTGTGGTATTCCCCCAAAAGCTCCTATGTTACTGCAGGAATGTTCTGAAGTAAAATGATTGGTTTATGAGAACTGCAACTTAATCTGTCCATCTAAGTTTGAATGAACTAGCTAGGTGGTAACTGAGGAAACTGGGATGTGACTGCAAAGGGTGGGTCCCTGGAAGATGCACTTTCCATGTGGCCCTTTCCTTTCTCTATCTGCTTTCTGGGTCACATGAAGTGAGCAGCTTTTGTCCACCATGTCCTTTAGCCATGATGTTCTGGCTTATCTCAGGCCCAAATTAATGAAATTGGCTGACCATGGACAGAACCTCCAAAACTGTGAGCCAAAATAAGATTTCCTCCTCTAAGTTGTTTTTGTTGCGGTTTTTGTCACAACAATGAAAAGCTAACACAAGCAGATTTGATTCCTAATGTTGTTCCTAAGTTTACTTTGCTTACTTTAAATTTTGTAAACCTACTTCTAGTAGAAAAGATTAGATAGTTTAAAAATCTCATTTATAGCCGGGCGCGGTGGCTCAAGCCTGTAATCCCAGCACTTAGGGAGGCTGAGACAGGAGAATTGCGAGTTCAAAGCCAGCCTCAGCAATGGCGAGGTGCTAAGCAACTCAGTGAGACCCTGTCTCTACATAAAACACAAAATAGGGCTGGGGATGTGGCTCGGTGGTTGAGTGCCCCCGAGTTCAATCTCTAGTACCAAAAAAAAAAAAATCTCATTTATAAGATTTCCTTGTAGTTGGAAAACTGAGGTGGTAAAAGTAAGATATTGGAGAGTCTGGTCTGGATTAAAGCAGTTGTGTGGGGGTGAAGGGTGGCAGGGAGAATGAGCAATCACAGTGGGGGCGGTATTTTTTGACACCTGAACGACAGTTGGCAAGCACATAGAGAAACCCAAAGTCTATTGGAATCTACCAATTTTCACTCTTTCAGCTGTTTCACACCTAATGCTTGACAATATACACTTTATGCCTTATATTTCAGAACAGAGTGGGTTTATATCCTGTACGAAATACAGGTGCCAGAAATGTGAGTCACTCCAAGGTTTTGTGGTTTTCTGAGGGTACAGAAATTATGGCATAGAGATTAGTTGCACCTGATGTGCTTAATCCTAATTCCTGATCTGGGGATAATCCATTGCCAAAAACAATTCTTACAGGAAACCACTAAATTATGTGGTACTATGTTATTAAGCAGTGACAGGCAGTAAAGAAATTTGAAATTTTAATGTAGTATCAAATTATCCATTAGTAAAATATTTTTAAAAATGTCTTTGACTTTGGCTGAGTGACATATTGAAATTTGAAGGGTCTGGAGGAATTTGTTAGTGAAAGTTATAAAGGCTTAGCTGTGCTATTGATGAAACCTGCAAAAATAGGGGGAAAAAGTGCTTGGGAAGCTGAAAAAATAAGTACTCTATTACAAAGAGGCAGAAAATTTGTTAACACTCACCAATATTGTAGAAGAAGGAAGACTATCTAATTCATTGGCGGAATTGGTAAAGGGGGAATATTCAGAATGTGCAAAGTGCCAACTTTTTAAGCCATGTATGTTAAGATATGGATCTAAAGAAACTGTTCAATGTGCAAGAAAAATTTAAAGTAAACAAAGTATGTTGGACTACTGCATTAGATAATAATTTTCTCAATTCTAGTATCTCTAAGACACATTCTTCAAGTAAGAAAGGTCTCAGGGCAAAGTCCAAATCCACAGCAGTGTCAGGAAAATGTCTCAGGGTAAAGGTTAAATGACAGGATGATTGTAAACCATAAACTACTCAAACAAACTTCATAAACACATTAAAGAGATAAAGGATTTCTAAGAACATTAACATTATACCAGACCCACTTTCTCTGTTAAATAATGGTATCCTAAGACATTCCAAGATGCAAAAGGGCTTGTTCATAGATATTTGTTAAATGAAGTAGATATATAAATTACAAGTTGATACATGGAAAAGAAAACTAACTTAAAAAGACTTTAAAGAAATTGTATCAGTTTGAACTAAAGGGGCAGAATTTATTAAAAAAAAAAATTGGAAATGTTCTTAAACTGCCCAAATTTTTATTGGCAAGAAACTCGAGGAAAAAAGTACCTAGTTGCAAATAGTGGTGAATTCTTGTGAAAAAGAAAGGATAAATATGTGACAGTACCAGGATTCCAGAATGTGAAACAAAGAGCCATGGAAAACAATGCTAATGGAGCCCTAATCAGGAAACTGGCCCGGTGTCTGTCTGGATTTCACAATTGCCACAGCCCACTGACTGTGGTGTCCAGGCCATATGTTTTCTACATTTTTGAACGGAAGGATCTGTGACGTTATCCTACATCTCTCCTACCATTGTTACTTTTGGGGTGTTACTCATTTCAGTTCCTGTATCTTTGTTGTACCAGGAGAACCTCATGTCTGGACCATCATTCTTATCTGGATGTGACTTAGATGATAAAATTTTGGACTTTAAGTTGATAGCAGAATGGGATAAAACTTGGGTTGTCTGAGGGAAAGGATAAGTGTATCATGAATGTGAGAAAAATGAAAATAGTCTATGGTCAAAGAATAAACTGGAGATTTTAAAACATAGCTCTCAATTTGCCAGACTTCTCTTATTAATAGGTTGGGGGGTGTTGTCTTTCCTTTTCATTCTGGGAAGGTGTAGGGCTGCTTTCACAAATAGGATGTGACAGAAACCATGAGAAACCATAAAGTACAACTTCTGAGATAAGATTATGAAAAACACTGTACAGTTTTCAGTGTGAATATGTGAGAGTATGTGAGAGTATGTGCTTTGTATCCCTGGGACATCATGTAAAAAGTCTGGGGTTGTAGCTCGCTTGCCTAGCATGTGTGAGGGACTACATTCAATCCTTAGCACCATAAATAAATAAATAAATAGAATTTAAAAAGGCATGCTGTACATCTACAACTACAATATATATAAATTTGACTATCCTGAGGTCACCATATAGTGAGGAAACCAAACAAGCAATATGGAGAAATCACATGTAGGTACTCTTGTTGGCAGTTTTACACTTTAATTTATCCCATTTGAGAGGCCGATATGTGACTAATATATGGCATTTTAGATAATTCCAGTCTAAACTGATGAAGTATCCCAGTCTTTGGGTCTTCTTAGCT
This sequence comes from Xerus rutilus, assembly GCA_028644305.1. Taxonomy (NCBI): domain Eukaryota; kingdom Metazoa; phylum Chordata; class Mammalia; order Rodentia; family Sciuridae; genus Xerus; species Xerus rutilus. The sequence goes on from CM053399.1 coordinate 117,972,484, forward strand.
TTAGGAGTCAGACATCATGGAGGCCACAAAAATTATGAATGTAATTACATTATTCTAACCTCAAGTTTAGGGATAATTTTAAATGTAGGTATCACCCACAACCCCCATGGGTAATGGAATGAGTATCCCTTTGGTGGGATGGGCTGGCTGAGAAATAAAAGCTAAGAAAAGTAATACGACGAAATAACCACAGAATACAGAAAGTTAATTTCAAAGTCGGGCAGAGAGTGGCAAAGCTGACCGGATGGGTCCAACTTCTAACAAAGAAAGGAGCCTGTGTTCACTTTGTTTATATTGGAAGACATCAAAGAGATTCTATGGAAAGTTCTTCACCAAAACAGCATAGAGGTGGGGGCAGGTAGGCGGCTCAGTTCTCAGGGGGTCCTGCCTATCTCTTGCACTGCTTGATACTTCTTAGCAGAACTGAGGGAGAACTTACGTGCCTTGAGGTGGTCTGTCTGGGTGGGTCTGTCCCGGGAACTTCCCAATGCCAGATGTACCCCGTCACTTGCTTTGATGCTGAAGAAGTTCCTCAAGCATTTCACGGATGGTTTCCTACATGTAAGAATAGTAACTATGGGACCTAATGTGGATCGATAAACCTAAGTATAAAAGTGAATAACTTCTTTTGGGGGTAGGTACCAGGGATTGATCTCAGGGCACTTGACCACTGAGGCACATCCCCAGCCCTCCTGAGCTGCTGAGATTATAGAACTGTGCCACTATACCCAGCAAAAAGTTAAATAACTTTTTTGAAAGTGCTGTCATGATTAATTCTTGAAGGAAAATAAAGAATTTTTAATGAAAAAGGATGGATCAGATTTTTAGATTCTACCAAAGTAAAATTATGGTTCTATGTATTTTTCTTAGGCAATTGTCAACACTGCAGTAAATACTACTTCTTTATGGATATTAAATTCATGGTATGAAATTGTTATATTAAAAAAATCTCAATAGTATTGTTCCAACTCTATATTGAACATGTAACTTATATGAACTAAAAATTTAAAGTACAGGTAAAGCTGTACTTGAATGTATATTTTGTGCTTATTTGTCTTACTGGTATGTTTGAATAAGTGACAATTTTTGTATAGCACTTAAATAACTATTCTTCATTAGAAGCAAAATTTTCTGCTTTAACAAAAGAGTTAATATAAGAGCCAAGAGGAAATAACCAAAAAGATTAGTTGAGTGATGCACACTTCTATTATGCAATTGAATATTCAAGTCAAAATATTTTTCATTATTTAATCCACTATAATTTATAACACTGTAATTATTTGATTATTTATGCTTAAACCTATATATTTTTTCTGCTTTCTCTGAAGACTATTAATTGACTTACAATGTTAAAAAGGATTTTGAAACAGAAAACTATCATTTATCTATTTAATTATTAGTATTTTAAATCATAATTTTTCTCCTTTAGTAAGTTGATAAGTATATTTTTGATGTGGAAAGCATGAATAGAATATGAAAATAACAATGACTAACACCAATACTCTAAGTTTTAAGGCTCATTTCATTTTCTGTATAGTATTCTTCCTTTTCATGTTTTTTGATTCATAGAAAAATTGGTGAAGACATTCTGAAATTCAGTTTTAAAGAGCGTTAAAAATTATTGCACTCATTCAGATATTGGATATGCATGTCAAAGCAAATTTTATTTTTCAATCTTTTCTAGTTTTAATGTTTCTAGAGAAAACCTCTTCTCATTTTTTATTGAAATTTTTTTCTGACATTTTTGCCTTAGTTTGGTGAAGTGAAGTAGTAGTGTGTATATATGTCTAATTCATGTATTTTTATATTGTGTGTCTTTGTTATGAATTGTAAACATAATAAGAAAATGTAGAAGAGCTTGCAAGATGGTAGGAGTGAGCTGGGCAGTGAGTCCTGATCTCCTCACACACAAAAGGAGGCAACGAAGGAAAAGCAGTATTAAGAGTTGGGTGACAAAGTATGAGACCTGGAAGATAGGTTACTGGAGCAAAAAATAAACTAGTAAATAAAATAAACTCGAGTCTCCTAACCTCAGACTCAAATTAGGGTATGGAATGGTAGAGGTGGACAGAGAGAGGAAAAGAGAGGGAGTGGAAACTCTCTTAAGCTCACCCACTTAAACATATTTGGAAAGACAGAAAAAAATTTAAAGCATGACAGTCACATCAAAGTTCTTAAAACAGAACCAACAGCTTGAAAACAAATTTTAAAAGAAAATTTAGCCTAGAGGCTTCCATCATCTTGTGGAACCCTCAGCCGACTAGTCACCCTCTTAAATCAACAGGTGTCTTCCCAAACCCAGACAACTGCAAATTAAACCAATGGGAAGTATCTTGCAGTAGAATCTCTTAAGAATACAGCCAGAAAGAACTTCTAGAAGCACCACTACCAGTCCCAAATTGCTGAAACCCCTGCCTCTCCCTCTCATCACATATGTGGGGAATAGGCTGGTAGAGACCTATGCTGGGAAGTGCACCTAACCATGCTCAGCATGACCCAGGCAAGGGCTGAAAGCTCTGGGTGGTGTCCACTTGTTTGACTCAGACAGAAATAACAAAGAAGAAGCTTAGTCCCTGAAGAGAGAAAAGCGAAGTCACCAGGCCCTGACCACTGACATTGTGAGGAGACACCATGGGAAGCCTAGGGATGGTTGCAGGATCACTGGGCCATACCAGAGGGAAGCTGCCTGAACATCTAATGACATAAAGACAGGATTCCTAGATGGTGGCAGCCACAGACAGAATGCCACTAGATGAGTTCCCCAGGAAAATTAAGTTGAAAGCACCTGCAAAGATAGCTAGAGGGAGATGTAGAGGGAGATGTTAAGCTTGAAAATGACCAGAGCCTACACAGCAGCTTGAATTGATGCCCAGGCTAAACTGTGATCACAACTGTAAGTGAAAGGGCATTGATTGGATGCTTGCATGGCCTTGCATCATACAGAGAATCAATGTCCACCATTCAAAACCTGGGGCAGGAGAAACTAGAGTCCAGATGAACTGCTTGAGTCCCTTCATTATGGTACCCCAGAGCATGGCATCAGCTGAGGGAATACCTCTACACCACAGAACACCCATGGAAAACCTACAACCAGAGTACCTATACTCACAGACAGCCACCAGGATCTTCACTACTGTGAAAGGACCCTGTATAAGGGAAAGGGACACTGAGATCCATAGCAATCACAGGGACACTCCAGAACCTAAATCTTGAACTCTTGCACACAATAGAAACAGCCAAGCCACAACACTGCACCCTCTAAGCAGTCAGCAGCAGACCCCTGAGATGACAAATCAGAGGTTGCTTCATAGCAACTAGGAAGTTTCTATCAACTAGACTATTGGCCTATGCCCCTGCAATGTAGAAAAGATCTACAGCCAATGACTGATGAACATCTGTTAAGTATTTAGACCAAGAAATCCAAACCAATGAAATCCAAACCAAGATTCAACAAGAATTTTCTTCACCTTGATATGGTTTACTAGAAATAACTCTAATGTCAACTTTGATAATATAAATAATACTTTAACTTGAATGATAATTGTTAACCCAATAGCCAACATTGTACCTTGAACCCATTTAATTGTGTTTCATCTAATGGTTTAAAGAATCAATTGGAATCAATCTCCCTATCTTTGTTTTCCTAGCTCTGGTTTATACTTGCTTCTCTTACTCCTTATTTATCCTCTTGCATTATCCCTTTTCCCCTCTACTTTTTGCCCAATTTTTCTTCTTTCCCCACAGTTCTCCCATAAGGTTATAGTATGTTTACTAAATTTAACAACCAAATTTTTACTTATTCCAGAACTTTGTTACAATCTTACACCTGAATTTGAGGAACCACAGAGAACAATACAAACAAGTTTTTTTTAAAATTTTATTTTAAGGCTGAATAGAACAAGGTTTGATTCTGAAGTCTTTATAGTATATGGGACTCAGTGGCATCTCTTAAAGTGGTGCTGATATTGCAATCTGCAGAGATCATATGTTGACTTAAAATACATTATCTGGATATTCACTCAACCCAGGGCTCTTAAAGAAAAGAAAGTTCACAAAGTTGTCCTTTCCTTAAAAGTAGCGAGAACAATGACAATAGATGGGTTGACATACAAGCAATATGAAAAAGTAAGGGAACAAACCATCCCAAACAGCCTATAATGCTTCAACAACTGACTTCATTCATGCCGCAGTGGAGAAAATGTCAGAGAAAGAATCTAGGAAGTTCATAATTAAAATGTTCTAGTTAAAATTACACAAGAAGAATAGTATATAAAAGACCAAGTATATAATCTGAAAATGTATCTTCAAAGACCATATACTTGGTCTTTTATCTTTGAAGATACATTTTCAGATTATATACTTGGTCTTGTATCTTTCAAAGACCAACTATATAATCTTGAAAATAAAGTTGATCTCCTCTCTCTCTCTCTCTCTCTCTCTCTCTCTCTCTCTCTCTCTCACAAACACACACACACACACACACACACACACACGATATAAGAGACCATAAACAGAACAGTCAAGAAATCTGGAGCTGGGCACTGTGGCACACACCTGTAATCGCAGCACTTTGGGAGGCTGAGACAGGAGAATCACAAGTTCAAAGCCAGCCTCAGCAATGGTAAGGTGCTAAGCAACTGAGTGAGACCCTCTCTCTAAATAAAACACAAAATAGGGCTGGGGATGTGGCTCAGTGGTCGAGTAGCCTTGAGTTCAATCCTTGGTACCAAGAAAAAAAAAAAAAGAAAAGAAGAAATCTGGGATAACATTAAAAGTCCAAATTTAACATTCATTGAGATAGATGAAGTCTCTAAAATGATACACAATTGTTTCAATGAAATAATATCAGAAAATGTTTCAGATCTTAAGGATGAGATGAAAATTAAAATACAGGAGACATATAGGACTCAAATGTACAAAATTACAATAGATATCCACTCCAAGACACATTATAATGAAAGTGACTAACCTACAGAATAAGGATATAATTTTAAAAATTGCAAGGGAAAAATGACTAGTCATATTTAGAAATAAGCCAAATAGGATTTCAACCGATTTTTAACCCAGACACTAAAACTAAGGAGGACCTGGAATATATAACAAGCTCTGAAAGGAAATGTATGCCAACCAAGAATATTATAACCAGAAAATTAAACTTCAGAATTGAAAATAAAATAAAAAATTTACATGATAAATAGAAATTAGAAGAATTCCTAACCAGAAAGCCTGCAATACAAAACATCCTTAATAAAATATTTCATGAAGAAGATATGAAAAATAAAAATGAAAACCAGCATAGGGAGGAATTACACAAGAAGAGTAGTAAATTAAAGAAGAATCAAGTTCAATTTAAATATTAGAAATGAAAAAGGAAGGAAATAAAAATCGTTTCTCAATAATGACACTGAATGTAAATGGTCTAAACTCTCCAATCAAAATACATAGGTTGACAGATTGGATTAGAAAACAATACCCAACAATATGCTGTCTTCAAGAGACTCCCCTCACATGCAAAGACATATATAATCTGAAGGTGAAAGAAAGAGAAAAAAATATATTATTTACATGGCACTCATAAACAAGCAGGGTTACCCATTCTCATCTCAGATAAAGTGGACTTCAAGGCATGACTAATCAGCACAGATAAAAAAGATCACTTCATACTACTTAAGGGAATCATACATCAACAAGATGTAATGATCATAAATATTTGTGCCCCAAGCAAGGTGGCATCTACATACATCAAAACCTTCTTATTCTTAAAAATAAAACAGACCACAATACAATAGTATCAAATGAATTTAACATGTCTCTCTCACCACTGGATAGACCATCAAAACATAAACTAAGTAAAGGATTTATAGAACTGAAAATTACAAATAATAATAAACATCTAACAGACATCCATATAATGTTTCATTCATCAATGACTGAATTTACTTTCTTTTCAGTAGCACATAAAACCTTTTCTAAAATAGACCATATTTCAGATCACAAAGCAGATCTTAAAAAATACAAAAAATAGAGATATTACCTTCTATTGCATCAGGTCCTAATGGAATTTATTTAGAAATCAAGATAAAAAACAGAAACCACTCTAACACCTGGAAATTAAACAATACACTTTTAAATGGCAAATGAATGGCTGAAGAAATCAGGAATAAAATTTAAAACAATCTTAGAAGTAAATGAGAATAGTGATAAAACATATCAAAATCTCTGGGAGAGATATGAAAGCAGTCTTAAATGGCAAGTTCATAGCATTGAGCTCCTATATTAAAAAAATAGAAAGATACCAAATAAATAATATAGCAGTACAAACCAACACCCAAATCAGTAGAAGACAGAAAATAATTAAAATTAGAGGTAAAATCAATAAAATTGAGATTTAAAAAATATAAAATATGAATAAAACAAACAGTTGGCTTTTTGAAAGGATAAACAAAACACCCAAACCCTTGATCCAATAAGCTAGAAAATCTTAAAGACTGACAAATTCCTAGAGACATATGACCTACCAAATTGAACCATGAGGATATAGAAAACTTGCAAAGATCAATTTAAAGTGATGAAATTGAAGCAGCTATCAAAAGCCTTTCAATAAAGAAAAGCCCAGGACTGGATGGATTCTAAGCTGAGTTCTATCAGACCTTTAAAGAAGAACTAATTCCAATCCTCCTCAAATTATTCCATGAAATAGAAAGGGAGGTAACACTGCCAAACCCATTCTACAAAGTTGATATCACCCTGATACCAAAACCAGACAAAGTCACATGAAGGAAAGAAAGCTTCAGACCAATAACTTCAATAAACATAGATGCAAAAATTCTTAATAAAATATTGGTAAACTGCATACAAAAAACACATTAAAATGATAGTGCACTAAGATCAAGTGAGAGATGTGAGTTTGTTTCAAAATGTGGAAATAAATTAATATAATTCACTACATAAATAGATTTAAGGATCAGAATCATGTGATTACCTCAATAAATGCACAAAAAGAATTTAACAACGTACAACACACTTTCATGTTGGAAACACTAGAAAAACTCAGGATAGAAGGCACTTACCTCAATGCTATAGAGCTTTGTATGGCAATCCCAAGGCCAATATTATTCTGAATTGAGAAAAAAACTAGAATAATTCCCTCTAAAAACAGGAACAAAACAAGGATGCCTACTTTTACTATTCCTGTTCAACCTAGTCTTTGAAAATCTAGCCAGAGCAATTAGGCAAAAGAAGGAAATTTAAGGGATTCAAAGATATAAAAGTGAGATCAAATTATCTCTGTTTTCTGATGACATGATCTTATATTTAGAAAACCCCAAAAACCACACCAGAAGAATTCTAGAGCTCACACATTGAATGCAGCAAAGCAACAGGATAAAAGATCAACATTCATAAATCAATTGGGTTTTTATACTCCAAAGATGAATCTCCTGAAAAAAATAAATTAGGAAAACTATCCCATTCAAAATAACCTAAAAAAAACTGGGAATCAATGTAAAAAAATAGAAGAAGGAATTCTACAATGAAAACTATAGAACACTAAATAAATGAATTTGAAAAGACCTTAGAAGACTGAAAGACCATCCATGTTCTTGGATAGGCAGTATTAATATTGACAAAATAGCTATATTACCAAAAATGTTATACATATTCAATGCAATCTCCATTAAAATTCCAATGACATTCTTCACAGAACAAGAAAAGACAATTCTGAAATTTATTTGGAAATATAGGAAACCCAGAAAAGCCAAAACAATCCTTAGCAAGAAGAACAAAGCTAGAGACATCACAATACTGGACCTCAAATTATACTACAGAGCTATGGTAACAAAAATAGTATGGTATTGGCACCAAAAAAGGCCTGAGGACCAATGGTATAGAATAGAAGACACAAAGACGAACCACATGGAGTTATCTGATGTTAGCAAAAGGTAAGAAGAACATATTGAAGAAAAGATTTCCTTTTCTCCAATATGGATGGAGACATGGAAAGACATGGATGGACTTTCAGTCTTCCAAGGTCTTTTCAAATTTATTTCTTTAGTGTTCTATAGTTTTCATTGTAGAGTTCCTTCTTTTATTTTTTTTACATTGATTCCCAGTTTTTTTAGGCTATTTTGAATGGAATAGTTTTCCTAATTTATTTTTTTCAGGAGATTCATCTTTGGAGTATAAGAACCCAATTGATTTATGAATGTTGATTATTTATCCTGTTGCTTTGCTGAAAAAAAGCCTACAGAATGGAAAAAAGTCTTTGCTACTTGCTCCTCAGGGCATTACTATCCAATATACACAAAGAGCTCAAAAAACTTAACAACAAAAAACCAAATAACCCAATCAATAAGTGGGCAAAGGAACTACATAGACATTTCTCAAGATCAATCAATCAATTAATCAATAAACCAATAAATCAATAAATATATAGTAATCAAATACATGAAAAAAATGTTCAACATTCCTAACAATTAGAGCAATGCAAATTAAAATCACACTGAAATTTTAATTCACTTCAGTCAAAATGGCAGTTATCAAGGATTCCAGCAACAATAAATGTTGGCCAAGATATGGGGGAAATAGTACATTCATACATTGTTGGTGGGACTGCAAATGAGTGGACACACTCTGGAAAGCAGAATGGAGATTCCTCAAAAACCTAGGAATGAAACCACCATATGACTCAGCTATCTCACATTTCAGTATATGATCCAAAATAATTAAAAATCAGTTTAGTACAGTGATGCAGCCACATCAATGTTTACAGCAGCACAATTCACAGTAGCTAAGTTATGGAGCCAATTTAGATGCCCCTCATCAGATGAATGAATAAAAAACAATGTGATATATATATATATATACACACATATATATACACACACACACAAATACACACATATATATACCTGCACAAAATACAATGGAATATTACTCAACCATAAAGAAGAATGGCTTTATGACATTTGCCTGTAAATGGATGGATCTGGATACTTTCATGTTAAGTGAAATAATCCAATCCCAAAAAACCAAAGGCTGAAAGACAGTGGAATGAATTTGATGTAAGTTTCCTATATACATATATGAATTACCACAGTGAATCTCACCATCATATACATCCACAAGACACTAATAAAAAAAAAAAACTTTAAGTAAATAGCAGAACAATCAGTAGAACAGAGGAAAAGGAATGAGAAATGAGGGAGCAAGGTAAATGAAGTACTGTGGGCAGAATTAGAACAAAATATTCCATACTTTTATAATTATGTTAAAATGAATCCTAAAGTTATGTGCAGCTGAAAAGAACCAATAAAAAGAATAATAGTAATAGCCAATATCACTGTTTACTTTCAATATTTCTTTTGAAAAAATATGCTTAATCTTATTAATAAAAGAGTAATTTTTCACAATACAAAATGGCACAGCAACTATCATGGTTTGTGTATTTCTAGTACTATGGAATAAATCATAAAAAATAAAAAAAAGAAAAGAAAAATGTACTCTCACACTTGACGAATCTTTATGAGTAAGCCATAAATATTGATCCATATGAGTGGATACTATGGTAAAACAAATTCTTTCCTTTAACATCTTACTATTATTAAAGACTTCTTAAATTCATTCTTATTTATTTTGAAAATTAAGAAAAATAAAACTATTCTTTTGAAAGACTGGCTAAATCTTGCATTATAAAATGTTGGTTTTGAGCTTTGTGACTCATATTTTTGTCTATTTGCATAGAATCAGAGATTCATTCATGATCTTAATCCTACAGATTTTATTTTGCCATACTTTCATTTAGATGGGAAAGCAACACGCAAACGTCTCACAGTTGGTAGTGGAAATGTGAACTTGAGAGTTGGTTCCCTCACTTATCATTTGGAGTAGTTATCCCCTAACTTTTAACAAAAGCACTTCATATAAGAGTTTTTTATTTGTTCCTCCTTTATATGAACTTCAATAGAACCCAAACTTAATTCCAGAATAAAAAACAAACAATAACATGAGCAAATTAACTATAAATACAACCACAAGCCAGAGTTAGGGGGAAAAAGGGGTGAAAAGTTTAAATTTCTTACTAACTTTTCTTTGAAGAGGTATTTCCCACAGAAAATTAAGAATGGGATGGATTATTTTTTGAAAGTTCTTAGTTCTGGCAGTAAATTTCTCAGTGATCTATATAATTAAATGTACTTTTAGAGGCTAACCTTTGATCATGTATGAAATTAGCATAGGAATCAAATTAGCTACAAGGTCTCTTTCAGCTTCAGATTGTATGTTGTTTACAAAACAAACAAACAAGGAAAAAATACAAAAAACAACATCAACCACGTTTTTCTATGTACTTTGCCAAATATTTGCCAAATGGACAGCTACAAAACATCACTTCTCAAATATTCAATCTCCAAAGAGCACAAAGTAAAGGTGATTACAGAAAGAAAAACAAATTCAATACTGTGGGAGAAAGAGTGGTTGTTACATCAAGAAAAGGAATTTGGATAATGAACAAGGAGAAACAGAAAATAAAATTTTAGATCTCAATCAGTGATCATCCTATTCTTGAAACTGCCTCTATCATTAACATTTTCTTCTCTGTAAAATAAACTAGATATCTTCTTGGAAATTTGACTATACTCATAAACTTTAGTCAACCTGAGCTGAAATTTCAGAGCTTATTAATATGCTCCATATATTTTAATGTACTTTGAGATGTTACCTGAATCTTACTAAAGGGATACAAACCCATCCAGAGTTTCATTGTAAAAAAGTCCTTGGTCTTTTAATCTTGGCCTCTGAGCATGCATTCCTTTAAATAGCACTTAAATATAAAAACCACCTCTCAAGTTTGCAGTGAAATGAAAGTGAAGTTTGTAATTTACTGAGCTAAGATCAGTTAGCTGGATGGAAAGGTGGATGGAGCATGGAAACTGAATGAATGATTACATTGCTGCTCAGTGTCACGTGTTTGTGAAAAGTTTACTAAAAAGCCTGAAAAATAAGTAGATTTCCAAAAGCACAGTGTCATTTAGCTTGAAATTTAATTTCCCTTCTTGTTCTTGTTTGGAATCCTGGACATCATGAATTTAAGTGGAGAAAAAGGGTGATAGCTTTCTGCCTAACCATGGTTTTCTGGTCCATAAATTTCTACTGATACGAATTTTTACCTTTGCTTCCTTTCATAGGTTTTGTAGGTTGCTGTTTTCCAACTCATTTTTAGTTAATCTCTGTGTACCAACAAATTGGCAGAATTACAAAGATTAGCAGGTAAAAAGAGAAAAATGACAAATGTTATTCTCTCTACCACCAAGCAGTAAAAAGGACAAAAGCAACTCTTTCATCTTTTTAATATAAATGCTTTTTTCACTTCTGGAATGAGAAACTACATTCTGTTTTACTGAAAAAAGTTCCCCTTAGGAATAAAAGAATTGTAGATAATGGAAAATGTTTAACTCCATAGCACTTTGAGCTGGACCACTCCAGACACCTCTTCTTGCAAAACTAATTGATCTTCCAGAAATCTGAAGTAACTTTTGCTGGCAGCCATGGCTATTCTTTTGGTGCAGCAAACATATCAAATTCATTAAAATTTTCTCACATTCAATTAGTGCTTTTGCCAACACATGTCAGAAGTAATGAGTTAACTTTTAAGTATTTTCAAGGCTTGGGAAAGGCTGGTGGTTTTACTTTAAGATTATAAAATTCATTGGCCTACATTTAAATAAAGGTTTTTTAAGTTGAATTTGAGTTAATTCTAAGGCACACTGCAATATTATTATAGTATCAGGACTGAACTTCGTATTAATGCGATACTCATTGTATCCTTTATCTTGTCACTTTAATTTCCGAGACCTTGTTTCAAATTCATGATTTTTGTTCTGTTTTTTTTTTTGTCAGCTAATCTTGATTATGAACAAATGTAACATAATATATATATACATATAAAATATAAATTATTGCATATATTATAATATGTATGTGTGTATGATAACAAAGAAAATAGAAGTCAGCTTCAACTTTTCCTTTTATGGGGTCAGTTTTCCAGAACAGATTTTAGAAAGTGGGGAAGGGCATGCTTCTGATTTTGACCTCATCCATTCCTTGGCATTAAATGTTCCTCTTCTCTCTGAAAGGGCCACAGGTCTTGTCACTATTGATCACGGTTTGGAATTATTGGACTGTAGCATTTCTGTACTTAATATGATGGAGCTATCTTCCTTGACTTTTTTCCTTTTATAGAACTACTCCTTTCTTAACTTCCTACCTAGACCTTAACTTTCAGCTCTGCATATAGGAGTATTCATATAATATGTCCATCTCAAGATGCATCCTACAAAATGCATTTACCAAAATCAGAGTTTTTCATTTTAGAATAAAAATCTCATGTTTTCAAAGGATATTTAATATATAAAGTTCCACATAGCAGTCTATATATATATATATAATATATAATATTTATAGATATTTAATATATAAAGTTCCACATAGAGGAAAATAAAGATAAAATAATATTGATCATCTTTAGGATTTTCTGAATAGTATAAGTGGTGGACATACACAGCTTTTCTGTTTGTTATGTGAAGCCCTTAATTTTTCTATGTACTAACTAGTAATTATTGTATAATATTTATACATAAAATACACACAAATACATGAATCTCAACAATTAAACCAATTTTTAAAGACTGTAATCTAAACCAGAGTATAAAGAAACAGCTTACCTATGAACTTGAAGGTTGTTTTATTTAACCCCAAATAATTTTTAAAGAATCCAGTGATTTTTCAAACTAAGGGATTTCATGTAAAATTCAGGATATTGACATGTCTTGAATTCCCTGTCACTCTAGGGTAACATTCCCAAGTGGTAAGGATCAGATAGATATGAATAGCTGTTTACCCCTGCCATAGAACTTGAGCCCTCTACACTAACACCCTCTCCATCACTCACACAATACCTGCATGCCCTTCTAATCAGCTACTTGTCACTTTACATTCCTGGTCGTGGACACACATTTTGTTTTCCTCTCTTAAAGGTTTAGACTTGGTTTGCAACCAAGAAGAAAAACATCTATCTGCACTACAATTTGAATAGTTTTCCCCAGTGAAATAAGTATAATACACTATTCCATAATTACTTCCTTTCCTTCTTTTCCCAGGAAAAAATCACATAATGGCTTCTTTACTTAAGGAAATCGCTTTGAATAGCTTCACCCTAAAAATGCATGACACTGCTGAAGCTTTGAAAAGACTACCTTTAAAATTTGATCAGGGTCTTAGACAAGTTCACTTTCATGTAGGAATTCTCTGTGGGCTTTTGGGGGGTGCAGGAGACAAATTACTTTCATTCTTCCATTTATATATACTCATAAGTAAGATGATTCATAAATGCATTTCAATTGACTTACCTAAATAGTTATAATTATTAGGAATAGGTTTTAAAGTCTATTTAGTTTTATCTAAATTTAATTATATTCCCTATAAAGAGATACCAGGACTAACAGTGCTTTTGTTTTCATATGATATACTCAAAATTATAGTGCCAGTCAGAATAAAGGCTGCACATAATTACTCATATTTGACATGAATTATGAAAACTGAATACATGGATATAAAATAGTCAAGGAAGAAAAAATTATTAAGCAGGAATAGTTTCTCATGGGGATGAGAAAAGTGTGCCTTATCTGAGAAACAAAGTATTTTTAGTTCTGAATTGAAGTAGATGGTAGTTGGAAGGTAGCAGGAGCCACAAGTGTCTGGTGAGGAAACAGAACAGGTGCAGAGATACAGTTACTATCAGAACTAGCTTTGTATGTCTGCTCAGGACACAAAATATTGTCTTTGAAATTTAATGGTAATGATTGGCCATAGAAAGTTATGTAAAGAAATAATATCATAATAGTTATGCTAAAACTATTTTACCCTGTTAACAATGTGTTATGAACTGCAGATGGAGGCATCTGAAGTAAGGGGTTAGAATAATGAATTTTTAAAAAAAATTGCAAACAAGGAATGACATATGTGTTACATAAGGATTTATTACTGGGAATAAAGTATGTAAGAGGGATTTAACAGATATTTTAAATCAGCAATTGACCCAATGGATATAATAAGCTTAGAAATAGCAAACAGAATTGATCAACTAGATGAGGAAAGAGAAATGAGTGAAGAAAACTCAGTTTTGGCAAGTGAATTAATAGGATTGTCACTGAAATGATCTGCAAGGTGTCTTTCAAGGCTCAATACACACAACTGTGTGTGCACACACATTCATGAACACATATACACACACAATGAGCTTGACAACTTCCCTTTGAACAGCTTACTTTAATAATTAAACTATTTGCCTCATTTTCATTAGCTGAATAATGGTTCCATCCCTATAAAAAGAGATGGGAGAATCTGCCCCTCAGTATAAGTTAGGAACCTGGATGGATTGTTTTCCCTAAAATACCAGTTTTTCTAGTTGCTGCTTTTTGCACCCAGTACCTTACACATTCTGAGCAAGTACTCTTTACACTTGTATATTCTTGGCAAGTGTTCTACTACTGAACCACTGCTCTAGCCCAAAAGATGAGTTCTTTCAATGATCCACTAAATGGGACAGCAGGAGATCATTTATAGTCTCATCAAATGGATGAGTTGTGAGATGTCTCCATATGATGTCTTGCAGAGCTGTTTTGGCTTTTTAAAATATATTACATAATGTTTTAATAGAATAATTGTGTGGATTAGAAAAAAAATGAAAAGTTAATGTGATGTATATTGGAAATTTTTGATAAATTTAATGCATAGCTATGCCCTATGGCCTCATAAATTCACTCTTAGGTATTTACCCAGGGGAAATAAAAACATATATCCATGAAAGGCTCTGGTTGTAAATGGTCATAGTAGCTTTGTCTATAAAGACTAAAACTGAAAAAAGTCCAGGTGTTTATAAACTTGAGAAAGAACAAACTAGGTATAGAATGTTTACACAATGAAATAGTACTCAGTGATTAAGTGGAATAAAGTACTGATACATGCTACAACAGTGCTAAATCTCAAAAATGTGTTCAGTGAAAGTAGTCAAACGCAAAAGAACAACTATTGTATGATTACATTTATGTAAAGTTTTACAGCAGGCAAAACTAAAGTGTGATGCTAGAAATAAAAACAGTACTTGGCTTCAGGGGTGGTGATAGATTGACTGGAAAGAGATTTCAATTAACTTTCTGGGGCTGAAATTGTACTGTATTTTGACAGGTATGAATTATGCAATTGTACGCATTTTTCGAAAATGCGTGAAACTGTACACAACCTTTCACATTCATATATTATTCTTTAATCAAAAGGGAAAAGAAAGCATCAACAGGAAGAATGCATGTGGAAACTATGACGGAAGATTATCTTGGCTGAGAAGAGTAAAGGGAAAGATCTGGAGAAGAGACAAGGCTGAGGGCAAAATGTTTTAAATGAGTGTTGGAGACTTGAACATGTGAACATTAAAAAAGACCAATAGAGAAGAAAATGTCAAATTTGAAAGTAGAGAATTAATAGAGCAATATCCCAGAGTGGGCAGAGGAGACTAGTCTAAAGTTACCAAATATGTTTTACTTTTCTGCTCTAAAAGGCCAAAACAGAGACATAGTCATCTCAGGAGGTTTAAGAACTTAGTGCAATTAATTTATAGTGGGTTACATAATCAATCATGAGAAGATACTAAACATAAAAATTTTATTATTTGGGCTCCACGTTGTCCTCACAAGGATAAGAGTATATCTGGGGCTTCTGTAATTGACTTCTAACAAGGTAGATAATTTTGATCATGTTAGAAACTTATTTCTGAAATGGACTCTGCCCTGGGCTACTGCTTTGGTAAGGAATAAGCAATAGCAATTCTTGTCTAAAATTTTTTTTATAGAAGAAAAGTCAAGTACTGCAAGAAACTTTGCACAGGAATTACAGTGGACTATGAAGTCTGATGCAAACCAAAATTGCCAGATGCATTTGGAAAGATCTTACACATCAGAATATGAAATGTTCACTCAACTATGAACACTTTCATCTTATTGAGTTTAATGAAAAAGTACTTGGGTATCTGTAAAATGGAAAAAAATCAGACATATCTAGATAATCACTGCACCTTTTGGTGCAGACACTTCACAATCCCTTAAACCTTGGGATTTTATGGTACATTTTGGTCAAAATTATTAGGGACAAATGAATGAGTACAAAGGATACCATGTATGTTTATGCAGTGCTATTTGAAATTTGAGAATACATGAGAGTGGAAAGAAACTCTTAAAGAACAATACTGGCTAAGTAATGATGATAGATCCAACACTCCAAAAACAAAGCTCTGAAGTGGCTTCATTGAAAATTACCCACATTTGAAACTATGGATTATAAAACTTCAGTAAATAAAATAAATGGGAACCATCTGAGAGGAGGGGAAAGAAAAGAAATTAGAATTATGCTCAAAAACCCAAAGTACAATAGGAAAAAAAAAGAAAAGCTTATTGAATACTCACATTGAACATTTGGTCTCATTTGGAATGAATCTCTTTTTTACTGGGTAAAATTCTGTTCTTTAATAATTACCTATTCTAATTTTGTTATTTTAAAATGTTCTCATTTCTATCCAGTAAAATTGATCAATTAAATTTGTATAGAATTTTTATTTTTCATTTTCTTATTACTGGTGACATATACATTATGGAATGACAGGATCTTTATTATTATTATGTTTTATAGGTCCTAGTGTACATAAAGAGCCCTTCTTTTTCCAGCCTTAATGAATGCAGGGAGTGGTGTTTGTATGCTAGAGCTTTCATTACAAAATATCACAGGCTGGGTGGCTTAAACAACAGAAGATTGTTTTTCTGGAGGCTGAAACTACAGGATTGGACTGACAGTAGCTTTCAAGTCTACTGAGTCCTGTCTCCTTTGCTATCTTCTCTCTGGGTCCTCACTTAGCCCTATCTGTGTGCATCCATATAACAGGCGCCTCTTCTTAGAATGATACCAGTTACACTGAATTAGAGGCCTACACAAATTATTTAATTTAAACTTGTCTCTTGATAAGTTCTCACATCAAACACAGTCACACAAAGGGTTCGGCCTTCAACATGTGAATTTTGGAGGTACATAATTGGATCCATAAAAGGGTTCCTGTCTGATTCAACATTTTGGGGTCCCTGCAAAACTGCTAAAGGGTAAATGCTGAGAGAAACTCAAGGTATTTTTCACACAGCTAGATCTCAGTTTGCAGACATATAGAATTAGACTATGTGTCCTCAACAGGATGTCTTTCACCTTTGACCTTTTACCCATGAAAGAAAACCCTGGTGGTGCACGCCTGTAATCCCAGCACTTTGGGAGGCTGAGACAGGAGAATTGCGAGTTCAAAGCCAGCCTCAGCAACAGTGAGGTTCTAAGCAACTCAGTGAGATCCTGTCTCTACATAAAACACAAAATAGGGCTGGGGATGTGGCTCAGTGGTTGAGTACCCCTGAGTTCAATCTCCGGTGCCAAAAAAAAAATAGAAAGAAAGAAAACCCTATAGGATTACTTATTTCTCTGTCTTCAAATTAAGTTATAGAAATTAATCAGGGAGGAAGTTTTCATAAAGTAGAAAAACCAGAACTGATTATTTTGCCTTGGTGCCTTTTGGATTGGGAGATCTTTCCAGAATAGGAGTATCTCATGGCTATGTTATGGTGGGGTTAAGTTATTCTGGTTGATTTTGTTTACTATATTTAGATTTATATTAACATAGGCTGGAAGGACCAGTTACTCTGCCTATTCCATCCTCCTGAACAATTCTGATACCAAGGGACCTGCTAACTATGATCAAAATATTTTCAGAAGGCCAAAGAAGAAAGGAAAATCCAGACTGCCTAGCTTGATTGCTGAATAAAGCATAAAGAAGTGGATCATATTCTTTGGAAAGTTTGGCTTAAAGAAGTTTTCTCACCCTCAGCACTAGTGGCATTTGGAGGTAGATAATTGCTTCTCATTTGAGGAGGTGGCTCTTCTATATATGGTAGACACTTTAGCTGTTGTGGACTAGGTTAGCATGAGTGACTCCCTTTCTGCCTCAGTTTCCCACAGTTATGTTTTCAAGGCCCCTCCCTTTACTTGGCTTGCTTGCACTTCTGGTATTACTCCCTGCATCAATGCCTGGTATTTTAAAAATGATGGGTCAAAGGAACTTTGCATTCTAGCACACATTTTGCCACAAATATATTGGTATGAAGGAGATCCTTGTTAGTGAGACTAGGATTAGCAAGATCTACCACCCTAGGCACAATTTCCCTTATTGTCGGTAATCAAAATTTCAAAAGCCTCAGCCAACAAGTAGACCTAGACTTAGGGCACTTAGAGTCTTCTATTTCTCACCTCAAACAACAGGTAGATTCCTTAGCAGAAGTATCCCTCCAGAACCACAGAGACCTTGACTTACTTTTCATGAAGAAGGGAGGTTTATGTGTAGCCATAGGAGAAACTTGTTGCTTCTACGCAAACCAATCAGGAGTTATTAGGGACACATTAGCTCTGGTCTGAAAAAATTTAAGGGAAAGAGATAAATTAAAAACAGAGAACTCCAATTGGTATCAGGGATTATTTTCCTGGTCACCATGGCTCACTACCCTCATATCCGCTATTTCAGGCCTTCTTATACTTTTGCTTTTGGGATTTGTAATAGGCCCCTGCCTTATTAACCGTCTGGTTAATTATATAAAACAAAGAATTAGTGCTGTTAAACTCATGGTACTCTAGTCCCACTGTAACCCTCTCCCTATAGACAATGATGAGTCAAAGGTTTGACTCCATTCACTAGAAAAGGGGGGAATGTAAAATCCAAACTCAAAATGGAGTCACTCTGGCTCAGGCCTGCACGTATCTGCTAACCTGCTCTTTGTGCTTCTTTGATTAATGCATCTCACTGATGGGAGGTGCAAAACCACAGGCTGCCAGACCCCCTGACCAATTACCTAAAGTTCCAAGAATTGAAAAGGGACATAGGAGGCGCCATCATGGTTGAACTATAAATAACTCTAGATTGAATATCTGCCAAATCATGTTTTCCTGAGTGAGAATAATAAGAGCCATCACTGAGGTAGGCAAAGCCTTCTACCTTTAAACAACACGTGGTAGGGAACCACTGGTGGGTTGTAAGGAAGTTTTGAAATGATCTGATTTATCCTTTAAAGGATAATTGCAGCTGCTTCAACAGGGCAAATGTAGAACAAGTAGACATAAAAGAGAATTTTGCAGAAATATGGGCCAGAAGTAGCAAAGATTTGAACTAAATTCAAGGAGGAGGTATTTAGGAAAGTTTAGAATTGGTATTAAATGTTGAAGTTAGAATTGGTAGAATTTTGCTAATGGATATAACTCAAGAAGGACAGAGATGAATCAAGAATATATAGTTTTTGGTTTATGGCCTGAGCATCTAGTTGATAGAGCGTAGCTTGCTGAAGTGGGACAGAGTAGGAAAGGTTAAATCTTCATAGATAGATACCAGTAGTTTTGTTTTGGACATGTTAAGTATGACCGTTAGATTTACAAGCAAAGATCTCAAGAAAACTGTCAGGTATGGGACTCTGGAAATTGAGTGTTTGGCTAGAGAGAGAGTTGGAAGTCAGTATAATACAAATATATGTGAATCTATAGATCTGGATAAATTACAAAGGAAGAGATTGGCTTTGGAAAAAAATATTTTGAATGGGACACTTTGACATTTCTTGATCCAGTATTTGTACATTCAAAGGGTTTCCAACAATGCACTGGCAAGGAACCATCTGAAAGATAAATCAAAGGCAGGAGTTTAGGAAGTGATCTTAAACTTAACTTGGCTAGAAAAGCATATAATTGTAGAAAACTTTTGAGAAGTCAGAGACCATTGTGGCCTTTGCCACTCATGGGATTCTTCTCATATTTCAGCCATCTAAATCTATACTGATATTTGCTATACTCACACAGTTGGTCTATTTGAAAAAAATCAAATAGAATGTTCAGAATTTAACGAATCTACTCTTTCCTCATTCTCTGAATGTTTTGCCAGTGAAGGTAAAGATAACCTAAAGCATAACTGAGGTACTTGAGCAAAAGAGATTTAAAATGAATCTCATGTATTTAGCTAGACATTTTTATTTGGAGAACTCAGAACATCACAAATCATTTTCAAGGTCTCAATTGTATTAGCTACTTTACTGATGAAAGCATTGATGCTTCCTTCATTACAGTGCTAAGGGATGTGTGTCTGTATAAATAATAGAAATGATAATATACTTTTTGTTAGTCCCAGATGTTAGGCATCATGGATCTAGAGGTAAACCTCAGAAGAATAAGGAAACATTCTCTGAGTTTTGGAATATTATTTAATCTCTTCTAAATTACTTTTAATTTAGTATTATTTATACGCAACAACATTTCAGTCTTGTATTTAGCAAGAAAAAAGAGAAAATGTAACACAGGATAGTATAAATGCAATTCTTTATAAGAGTTAACAAACACACTTTATAACTAATAAAAATTAAGATTTGATACAACAGAAATCACAGAGAAGCAATATGCATGCAAAAAATTATTACTCAAAATTCTTCACCCCACTAAATATTCAGGAGTATATTATTCAGGATGCTCCCGTTATGTCTCTTTTTTTTTTTTTTTTTGGTACTGGAGATTGAACTCAGGGGCACTCAACCACTGAGCCACATCCCCAGTATTTTGTGTTTTATGTAGAGACAGGGTCTCACTGAGTTGCTTAGTGCCTTGCCATTGCTGAGGCTGGCTTTGAACTCGTGATTCTCCTGTCTCAGCCTCCCTAAGTGCTGGGATTACAGGCTTGCGCCAATGCACCCAGCTCCCTTTATGCCCTTTATTTGTGTCTCAGAAATATTTCTCTATCTGCTCTTCAATAATTGCTTTTATCATTTACACTGTATTGAACTTATATATTTTTAACATGTATACCTACCACATACATGTATTTGGAAATATGGTAATAACATATTACTTATCCACATTTTAAAATTTTTTGACAAACTTTAAAATTGTAATATTGAAGTTAACCTGTTATGTAAGTTGTCAGTGGTGTTAAATATAACGCTACACAAACAGAAAATTATAAATAAGAATAGTACACACATAATAACACATTTGTAGTGTGCCTTCATTTCCCTGTGGAATGAGGTGAGACTCATTTTGGGAAGATGGTGTTATATATCATGTAGTACTGGAAGGTCATTTAAAACAATGCATTTGGAAGACATGTTTAATGCAGCTACTGGGAAGTGGCAGTGTCTCCTGTCAGAAATACTGCTTGACTTCAATTGAAAAATGTTGGCCCATTAAATAATACGTTCAAATATTTCACTAGTAAAATGGGCTACGAGAGGAGACATTAAAGAATAAGTAGGGTCTCTTTTTTATTTATTTATTCACCCACCTCCTTAATTTTACTCTAATGCAGCTAGATGTAGTTAAGTGCTCTCAGGAAGGCCGAGTTACTATTCTTATTCTTAGCAATAAAACAATCTGTTTTGAGATGCTTGTGAAAAGACTGTTAGCATTTAGACTCTAGAGAGGTGACAGTCTTCAAATGGTCAACATAATGATAAAAATATCGGTGACTGTCCATGGTGGTTGCATATCAGAATTGACTGCACCTGGTGTGTTTGTGAGGACCCATTGCCTGGGCTCTACCCCCAGGGATACTGATTTAATTGGATTGGGAACCTGCCAAAATGTTGATATGTTTATGTCAAGGTTATTCACTGGCAAATAGTTTACTTCCAATAATCCCATATTTTCAGGTTAAGAAAAAGAAGGGAAAAAACCTTAAATCTTATAAAATTGAGAAACATGACATAATCGTGTACAAAGTTTAGAATAGATGCTATTTACCCATTTTATTTAAACAAATATGCAAATTGCTAAAAAGACAGCCATATGCATCTGCTTATACTGTTAAAATTATCATCTTTAAAGCTTTATGATATGTTTATAAGAAATTCATGTAGAAGCCAAATTCAAGACTTACCAAATAGTCCCCTTTCAAAGGCACGGTTAAATTATGATTTTGTTTTGCTTCCTTAAGGATTTTACCTTCTCCAGAAACCAACAACTTAAACTGACCCAGTTCTCTTGACGTAATTTTACCTTTCTCAGTGTAACGTTGTCTTTGAAGTCAATTGTAGAGATTAGTCCCAAAAGGTTTACTGAAATGTTACTCCACTTTGCCCATCAAATGAGGCTCAATTACACTCAACAGGAGGAATAGATTTGTATGTGGTTTGGTACCCAAGCAGACACTACTTATGACATCAATTGCTCCCTTGACTTAAGCAAATGGTGGGTACAAGTGTGCAAAACAGCTATCAGCTTTCAGTGAGCTGGGAGGTCTTGCATTTGCTCAGTCACCTTGCCATTTACCTATTTTCAGAGTCACTAGATGATGATAATGTTTTAGGAGCCATATACTTCTAACCTTTTTTTAATCTAAAAGAGAGATTCTCAATCTTATAGAAGTGGAGGGTGAATCTATCAGAATCATCTGAAGATATATAAAAAGAAATAATTATTCCCCTGTAGCCAATATCTAATGTACACTTAAATATACCACCATTGTTTCATAACTAACTAAACTAGGAAAATACTATGTCGCATTTAAATCACTTTGCGAATTTCAATGATTAGCTTTTTGAATGTGAGTTCCACAGGGGCTTTTCTATATAATAGGCAGATGGACTAGGCAAGACCTATATTCTGATCATGACTTGACCTCTGTGAGTCCCAGTTTTTTATTACAATAATGAATTAAACAGTATTTACGTTTAGAGATGTTTTATGAGCCAAATAAATAACATATATAGAATGTTGGGTCTGAGTACTTAGAATATGTTGAATCTCATCTCTTCTACTTCCCACCAAATTCTAGGGAAATTTATAGAAATGATCCTAATTCTGGATGTTGGTGGAATGAAATCTACCATGGAAACCATTGAGTCTTATAGGAAAAGAATCACACACTTTTAGAAATCATCAGTGGTCGGTCCCATTTCTTGGTATGTGGGCAAAAAGAATAGCTTAAATGAGCCTGTAGCCTTCTGACCTCCTGTAGCTTTCATCATTTATAAATATTTTAGGATTTACTGGGTTGCAGGTAATTCATTTGAATATCTGTGTCTACTGCCTCTACTAAATAAAACTAAAGGATTACATTGGTGGAGGGTGTTAGTCCATTTTTCATTATTAAAATTAACTGCTTGAAACAACATTATCAAGAAAATATGTTTACTTAGCTTATAGTAAAGTCTAAACAGTATGACACAGAGGGCCCTTTCATGAATGGAGGGGTGTGTGCATGAGGAAGAAGCACACCTTCAGGCAAGGAGCTAGGGAGCTGGGTGGGGCTATTTCTATCAAAACATTAGGTGAGTCAATCACACTTTGCTGAAATTTCCATATGGCATCAATTGACCAGAGCTGAACAGGAATTGCACCTGTAGAAGGGACATGGACTGTTCTGCCCTACATAGGCCCTAACTCACCATTTAGTTGTGGCTCTTGTCTCACATCACCTGTTGGGTACTCTATGCCTTTGAATTTGCTTCTCTTTGCCTGAATGATAGCTGACATTTCCATGAATGCTAGCAATATATGCCTAATAACTATCCACTTGAATGTGCTTTTATGTTGGGGGTTATGGAGGTTGAATAAAAACATGAAGTTTATTAATCTTAGTGTTTTATTATGCTGTACCAGCAAGAATGAAAAATTACTAAGGTAAAGTGGGTAATGGATGCTACGACAAAAAACTGAAAATTTTGAGTGTGAAATTTATATTAAGCAGATTATTTTTATGTTAACTTCCAATTCACATCATATGTAATGATGCTAATATTACTTAACATCACATGCTGAAGTATCTACTATTGGTAAAACTGGTTTTCTACCTGGAATTTATATGCCGATAAATGTTCTACCCGAAAAAGGAATTCAAGTATAAATTTATCAGCAGTGGACTTCAGCAGCAGCACTCATCAACCAGAAAAACATAATATGAAACCAAAGAGATCAGAAAGAAAAGATATATGTCAAATTTGGTTGGGTAATCTGTTATATGCAAGGAAAAGCATTAAGATATAAGTTCAGCCTTGTTAATCTCAGACCAGAAAATTCCCATTATAACATTACCCTTAAGAATTCTGGTCCATGGGATATAAACCACTTTAACGGGGTCATGAAATACTGGATTTGGATCATAGAAGAAAAAATACAAATGATTTAAATCATTAAATTAAGTGTACTAAAACATAACAGCCTTCTCTGTTAGCACTAAAGTCTCAGGTCATAGAATTCCTAGTTACTTGGTTCAGGATGATTTATATTATAGTAATGACTTTGTGTGTATGTTCATTTTGCCAAAAAAAAGTAGCATTCTAAATTACATATATAAAAGATGTTATATATAACATTATATGCAGTTATAATTATATATTTTGAACATATAACATTTAAAATAGAAGCAAGCAACCTGAGAAATTGTATTCATATTTGCTCATATCAATAAATGAAATTTGAACACTCTAAAAGAGAAATAAACATTTGAAGTGTTTGCCTTGGATAAACCCCTGAGGATATTGTTGGTTTTGTTTCAAAATTGTATTTTATGGTGTTTATTCAAACAGGAAAAAGCAGAATTAACTATCCTGCTGAGTCAGGGACAAAGTGAAAATCAAGGTCATTTTCCAGCCTGTGTTAACTAGCACGTCAATTACTCTTCTGCTTTGACACAAAGCAGTCCTAGAGAGCTGGTGTACAGCCTGGGGTCCAGGGGACCCACTCAGCAATAGCCTCTAGGCTGCTGTCTGAAAAAGCTCTCTCTACCCTGTTTGCAGTCAGTGTAAACTCTGGGGAATTTTTAATTAAAGTTTGAAGTATTTAAATTTGAATCACCCTCAACTATATTTTAATATACCAATAATGCTTTCTATAAAAGTTTGGTCATCTAAAAGACACATTTCATTTTCTCCAAAAGTTAGGATTCATTAAGAAATAAAAAGTGTCTTGTGTTCCTTTTGCAGATACTAATAATCTATTATATTAAACTCAAGGAATAAAAGCAATTGTAAGCATCTATTTAACATTTATTTATTATTCAGGCTTTGTTTTAAAAGCTTTGTTTAATCTTCACAACAACGCTTGGATTTAATCTCAACTAAAAACCTCTATTTTGCCCATGAGGATAGGAAACAGTAAAGTTGCCATAACTTGCTTAAGTCAGTCATACAGATATGAACTCATGATGGAATTGAGCTGCACAACTTATCCAAAGGTATAAGCAAGGCTTCCTCCTGCACCATATTGCATGCTCTTCTCCCTGGGAACAACAACAAAAACATTGTGATGCTAATTAATGAGTTCAGGTTAATAGTATAAAGAACACCTCAAAGTCAGTTTTGGGAATTATATGTTACTTTTAGAATCCTGCACCTATTTGCATTTTGTTTTTGTTCATTTTTTTCTTCTCTTCTTCCCCCTGAACCTAGAGGAAAGTTATTTGTAAATTCTTTTTCTCAGCATGCTTTTGCATTTCTGTTTGCAGTGCATAGGATACCACAGAGATAAAAGGTCAACTCTAAATATTCAATTATTGCAATTAAATGTATCTGTTCTAAATGTACGATTCCTACCTAGTAATAAATTAATAAATTGTGGAAAATGTTTTTTTTTTTTTTTAAGTTTGGGAGAATGTCTCAAACTTACAGTGTTTCTTATTTACCAAGTTATAGAAGCTGGCCTTAAACTTGCAATCCTTTCGCCTTAGCCTTCAAAGTTGCTAGGATTATAGGTGTGTGCCACCTCCCTTGGCTCTTGTCTTATTTTTTTTTCTTTAAAAAAGGAGTTTTCACAGTAGTATATATCAGAGAAAGGAATATTTTGTCCCTTGTCTTCATTTCCATTCAAAATTTCTAACACTAGAAGAGTGTAATGATTCTGAAATAAAGTTACTATTACAAGGATTTACAATCAGTCAAATCATAGATACTGAGAGATTGCTTGGATTTAAGACCTTGCCCACCTATATAAGCAGCCTTACCTAAGGAAAATTGCTTAATGACCCCTCATGCCTCAGTTTCTTCATCTATAAAGTAGGAATGATAATAGTCCCTTCCCTTAAGGACTCTTCAGATTAATGATTTAATTCATGTACAGTGTTTTAGAACTTTGTAAATTCCTCATTATTGTTCATTGTTATGATTATCAACATTATTACAGACATCAATATGCACCTCATCATCAAAGTTCTTTTCCCTCATTTTAATTCATACTACCCATTCTTTTTCTAGAAGAATCAGAAAATAGTGTCAAATAATTTCTATATTCAACCTCTTTAACATGAAAGAGTTACTATCAAAATCTCAATTATTTTTCAAAACTTTTAAAAAATATAACATCGATTAACAGAATATTTAATATTGATACAATTAACTGATAGAATGCCCTTGGCTTTAAATTTAGGAATTAAATTTATTCTCCAAACACACTATAGAATTTAAAAAATAACAAGGAGGGATCATTCATTGCAATTCATTTTGTGCTTAACATGATGTGTATTCTGTAGAAACAAAACATACCTACTATAACTACCACCATTTGAGATGTCTAAACTGCCTTAATAAGAACAGACATATTCATTAATTCAACCCTCAGCATTTTCTTTTAACTTTTGGCAGACAAAGCTTGAGACATAAGTGTGTCTGTAAGTTGTCAGTCCTATTTAAGGATCTTGTGTTTAGCAATCAAAGACCTGGCATCATCATCTGGCTACTTTATGTTTGGATCACGTCACACCAGTGAACTGTTGATGAGATTGAGGGCTTGCTCAGATGCCAACCAATGATAGACAACTTGCCTGTTACCTTTTGATGAAACTGTGTTGTAGTAAGTGCTTTAGGGTATTTTAGATGTGATGAATTTAATTTCTTAGATGAAAAATTAGAATAAAGTTAGATTAATATTTAATAATTTAATATTTAAAAATCCAGCTTTGACCTTACTTGACATTTGGCATAAAAAAATCAATGCATAGAAAGATAAGTCAGATACAAAGAAAATATCTACAAAAGATATCAGACAAAGGAATATTATCCAAAATATAGGAAGGACTCTTGAAACTCAACAAGAGCATAATTTAATTTAAAAAATTGGGCCAAAACATTAAGAGACACTTCACCAAAGAAGATGTAAATTGACACAAATTGCTGTTTCAGATATTATATCATTAGGGAAATGAAAATTAAAACAACAATGAGATATCACTCAATACCTATCTACCAAAATAACCAAAATCCAGAACACTGACACCACCAAATGCTGGTGAGAATGTGAAACAACGGAAATGTAACATGGCATTGCCACTCTGGAAGACAATTTGACAGTTTCTTAGAAAACTGAACTTGCTCTTACCATATGATCCAGCAGTCATATGCCTGACTACTTACCCAAAGGAAGTGAAACTTACATTCATACAAAAACCAGCACATGGATATTTAAGGCAACTCTCTTCAAAATTGCCAAAATTTGAAAGCAGCTACGATGAAGAGATTAAATGTGGTATACCCAGACAATGGAACGTTATTCAGCATGAAAAATAAATTATTTATAAAGACATAAAAAGATATAAAGACATAAACACATAAATGAAAAATCCATCCTGAAAAGCCTATTATTTCAACTACATGACATTCTGCAGAAGGCAAAACCATACAGACAGTATAAAGATCAGTGATTGCCAGGGGCTTAGAGACAGGGAGAAATGAACAGGAAGCAAGCAGAGGATTTTCAGGGCACTGTATGATATTGTATGATGCTATATGTATGATATTCTAAGGGCATATACATGCTTTTATAATTTTGTCCAAACTTTGAATGTACCACTAGAAGGAACTTTAATGGAAATCATTGACTTGATAATGACACATCATTTGTAAGTTCGTCAATTATAACACATGTACCCCTCTGGTGGAGAATATTGATAATAGTAGGACTATGTGGAAGGACATGGGGCATATGGAAATCTGTAGTCCTTCCTCTCAATTTTGTTGTAGACCTAAAACTGCTGTTAAAAAAAAAAGGCAATGAAATATATAGAAAGAGAGTATGTGTGTAGGTTTGGCAGATAGATCATAAAGCACATTTTTTTGTACGTACTAGCCATTATTTCAGTGAAAAGTAATGCTGTTCATCCAGGTCACCCAAATCAGAAAATAAGACATTTGTTTTTTCTCCTGATTCCTAATTATCCGACAAGTTTTAAGAGTTTTACCTTCTATCTTCATAATTTCAACTTCTTTTCATCCCCAGTGTACTGAGCTATTGTACAACAGCAGCATCTTATAACTGGACCTCTTGTAAAAGTCTGATGAAGGTCTCCCACAGCTACTATTGTCCCGTCCAATAAGATAAAAGGGAGCCCTGCTGTCTTCAGAGAGCACAGCTGTTTACAGTACTCCCATCTCCTTTCTACTCTGACCAGACCCCTTCCCCAGCTGCGCTATCCCTCCTTAAAACCCTTCTACAGTTCCTCAAAGCCTACTACATCCACAGCCTCTGCTTTCTCAGCTGCAGCTAATTGGCCCTTTCAGGACGGAAGGACTTGTTCCTTTCATAGAGTTCTGGTGCAAGCATTTAATTTTATCAGGAGGACGCTCTTCCCTCTCCTCAACTTATTAAACTCCTAACTACCTTTCAGGTATAAATTCAATCATCACTTTTCTGAACAATTTTGATGTGGTCAAATACCATCGTTAAGTGTTTTTGGAGCATCATAAAATTCCACATTAAGATGTTTAGCATGGTTGGACTTCTTATTGAATTAAGTGACCATTGCAATAATACCATCTTCCAATGGACTACTAATTCTTTAAGAGTACGAACCAGGGCATTATTTTTACCATTTTGCTTATCTGTTTACCTAGTCAGTCAGTAAGTCTCTCCCCCCTGCCCTGTTTTGTTTGAGAAGTGGTCTTGCTGGCCTCAAACTCACAATCCTCCTTACTCAGCCTCCTAAGTAGCTAGGATTACAAGTGTGCACCATGACACGCATCTCCCATCCTATCTCCCATAGTCTTTTGCACAGTAAATGATATCTAATATAAATTTAAATGTTAATTGTTAATTGAATGAATAAATAAAAATTTTTTTCTCTGTCTCTCAGGTTAGAAAGATTAGCATAAGAAATGATTATTTATTCTCCTCTTTACTATTAGAAGATAGTAAACAATAATTACCTTTATATTTCTTCCACTTCCTCTTTAGGCTGAGGTTACACTTTACTCATCTTTGAATCTTACCACAGAGTAGTGTCTCTCGTATGGAAGATATTGAATATATAGTTGGTAAATAAACAAAAGAATGCTGCATGTATATTATAATTTTTTATTTTTTATTTTATTTTTTTGGTACAGGGGATTGAACTCAGGGGTACTCACCACTGAGCCACATCCTCAGCCCTATTTTGTGTTTTATGTAGAGACAGGGTCTCACTGAGTTGCTTAGTGCCTCGCCATTGCTGAGGCTGGCTTTGAACTCGTGATTCTCCTGTCTCAGCCTCCCTAAGTGCTGGGATTACAGGATTGAGCCACCGCACCCGGCTTATATTATAATTTTTTAAAGAGCAAAGTTGAAATAGAGCTTTATACCTGTCCATGCCAGTTATTGTAGCATAATGTTAGTTCTTCTGATGTATGGGGTTTTCTCTAAGAAAGCCGGGCTCATTCCCTGCCAGAAACCCTTATCCAGATTTCAGGGAAGGGAATCATGTGAAACAGAGGCTAAAGTCCAAGTTGATGGTAACTTTAAACAGACCACACAATCAATCCATCACGTAACAATTAAGCCATGATATGTTTCTAAATCTGTAAGTGCAATGTATCCGTTACAATTGAATCCAGAGGAATAGAAGTGCTATTTGTTGATAAGTAGAAGTTATGAGAAAAACGAGTTGGAACCTTTTTTTTTTTTTTTTACTGCGGATTGAATTCAGGGGTACTCAACCACCTATCCATATCCCCAGACCTATTTTTGTTTTATTTAGAGACAGGGTCTCACTGAGTTGCTTAGCACCTGGCCGTTGCTGAGGCTGGCTTTGAACTCGCAGTTCTCCTGTCTCAGCCTCCCAAAGTTGAAACATTCTTTAAAGAACATGGTTATTTTGTAAACCTTCCAAAGCAAAGTTCTCGTTGATTATAATATATTCATAGAAGGGAAAGGTCACAGACAGAAACAATTATGGATTGGGCAGATCTTTATTCTAAAGGCCATGGGTAGTCATTGAAAGAGAAAACAGGGTTATGGCATGCCTGGGTCTACCTTTTGGAGAAACAATCCTGGTACTAGAAGGAAGAATTTGAAGAAGGTGGACAAAAGTCTCTCTTATTACTCCAGGGAGAGAAATGATGAAGACAAGAGTCAAAGATTTTGAGGTACGATGGGTGAGATAAAATAATCTTAAGTAATAAAACTGACAGACTGTGGTTTGTGATTGGATGTGTAGTTTTCTACCTTAGGCAACTGGGGGACCATAGCATCTTTTGCTTAGATCAGAATTTAGGAGACACAGAGCTTGTGGTTTGGGATGTGTTCTGCTCAACATGACCATGTAGAGATAAGTGGGGAGGCTGTCCCTGAGTTCTCCTACCTCTAGCAGCTCATACTTAAACATCTCACAGCAATGCTCTCCTCTTTACTGTTGGTCATTTATTTGTCTTTGCTAAGATATGAAATTGTTGAGGATTTTCAACTCTTTTTTCCTAAGATTATGATATAATTTGTCTCATATAGTTGACATTCAGTAAATATTTTTGAAGACCTTAATGAATGTCATACTTTGAATCCATGATATGACATGCAGAAATGAAATTATGAACCTTAAGAGAGAGGTTAGGGCTGTAATTTCATTGAACTTTAGAAGTCTAGCAGATAAGTGCTGTATAAAAGGCAGCTATGAAAGCTCAAGAAATTTTCCATTAAAGGGAAGACAAAATAGTTGACTTGGAGAAATAAATAGTAAAAAAAAAAAAAAAATCAAATGGGTAACCTTTGAGTTGAGAATGTTACTTAGAAAAATCAGCTGAAAGGAAAATTACAAATAAATATCAGTCACTTCAAACTTTGTCTCTGCATATTCTTTTGCCAGCCTTTTAAAGGGGGCTAAAGCTCTTCCACCCTAAACCAGACTCATAGACTATGCCTATAATTTCAAAATTTTATTTCTTTAAAATCAAGTGAAAATTTAAAATATGTGGAACACTTTGACTGAAAAGTTCAAAATTACTTTTATTATTTTTATAAGGTACAATTTAAATTACATTATTACCAAAGCAACCACTACTGACTTAAACAAAAGGGTTGTAAACATAATTTAGTAAATCAGCACCCGATTAAGAGGATTAAGAGTTTTCTGTGCTTGTTAATGAGGGTATGTCTAGGAATGATTGGCATGTGGGACAGCCAAATGAAATGAAGGCCCTCCCTAAGCATGGGCAGCACCATCCAATAGAATGAGGGCTTGGATGGAATAAAAGTTGGAAGAACAGGGAAGCGATAGCAGATGTAAGCTCCATTGTTGTTGAGTAGGTTCTTGGTTGTTGCTGCAATTGTCTGAGGATATCGGCTCACACTTCTTCACTCTTCCAAAGCAGAATCTGCCTGTGATTCTCCAGAAGCCTTCTATCTGGGACCAGGGTAGCACAGTTGATCCCTCTTGTTCTGGAGCTTTAGTCTCTTGGAATGCACAGCTACTGATTCTTCCAGCTCTCCAGCCTGCAGATGGCCATTGTGGACTATCGAGCTTCTGGTCATGTAAGCCAACCTAATAAGTATCGTTTTATAAGTATGCTTCTTGTTGATTCTGTTCCTCTGTAGAAGGAACCCTGACTAATGCAATGGTGGTGTTTGATTCAAGAGAGGGGAAATGAAATTAAATTTTTTTCTTTAACAGGTACCTGATCTGGTTTCCACTTTTATGAATATCTATATTTAAAAACAATAAATAAATAGAAGAAAGATTAGAAGACTAGGAGAATAGAGGAAGGGGAACAGAGCCATTGAGGAAGGGAGGGAAAGTGGAAGTACTATTGTCAAATGCTGACTCTACCATTCCTATATAGGTAGCAACTAGTGACACAGATGTCAAAATAGATATTCCATGCATGTATGTTTATGCAAAATAAACCCCAATATTATGTGTAACTATAATGCATTAATAAAAGCATTAAAATGTTTACAGTATTTGAAAAATTAGGATCAATCTTAATATGAATCAATTTAAAACCTTTATAAATAATGACTTAGTTTAATTTTTTTTTTCCTTTTGGCAGAGGGAAAAAGAAGCTAGTAACTTTAATAAAATGAAAAAGTCAAAAAAATTTCCTGAGCCATTCAGGAGAATTGTCTTAATACAGATCAAAAGAATGTAGAATGTTTATTTTTTTGTTTTGTGTGATTTTTAAAATGATAAATGGATATATTATTACAGCTAAAAGTACAGAATGTTTTAAAAGATTAGCATGATTCTGCTGATCTTCCTCATATTCCATTTTCCAGATCTTACTAATAAATACTTTCTTCTTTCAGAGATGACTACTTTCTCAAGCACATTTGTATGTGTATCTATTTTTCTATTTCTTTTTGTCTCTATTATTCAATCAAAGAATTGGGGGACAGTCTATTTTGATGTAGATAAATGGCTGATAGAAGTATAGAATTTCCAATACTATATACCACTCTACTGTTTGAACGTAACCTAATTTGTTAACCATTTTCTCATTGGCAGGGTACATTACTGTTTCCTTGGATGATTCTAGTTCATGCATGTTGTCCTTATATTATTATTAACAGCTTTTCCATTCATTCTTAAAACTGTCTAGGTTAAGATGATAAATCACATGGTTACCTACCTACAAATAAACATTGAATTTATTTCCAGTTTTTGTCATTACCTTTATTACCTTTCAAACCTGTGAGAATTTTCTAGAGGATAAATAATTATAATTGCAACAACTGATTCAGAGAGTTTAGGTCTTTTTAATTTTGATTTTACTAAATTTCTTGAAGGTTTCACAAGCCTCAGAAAAATCTGAAATAAATATAAGTGCATTTTCATTTCCTTGATTTAGCATGTTCCTATTTCTTGATCCTAGCAAGTACAATTCTGTTTTTTTCATTTTGCTATAACCACACTGTTATCAATAGATACAGACACACTTCCACTGTGATATTTACATTTGTCCTATCTACTAGGAATGCCCTGCCACATATTTTTACATAATTTGCTTCCTCATCTCATTTAGACCTCTGCTTTACAGAGGTCTGTTCTGATCACCTTATAAGAAAATATTACTCTAATAATCCCTTCTTGCCCCTTTGACTCTGATTTATTTCTCTTTATCAATATCTAACATTATATTTTTATGTATTTGTTTCCCTTCTCCCTTCTAAAACGTTAACTTCTTGAGCCAGAGAAAACTTCTATCTTGGTTCCTGATGTTTCTTCACTATCTAGAAATGTACCTGATATGTGGAGGAGGAAACTCAAGAAAATATGTGTTATTAGGTGAGTGGATCAACCATGGAAGAGTATTTGTTTCCAACACAGGGTGTCATCAAACATAGCCTTTTGCCATTTTGACAGGAGTGATGTCTTATAATTGTCATTCGTGTATCTTTAATCATGAGCAGATTGTGCTTTTTAGTATACTATTAGCAGTTTTAAAATTTCTTTTGGTGAATGAAGTTTCTCTGTGTGTATTCTGTTAGCCAGTCCATTTGAGTTCATGACCAGAATTTATAGTGAGACCAATAACCATGCTTGTGTCCTTGTCTCCACTGTTCAGCCACCTACGTACAAGGATGCTGGATTTAACCTGGTAGACAAATGTTATGCAAGGATATTAGGCTAAATGCATACAATGAAGTGTCTATAATGATAAACATAGAAAATTTCCTGGAAAAGGAGGAAAGTGAGGGACTGGGAAGAAAGTAGTTTGAGCACAGAATATATTATGTGAGATCGACTTTTGATTCCAGTAGGAAAAAATTATCTCTTAAATTTTTTCAGAAATTCTGCTGAAAAGAAAGCAAATAAAACCATCAAGATACTTTTATAATTAAATGCCCATATGAAGATTCAAATTTATGGAGTGGTGGTGAAATTTTGGAGAGGTTCTAATAGTCCCAAGATTCATGCAAAACTACTCAGTAAAATAAATAGCCAGTAGTATCCCTATGACCTAGCAGCTATATATTAGAGTAACCCTTACAACATAATTTGTGGTAGTAGATAGTTGGGGGCAGTATGAAGGAAGGAATAGGTAAATGCGTAGGTAAAATATAATAGGTGAATATCATCATGCATATTACATAGTGCATTGCAATGCGTTATATGTATTTAGCTGCCATGTAATTCTTATTTTTTAGCTCCATACCTGTACTACAATCTCAGTTTGTGATGCTGAAAATTAAACTCTATAAATCACTTTTCTCAGAAAGATATCTTTCTCTTTGGGGTTCTACCATTAGGAACTAAAACAAATTAGGAGACAGGAATGGAAGGAAAATGAAGAGTTTTCTGTGTGCTTATGCTATGTCAAGGATGTTCGTATCCCCCTAAAATTTCTATGTTGAAATTCTAACTTGCGATATAATGGTGTTGGGACAATTAACATGGTGTTAATTGTTAATGGTGTTGGGGACAATTACATCATGGATGTGAAGCTCTCATGAATGAGATTTGTTAGGTTTGAGAGAAAGCTTGCACTCCTTTCACCACGTAAGATTAGACTGATACAATGACTGCCTATATGGAAATGAAATTTCATCAGGCCTGATTCTTGTTGATCTTGGCTTGCTCAGATTCCAGAGTTTTTGTTTTTTAAAAGCCAACCAGTCTATAATGTTTGTTACGGCAGCCTGAGTGGATTAAGGTAAACTGTTTTCTTGATTCTTCTATATTTGTGTTATGGTTAGAATATGGGATATTCCCCCAAAGCTCCTGTGTTAATGTAGGAATGTTCAGAGGTGAAATGATTACGAGAGTTGTAACCTAATCAATCCATTGTAGTTTGAATGGATTGACTGGGTGGTGACTATAGGCAAGTCGAGTGTGGCTCAAGGAGGTGGGTCACTTGGAGTACACCCTAGAAGTGTTCATCTTCCCAGTGCCCATTCCCCTTTCTCTTTTTCTTCTTCCTGGAAGCCATGAATGGAGTAGAACCTCTCCATTATGCCCTTCCACCATGATGTTCTGCCTCATCTTTGGCCTAGAGCAATGGACTCAGTCTACTATAGACTGAACCTCTGAAACCATGAGCCAAAATAAACTTGTCCTCCTCCAAGTAGTTCTTTTGGGGTATTTTGGTCACAGTTATAAAAAGCTGACTGACACCACTTACCAAAGGCACTGCAGGAGCATCAGTGGGACCAGTTTTTGTCATCTTGTAACATCCTTAGTATTGGACCCTCTCAGAAGTACTGGTAGGAGCTGGATGATGCCCTCTCCTGAGAAGTCTGAGCACCAGTTCTATGGGATCCTCTCTTCTAAGCTCTTAGTTTCCCCAACCTTTGTGTTGCCACAGTCATAATCTTCACAGTCTTCTACTCTGAATCTTATATATGGGTTACCTTAGCATTTTTTCCTATGGGTATTTGTAGCTTTCCAAATATGTAACTAACTCCCTTTATTATATTTCTTCTATGTGAAATAAGAATTTCTAGAAAAAATAAATATCAAAAGTTTTGATCTGAATTTGATTGTTCCATGTATCTCCTATAATTGGATCATACAGTATCTCTATAGGTATATGTTTTTCTATAACACACGTTTCATGAAAGCAGGGGTGGTGTTTTATTTGCTATTTGATGCTTTGTCCTTCTAACAGTGCCTGCCATAGCCTTCAAGCACATAATTGATCAAATAGCAAATAAATGGACTTCTCAAAATATTTTGAACAACACAGACTGAAATTAAGATAGGAAACAGAATAGGAAATGGAAGTTCAGTCTAGGGTAGAGTGGCTTGTATTTAATTTAGCAAAATGCTCTTTTGATCTTTTTCAAGCCTTCTAGCAGCAAAATCAAAGTTATCCAATAGTAAACCCAAGTGCATGCCCACAGAAACAGTGGTTAAGGTATGAGAACAGCCTGATGAAATAGTTGTAAGCCTGCACTAATGGGCGGCTGATTTCCTTCTGTAATAATGAGGATCCAAGTTTTGGTTAAAAGTGGATTTAAAAAGGTAAAGAGATTATAAACTTGGAGAAACCTGAGTTGAAGAATCTATTTTTCTTCTGGCTTCATGTGTCTATGCAAAAACCAGTTCTCCTTGTTGCTCTCTGCCTCCTTAATTACACCTCTTCGGGGAGAAAATGTGAATGACCTGATTGGTAAAATAGCCTTTCCTGATGCTTTCCCTTTGTGAGTACAGGAAACCTGCCAATAAAACTCCACCCTAAGACAAAACACTACAGATTTTTTGATGTGTCTGTTTCAGAGATTTGCTCTGGCAAAGCTTTACACATATAGAGCCATGCATCACATTAGCCATAATCAATAATAAAGGTTCTACTTAGATCTCCATCTGCCTCTTTGTCATTCTCTGTTAATGCAGAAATCTAGCTAGAGGGAAAGCTGTGTAATCATTTTAGCTTCTTAACTTCAACAACTTCATATTTGTGCCAATTTTTCTTTATCATTTTTATTAAAGCTGTATAGTTACACATAGTTGCGTTCAACCTGATAAACTCATACATGCATGGAATTTTATTTCAGTTCACAATTTCCCTCTTTTTTATTCCCCCTCTTCCTCTCATTCTCTATCCCCTCCTTGTCCTCCTTCCTTTCACTCACCAATTAATTTATATTTGATTGGTTCTTGTTACATATATATAAAGGTGAAATTTCTGTGGTATATTTATATATGCACGTAACATAATTTTTTAGAAGAATTTATTCCTCATTGACTCCCCTTTCCTATCTCTGTATTCTGCCTCTCCATCTCTTTCTTTTTTTTTTAGCACCAGGGATTTAGCCCAAGGGCGCTTAACTGAGACATCCCTAGCCCTTTCTATTTTTAAATTTGAGACAAGGTCTCACTAAGTTGCTGAGGCTGACTTTGAACTTCATATCCTCCTACCTCAGTCTCCTAAAATGCTGGGATTATAGGTGTGTGCCACCATGCTCTGCTCCATCTCCTTCTTTCTACACTACTGATCTTTCCTATGTCTTTATGATATTTCCTTCTCTTCTCCTTTCCTTTATTTTATTCTAGTTTCTGCCTTATGAAAGAACACATTCAACTTTTGAGTCTCTGAGTCTGGCTTATTTCACTTAGCATGATGTTCCCTATTTCCATCCATTTATCAGCAAATGACATAATTTCATTTTTTCTTTATGCCTGAGTAGAACTCCATTGTGTATATATTTCATAGTTTCTTGTTGTTGTAGTTGTTGTTGGTAGTGGTGGTGGTACCAGGGATTGAACCCAGCCCGGGGAGTGTAACCACTGAGACACATCCTCAGCCCTTTTTATTTATTTTTTTAAATTTATTTTACAATAGTGTCCTACTGTGTTACTTAGAGCCTCACTAGAATGCTGAAACTGGCCCTGAACTTGCAATCCTACTGCCTCAACCTCCTGAGTTGCTGGGATTAAAGGTGTATGCCACCACACTCAGCTGCCAAAATTTCTTAATCCATTCATCTCTTGGCAGGTACCTGGTTTGATACCATGTTTTAGCCATTGTAAATTTTTCTTGTATAAACATTAAGGTGGCTCTATTGATAGAGTATGCTGACTTTAGTTCTTTTATGAAAATACTAAGGAGTGGGATAGCTCAGACATATTAAGATCCATCCATAGTTTTTTGAGAAATCTCTATACTGCTTTCCAGAGTGGTTGTACTAGTCTGCAGTCCCACCAACAATGTGCAAATGCACCTTTTCCCTCACAGCCTTGCCAGCATTTATTATTGTTTATATTCTTTATCATCGCCATTCTGACTAGAGTAAGATGAAATTTTAGTGTAGTTTTGATTTGCTAGAGATGTTGATCATTTTTTCATATATTTGTTAGCAATTTGAATTTCTTTGAGAAGTTTCTGTTTAGTTATTTTGCCCATTTATTTTTTTATTATTATTTTTTAATTTGTAAAAATGTTTGTAGTTGTTTTTGGATGATTGTACCACAGATATAATTTAACAAATGCAACTACAATATTTTGCCCATTATTGATTAAGTTATTTGGAGACTATTTTGATTTTAAGGTTTTCAAGTTTTTTATATATTCTGGATATTAATCCCCTATTGGAGGAGGAGATTTTTTTTTCCCATTCAATAGGCTCCTCTTCATGTTCTTAATCATTACCTTTGCTGTGCAAATGATTTTTAGTTTGTTGGCATCCAACTTATCGATTCTTGGTTTTATTTCTTGCAGTTTGTAGGTCTTGTTAAGGAAGTTGTAGTGAGCACCAATATGATGGAATGTTGACCCTACGTTTCCTTCTAACAGTTGTAAGGTTTCGGGTCTAATTTCTAAGTCTTTGATTCATTTCAATTTGATTTTTGTGTAGGTTGAGAGATAGGCATCTAGTCCTTTTTTTTTTTTTTTAATTGTCCTATTTTGGACATAGAACCATCCAGTTTTATCAGCATCATTTGATTAAAAAGCTGTTTTTTATTCAAAATATATCTTTTGTACCTTTGTCAAGAATCAGATTGCTGTAAGTATGTCAGTTTGTCACTGTGTCTTCTATTCTGTTCCATTGGTGGTCTTGTCTATTTTAATGTCATTACCATGTTGTTTTTGTTATGATAGCTCTGTAGTTTAATTTCAGATCAGGTATTGGGATGCCTCCTGTTTTGCTTTTCTTGCTTAGTATTATTTTGGCCATCCTGGGTCTTTTAGTCTTCCAAATAAATTTAAGAATTGTTTCTCTAATTCTGTGATGACTGTCACTGGGAATAAGCCAATCACAAAAAAAAAAACAAAAACAA
This sequence comes from Xerus rutilus, assembly GCA_028644305.1. Classification (NCBI taxonomy): domain Eukaryota; kingdom Metazoa; phylum Chordata; class Mammalia; order Rodentia; family Sciuridae; genus Xerus; species Xerus rutilus. The sequence goes on from CM053399.1 coordinate 118,011,527, forward strand.
ACCAAAGGTCGAATATTTTCACTGATATATGGATGCTAATCCACAATAATTGCAGTGAATAAAAAAATGATTTTATATTTTGATTACCTGCCTATTGGTCATAAGGGTATGTTGAAATAACCCAATATTATTGTGTTGGGGTCAGAGATTTATGTCATGGAGTATTTTTATGCAATTCATGGCATGTCCCTATCTTCTTATTGTGTTCCTCTTACCAGATTTTAGTAGCCACTTTTGTCTCCTCTGATTAATATTTCTTCAAACTGCTTTGTCAGGTATGAGGATAACTACTCTTGCTTGTTTTTAGAGTCCATTTTCATGAGCTCTCTCTCCCTCTCTCTCTCTCTCTCTCTATATATATATATATATATAATATTAATACATATTATGAAATATATATGAATATATATACATATATAATGTGTATATGTGTGTGTGTGGCATGTGGATGTCTTTGTCTATGAGTCTCTTGAAAACAAAATATAATTGGATCTTTTTTTTGGTCCATTCTGCTAATCTGTGTCTTTTAGTTGGAGAGTTGAAACCATTAACATTCTGTGCTAGTAAGGATATGTGTTTTTGGTTTCCTGCCACTTTGGTTTTTTGTTATATGTAATACTTTCTTGATTCTTGTTTAATGGATTACTCTTCTCTTGATTTTCTTCCATGTGAGAGTTTTGGGATTTGTTTTTGAGTTCCTCTGTGTGTAGTTTATCATTTAATATTATTTGTCATGCTCGTTACTATTCACGAATTCTTTTAGTTTATTCTCATCATGGGATATTTTTATTTCCCCTTGAATTTGAAACTGAGCTTTGCTGGGTATAGTACACTTGCATGGCAGTTTTATTTTCTTTGGAGCTTAAAATATCTCATTTTAGGACCTACTTGACTTTAGAGTTTGAATTGAGAAATCAAAAATAAGCCTTATTGCTTTACCTTTAAATGTGACTTCATGTTTCTCTCTTGCAGCTTTTAATATTCTTTCCTTATTTTCTGTTAGACATTTTGATTGTGATATGTCTTGGAGATCTTCTCATTTTATTTGGTCTATTTGAGTCCTGTAAGCCTCCTGTATGTGAATATCTATCTCATTTCTGATATGGGAAAAGTTTTCTGTGACTATCTCATTGAAAATGTTCTTAATTCCTTTAGCTTGTATCTCTATGTTCTCTTCTATCCCAATTATTCTCAAGTTTGGTCTTTTGATGTTGTCCCAGAGTTCTTGTATATTCTGGTCATGTTCTACAATTTTTTTCCTTTAGTACATTCAGTGTACTCAGGATCATATATTCTATCTTCTAGGTCTGAAGTTATCTCGTCAGTAGCGGAAGTTTTACATTCTATGCAGTCTAATCTGTTCCTGATGCTTTCAGGTGAATTTTTAATTTGATTGATTGTGTCTTTCATTTATAGGGGTTCTGATTGCCTTTTTTTACCATTTCTATTTTTTTATTGAAGTGCTCTTTTATCTCCTGCATTTACTTTCTTAATTAACTCCTTAGATTAGTTGGCTATTAATAAATACTAATTAGTTTTAATTAATTTAATTAATACTAATTAATAATTAGTTTTAAAATAATCTTTCTCTGTGGTTTTCATCCACTTTAATATCAGTGGAATCCTTTGCTGGAAGATTTTGAATTGGGGGAGGAGTGCTTTGCCTATTTCCTCATATTTTCATCAAAGTGGATTCTCCTTCCTCTCTTTTACTTGTATCCTTTCATGTGTAATATCTTGTTTGTTTTGGGACTTCTCTCTGTTTATGATATATGAGTAGATGTCAAATGTTGGAACCTGAAATTCTCCTCTGACTGTTCCTTCTTGGGTCCTTTTTGTTCGTTTTGGGTTTTTGTTTCCTCAATTATTTGATTTTGAGTAATATTAGGTTCAAGTGGGGCTAGATTCACTGTTGCTTGGTTGAGATGTGAGTATTTTTCAGCTTCAGGATCTCTATTCTGTGATATTGAAGTATCTCAATTTCTTTCCAGCTTTTAGAAGGAGAGAGGAGTTCATAGATGAATGGATAAAGAAACTGTGGTATATATACACAATGGAACATTACTCAGCATTAAAAGAGAATAAAATTATGGCATTTGCAGGTAAATGGATGGAGTTGGAGAATATCATACTAAGCAAAGTGAGCCAATTCCAAAAAACCCAAGGCTAAATGTTCTCTCTGATAAGTGGATGTTGATCCATAATGGGGGATGGGGGTGGGAAAAATGGAGGAATTTTTATTGGTCAAAGGGGGGAGGGGAAGGTACATGGGGGCAGGAAAGATAGTGGAATGAGATGGACATCATTGACCTAGGTACATGTATGACTGTACATGTGGTGCAACTCTACATTGTATACAACCAGAGAAATAAAAATGCATTTGGATTTCATATATACCTAATTAGAATGAATAGAAAAAATAAATAAATAAAAAGTTCAGTGGAATAGACAAAGAGGAATGAAGGGAAGGGAAGGGAAGGGAGATGAGTAAGCGAAGGACAGTGGAATGAATTTAACATAACTTTCCTATGTACATATATGAACACACCACAGTGAATCTCACCATTGTGTGCATCTACAAGAAATTGATTTTATAAAGTAACTATGGGTAAAGGGCAGAAAGATCACTAGAGGAAAAGGAACAGGGAAAAAAAGGAGAAGAGTGAGGAATGGCACTAATATCAGCAACAGATATACAGACTTAAGATAAATGTCCAGTGTCTGTTTTGACATCTGTGTCACTAATTGCTACCTATATAGGAATGGTGGGGTCAGCATTTGACAATAGTGCCAGCAATGAAAAATGTTAACTAGATCAGATATTTTACAGCAGATGTCTATTGTTGTCCTTTGCATCATTAACCCCAACAACTTGAATGGAGTAGAAACTAGTCTATATAATTTCTATTATTTTGTAGATTACATTTTCTTAAGTAAGAGTAAATAGGACATGAAGATGAGAGTAATTTTGAAATTTTTGCAAAAGTGATTAGAGGAGATGTAGGAAGTAGGGAGCAGGTGTCAGCTGTAAAGATGAAGGACTAATAAGTTAACTGTAAATAAAGAGAGGAGGAAGGATAGATTTTGGCTGTTACTGGGGGAACAGAATAAGGAAGGGGAAATAAGAGGGCCTAGAACCTAGGTATAAATGGAACAGTAAATGTAAGATTGAAATAACATGAACCCTCATATAATTGTATACCACATTAGTCTAATTCAGACTAAATAATGAACACATGCAGGAGAGTGATACTTATGTATAATATATGTAGGTAAAGTCATATGAAAAAAATACATATATATTTTCAAACCCATCCACACAGTGAGAGCCATCCACAACCATACACAGATTCACATACACAAATCATGCATTAAAAAAGTGAGAATAATACAATACAATACAATAATATTTGAAAAAGTTGAAAACAAGTTACATTTTAGAAAGAGTAAAAAAGTGGGAATATGGAGGAACAAAGAATAGAATGCTGTCCCCCATGTACTGGTTTGTGTATGTTTTCACTGAGATGCTTACCCTACCAACTATATCCATTAAAAGCAGCCGTTCTCTGTAAACTGCAGGTCTCCCTAGGAGAATATTTTTTCTTTATTTTGTAATTTCTTGATCCTCCAACCATGTGTCTCTTTTCAGCTCTACTTTGCTGGCGGCAGGAACTGGCCCGCCTCTAAGGTATTATTTTTTATGCTCAAGTTGCCAACTATGTGTAGCTCTATGAATTTTTAAAAATTTTTTACAGCTTAATACTATGTTTCAATGAAGTTCCTTTGTTACTCACCTCGCTGAGGAGCAGTCTTCCTGTCTTATAAGTCTAATGCTGAGGAGCTGCTGAGCCATGCTCCCTTTCTCTAGCCCACCATCTTACCCTAGTTCATATTTCTACCAGTTTAAAAACATACTAACCAAGCCACATGCAGTGGTAGCATGCCTGTAATCCCAGTGACTTGGGCGGCTGGGACAGGAAGATTGCAAGTTCAAAGCCAGCCTCAGCCACTTAGCAAGGTCCTAAGCAACTTTGTGAGACTATCTCCAAATAAAATAAGGGGTGGGGATGTTGTTTAGTAGTGAAATGCCCCTGAATGCAATTCCCAATACAAAACAAAACATGTACTAATCATTTACAACTTTCAGGTTTGTTAAGAAAATTTAACATGATATAGGTAATTGTAAATGGTGTAAGCATTTCTTTGGAAGCCATTACTTGCCAGTCTTGGTATACAACATCAGCCAAGTTACAATGTCTAGTTCTAACTTTTGTGGCTCCCTGAATCCCACAGTTTTCATGAATCCTATAATCTTCTATAGTGTACAGTTCTTTTCATATTTTTTAAAAAATAATAAGTATAGATTAATTCACCAAAAACAAATATATAACATTATAGGCAAACATCATGTCATCAAAATAAATTCTTATTAGCTAAAGGACTTCATCAGAATAAATGTGATTATGCGATAATGCAGGACATAATAAAGAGCCATTCAACTGTGTCCTTAGGCTAAAGAATTGTTATTCTTTAAAAAGCTTGGAAAAAAAGAGGACCACAACCATTATTTCAAGACAAGTAAGGGAACTGTATAATTTTCTATAGTTATTTGTTTGCTTTTCGAGAAGAAGATTCTACCTTAAGGGAGTAAGAACAATAGTGATAGATATTAAAATTAATTATAAAAACAAAAATAAGGGCATACTGTAACAATATAAGAAATACCACTCACAAGAAATGAAAACATATGTCCACAGAAAAAAGTGTACATGCATGATTATAAAAGCTTTATTTTTAATACTTCAACCCTGAAAATAACAAAAATGTTTATCAATTGACAAATGGATGAACTGATTTTAGTATGTTTATACTCGATAACATTAAGCACAAAATATTGATACATCAAACAACATAGATCAATCTGAAAAATTCATAGGTGAATCCACTAAGAGAAAGAAGTAAAGCAAAGTATTTCATAATCTACAATTCCACATATGTGCCATTTTGGAGAAGGTAAAACTCTAGCGGGCCAGTGTTTGTGTGGGATGGAATCAAGTGAAGGAATCAATTGCAGAAGAAATTTTCTTAGCATGTTGGAAAGGTCTATAACTTGATTATGGTGGTGGTTACATAAGTGCACACTATTAACAAAAAACTCTAAAACAACCAAAACTCAACAAAACACACACACACACACAAAACCACCTGAAATGGGAATTTCATTGCAGGTAAACAAATTTCACCTCAATTAATGTGGACAAAATACACAGAATTAGGAGTTATGAGGAAGGAAGTCAAAGGAAATTTTGGCAGTAAATCATTAGATATTTTTGCTATGTGGACATAAAAGGAATATCGAAGGCACAGAATGCAAAGGAGTAAACAAGAACTGTTTTTATTCTTTAACGACTGTCTTCAAATATGCTCTCTCAATTATAGCTCCTTTTCTCTTAAATTACTTCTTGAGCAGATCTTATTGTTTTCAAGCCCCTTTCAGTTATGGGAATGTTTTCATGTATTGTAATTTAGATGCAGTTAAAATATTAAGCTATTTTCAAACTTCAGCTTGGAGGAGTTCCTTTCAACTCCTTTTCCTCCCTGGGTCTAGTAGGGCTCTCACATGGTGATAAGACCCATCATGGTCTTCCTCAGTCTGCCTCTCCTGTTCACTCTTGTTTTTCTCTTCCTCCTTTGATGTGCTTGATGCTAAAGAGTAGGGATGGGATAGAAAGGGCAAAATCATGTATCATTTGACCACTGGTCCTCTTTGTGTAGAATGGACTTAAATGAACACTTTAAGTTTTCTCATGGGACACACATCCCTGATTGTATAATGAACAATCTGCTAGATAGATATACTGGAGCCCTCTCCACTTTTTTCCTATAAGTCTGCTGGTTACGTGGTACCATTAGTGTTCCCTTACCAAACAGGCTGCCATCTAATGATGAGCCCCTTCAGGATGGCATGTGTTCTGGCTGTTTCCTTCCCATTCAAACCTCCTGGAAGCTTATTTGTCTGCCACCACAAACATTGAATGCACAGGCTTGTATCAGTACTGCTCAAATCTCCTGCGTTGCTCCAATCAGAATTCTGTGTTTGGATTTCTGCTTTGGAAGCAAGCACATGACCCCATGGTCCAGAGCTAAGAGACCAAGCTATCAAATTTTCTCAAAAGTTCCTCTCACTTTGCATTCCTCAGCTCAAGTACACCCAGTACACGTTGACTAATTCAGCTGCTTGCAAGCCCAGGACCAGGCTGTGAGGTGTCTCTCTGCCTTGACCATAGGGCTTCTTTCAGTGAATGTGCAGCAGGGGAGAGTACTTACTCTTCTCTCTTACAAGAAGGGAAAGAGAAGAGTATTTTCCCTCTAAGCTTATATAATTAGCTTTTCTAAAGGCTCAAGACACTGAAGAGGTGACCATCTCAGGAACATCTTATTGATCTCTGAGAAGCCTTATCAGAAGCCTTATTAAGCTGTGCTCTGGCAGCCCCTTCACTGCTGTGCAGGATTGTTGTTGATTCAGTATCTTCCCAGACTCTGTTACATTAGCACTTGGGTTTTAAGGAAGGAATTTGGGTACCATATTTCACAGATTGTTTTGCCAGCAAAATGTGGTCTCAACTCTGCCAATCACAGATACTCAGAGAGGCAAAGAAAACTGAGGGAAGACAAAACCATTTTTCACTGGCTTTGGATATTTTCTGTGGGCAGATATGTGAGTGTTGGCAGGTGGCAGACTAAAGGCTTTTCCAGTGGCTGCAGGCATCTTCTTCATTTTGGTGCCAGAGGCATCTGGAGTCTTTGATGACATTTCCTTGAAATCCTCACCCTTAAAATTTGCTGAAAGTCAATAGTGGCCCTGGTGAACAATTTATTCTTCATCCCTACAGTTGTGCAGTGAAACTGTGACACTTTTAAATCTTTCTACTCCAAATTTTTACAGTTTTAATTTTTTTTCATTTCTGCAAACCACTGACTGATACAACAACTCTCTAAAATGTAGACACTTGTCTACAGTTATTCTGTTTAGGAACCCCACCTGAAATTCTCAGACAATGGCATCTGGTTACACAGCCCAAGGGAAAATCAAAACTTTATAACCCTGATTGTCAGTAACAGGCAACAAAGACATGGGTAGAAAGTTATGATGGAGTTGGGGCAGCATTGTGTTCATGCTGGGCTAGAATATGTCACAATGATACAATCTATTGTCTGGGGGCTCAAAGACTGAGTAAAAACTCTTGGACACATGTTAGTTTATCCAACCTTAACACTGTTGCATTATGCATGTTAATAATACTATTTACTCAAACATTTCTTCCTCTAGAGTCATAATAAGACAGATCAGGTCATAAGACCTTAAATGAGGAGCAAATAATAAATTGAAGAAAGATTTTTCCCCCTGAGGGCTTTAGGTTTCCAAGAGTACTATTAAGATTATTTTCATAATCCCCACATTAGGAATCATACAGTGTTGCAGTATCATTTAGGACCCCTGTCTTTCTGTTAGTCTGACAGTGTACTAACAGAAAGGTGTCTTGGATATGAGTGGCTAAAAGATGAAAGCTGATAAATTCTGTAGGATGGACAGTGATTACCTATCTATAGCATCATCTATAGCAATATTATTTAATCAATAAATAAGTAGTAAAATCCAGCATCTACACTAGCAGTTATCTCCTCAAAAGCATACTTCTGTTGTTCTACCTGGCAGGCTGTAGTATTTTCTGACTTTATTATCTGTCTCCTTTCTCTCTCTGCCCATCTCTTTACATCATGCTTTTTGCTTAGTGCCTCTTTCCCATGGTTTGCTGATTGTTTCCATAGAGCCCTCCTGTTATGATTTGGATCTAAAACTATCCCTTGTGAAGCTCATATTTTGGAAGCATGGTCCCCAATACAGTAAGTTTCAGAGGTAGAACTTTTAGACAACGATGAGAGCTGTAACCTCTCACAGCTAATCCATTTGATAGATTAATAATTTTAAAGAACACTGTATCAGGTGGTAACTGCAGGCAGGTAGGGCATGGCTTGAGGAAGTAGGTCTCTGGGAGCATGCCCTTGGTGATTATATCTTGTTCCTGGATCCCTTCTATCTCCCTCCCCCTACTTCTCTCACCCACCCCCTTATTGGCTGCCATGAGCTGAGCAACTTTCCTCCACCACATCCTTCCACCATGATGTGCTGCCTCTCCTCGGGCCCAGAGCAATGAAGCTGGCCGACTGTGGACTGAGACCTCTGAGACCATGAGCCACAATTAACTTCCTCCTCTAAATTGTTGTCAGGTATTTTGATTAGAGTGATTAAGAGCTAAGTAACACACTTCCCTAAATGGAAATGAGAGGATACGATCCATTCAGTTGAACATCCTTCAATGTAAAGAATTTGAGGGTCAATGAGTCCTGCCTAATCACCATAGAGACTGGCAGTCATCCTAGAGTCGGCTGCTTTTAGGGCAATCATCAAACTTCATTCACATACATCTCCAGGGAAGGAGGTCCATAATTTACCAACCACAGTGACTTAGGCATATGATTATTCAGAAAGGTATCTTGGATATGAGTGGCTAAAAGATGAAAGATGGTAAATTCTGTTAGATGGACAGCAACTACTTATCTACAGCATCAACGATACTAAGAGTATTTAACTAGTAAAACCCAAAGTGATAAAGCTGTGATTTCTTATATTAAGAAAGAATAAACTCCATGATTCCTTTTCTTTGGAAAAATAATGGCTAGAAAATTTATTTTACAAATTAACATATAAGGTGCTTTTATAAATATTAACAAAATGAGAAGTCTGAAGATTAAATAAATATGATCCAACTCTCTGCCCACTCTTTTTTCCATAGATGCTTTGAAGATCATATCATCGGTTCTACTGGATCTAATGGGGAACATGGGCAAAATGTGGTCAGGGATATTGTAAAGTCTATTAGTTAATGTTTTTACAACAAATACAAAATAATACTATAAATAGCTGGTCTTCAGTTTAGTAAGACTGAAAATGAAAACAGTAGAAAATTATATTATCAATATATAATTCTTACCTGTTATAGAAGAATATCTATATGAGAAAACAGAATTTATATGAGAAAAATAGAAGAAAAACAACTAGTACATTTAGCTTTAGGTGTTTTTCTACACAAATAAAATCATTCAAATAGGAAAGGATGTATGGTTCTCTAAGGTGGTTAAACATAAGAAAAGTATAATACTGAACTCATTGAAGAAGTAGTAAGTGACTAATTTAAATCATTCTAACAAAATCTGGCTTTCTTTTTTAAAAATGCTTGCTATTGTCAAAACAAACAATAGGCAGGGTGCAGTGGTGCAAGCCTGTAATCCCAGCACTTTGGGAGACTGAGACAGGAGAATAGCGAGTTCAAAGCCAGCCTCAGCAATGGTGAGGTGTTAAGCAACTTAGTGAGACTCTATCTCTAAATAAAATACAATATAGGGCTGGAGATGTGGCTCAGTGGTCGAGTGCCCCTGAGTTCAATCCCGGGCACTAAAAAAAAAAAAAAAGCAATATAATGAGAATCTGGAATTTCCTCATGACACATGAGGAACCTTAGTAGGTTTTTTCTCCTGCCATATTAGGAGATTTGCTCTAATAGTTCAGCTCCTCTTTGCTGCTAAGTTCAGAGATAACTGACTAGTTACTAACTGACTGGTTTTATATTATCTCCTTTGAAAAATATACATTTTGGATATAACATTTAAAGATTTTTTAAAGAAGATTAACAACAGTGATATAACATTTATGCAGTGTTTCTTACATGGAAAATACTATGGAAAGAACTTTATAAGTACTTTCTCATTCCCTTCCACAGAAAAAAGACTGGTGGCTGCAAAATGTTAGGAATATTGTGTTGAACACACAGACAATAAATGAGGGAGCTGGGATCTGATTTTAAAAAGATTGATTTGGGATCTGGCATTCTCAGTATCATACACACTCTTCTAATAAGAACCTAGAATTATTTTCTTTGTATTGAATGTATTTATTGGTAAAAATGGCTATTATTTGTAAGTAATTGTATTTTAGAAAATATCCCATCCTAATATATCCAATTTTTCATTATGTTCTACTTTAGAAGACAGTAGACAGTTTTCAGGTTAACTAAAAGTAGGTAGATGATTTTGTTTTGTTTTAGTAAGCAGAATACAAAAAGTTGAGTATTCATTCACTTATTTTCCGATTCCAAAGTACATATTGAGAATAATACATATGGAACATTAGTTGAACATTGTTGCTTTCCAAACATACATTTCTGTTTTTAAAAGGTTTGTTGAAATAAATTCTATTTTTGGTAGTTTTAAATTTCTGAATGAAGTTGTACATGATGATTCAATGTACAACTTATTGAACATGGTTATTATTGAAACAATAATATTTAATTATTGGAACAATTATTTGAACATGGGAATGATGCAATTCAGAGAAATCAAACCATCTATGTTCTTTGTTACATTGAAAGTCACATATGCTATTTGATTACAAATATTGTTTGATTCAATAAATATATTGATCAATATCTCAATGTCAAATGGACTTCCTTGCTTCCACACTTTCCTAACCAAAAAATCTTAATTATTTACCATTTTTAATATTTTAAAATTTTATCTTCTGTTTTAATAATGGTCTCAATGAGCCAACCAAATTGAAATTGTATTTATAAATGGTAGGCAACACAGTGATTACATAATACTTTTGACTATAGTATATTGTTAGATTAAAGAAACAAAGAAGTTTAAAGTTATTTATATGCAGCAGTTTGTTTCTTGTATTTTTACATTATATTTGTTTTGAGATTAAACATACAGAAAATTAATAGACTAATGCAATTAATACCTCACTTATCCTTTCAAATGATTAACCGCTTGTTAAAGTTTTATCATGCATGCTCCCATATTTTTTAACCTTCTCTTCTACACACACACACACACACACACACAAACACACACACACAGACACACACTGTCTTTTAGGCAAAACACAATTGTAGATTGAGTCCATAATAACATGTCACATCTAAATACTATAGCATGCTACTCCCCAAAACAAGGAAACTATCTTATATAGGCACATGCTACTTAAAAAATTAACATAAATTCAATGACATTAACCAATATTTACTTACACTCAAATACCCTCACATGTTCCCAATATATTCTTTATAATTGGTTGTTGTTGTTTCAGTTTGGGGACCACTCCAGGGATCATAGTACACTTGCCATGCTTCTTCATTTATTTATTCATTTGAAGCATCTCATCAAATTTTCATGCACACCAACCCATAGCCTACTTTTGTCTTAAAGCTTCCTCAGAATGAAATTCAGGTACAAGGTGTAAATGGACAGCATATCACATGGACAAAGCCCTCACACCAAGAGACCCATCAAGTTGGACCATTCTACCCATGGCAGTGGTAAGTTTGACCACTTGATTAAGACAGCAACAGCCATATCTATTATGAAAGCACATCTTCTGATTCAATATTTCTCTGACAACCTTTCACCAAATGGCTTTCAAATCTACCATTGATCTTGCCCCTTTCTGTTGTTTATCTGGCAGTTAAGACAGTGGTGGCATTCTATTTCTAGTGTCCCCTCTGTTTGTATTACTTGGCATTTTTCTATAAAGGAGAATGCTATTTATTTTCAAATCTGCCTGTAATTCACTTACTTCATTTTATTATTAATATCATTCTTCTGTATAATTATGAACACATGGATCTTTATATTTAAATTCATGCTGTTGTGATGTTTTTAATTTTCTTATATCCATCTGAAATTTGGCCAGAAAGAACTCTTTACAGATAGTTTATGCTTGCTTTTGATACACATTTTTCTTCAACTGTTTTTCTTTCTGAACAAGGAGATGCTCCATATTAACAATGAATGACTCTGTGCATATGTTGTTTCACATTTGGACAGGTACCTCCGTTGAGTAAATTCCTCGAAGCAGGATTGCAGGATCAAAGAACAAATACGTATATGATTTTGTTATATTGAATCAAATTTCTCCCTATAAGGATTGTACTAGTTTGAACTCTGGTCAGCTGAATTTTAAAAAGTTTATTTCCCCCTAATCTAAAGTTCTTGAATATTTGCCAAGCTGTATGGTGGGAAAATGGTATCTCATTGAGGTTTAAATTTGCATTTCTTTCATCATGTGTTTGTCATCTTTTCACTTTGTTTTAGGTATATGCAGACAGAGTTTTGGTCTTTTAAGTTCCTTTGCTTTACTTTTTTTTTAAAATACATTAAACATTCTTGTAAGAATGACAGTATTTACATAAATCTTCCTAAAAGTTCCTTATGGAAAGTTTCCTTAAGGAAATATTTCCATAAAATGAGAACTGACTAACAACATTAGAAAAAATGATAAATACATAATTGATAACTGAATCAAAATCATTTTTATGCATTTGAGTTCCAAATGTTTATTATTTCTTGCCAGTGACAAATAATTTTATATACCATATTAATCATTTCTTTTTTAAAGTAAATGCCTCCATTAAACACTGTCTTTAAAAGAAAATTCATACTCACCCACATTGTCTCTTACTTTATTTTAACTTAATTCAAACCACTGATGATTATTGTGAGCATTTATTTTTTTAACTATTTCTTATTAAATCTCATATGGTAATGATTAAAACTGGAAAACTTTAAAAGAAAAAAATGCAAATAGAAATATTTTAAATAAGTTTAAGACCTGGTTTGGTCCCTGGTTGTCTCTCTATTCCCCACCAAACCTCCATGCAAAGTTTCCCAGTGGGCTCATTTTCTTCTCAAATGAATGAAATACACTTCTCATGTCATAGGGTTTCTTTTGAATAGAAAGGCTTTATTTAAAATAATAAATTTATTTTTAAGACTACAGCATGGTGACTTTTAGACACTGATTCAATAGGATTAGTACTTCATACATAACTTTTCTTCCTTTATCTATAAAATAAGGATTTTTGATTCATTCTTAGTCATTTCACCTTTACTCTGTTGCCTCATTGTCTAATATAAAATCTTACAAAATGTGAGGGCTGAAGCTGCAAGGAACATTTATCATAAAAAATTAAAAATCATAACATACATTGTATTGATTCAGTTGATTTTCAAAAGCTATGCTCTTCAAGAATTTGCCTCTGGGTGTAAGCCAGAGTTAAAATATCAATTATATCAACTCCAAACTAAGTACAACTAAAATAACCCAGCTGAAAATATTTAAACAAATCCATGCCCCACCCCCCAAGAAGCAGAGACCATGGAAGACAAGAAGAAATAGAAATAATATTCTATTTTAAAGAATAGTTTTTGTGGAATGAAGTCCAACTATTTCTTTTAAGTATGTATCTCCAACAAGAAGAGAGGAAACTGGTGAAAGATGAAATATATGGAAGATGCAAGATCTTGATGTTTTCTATAGTGGTTCCAATCTTCCTACAAAGAACAGGAATTTTCTCACTTCAGGGTTGAAAGGAATGATTATGAGCTTAAAGGAATAGAAAATTGTGTCCATTTTAATCCTCCACTAGAGAATAGACAAATATAACTGTATTAATATGCACATATTGCTATGATGTGTCCTAACATTGGAAGGACATGCTTCAGGATTTACCACTTGGATTAGACTACTTGGATTAGACTATAAATTTGTATATTGAAGATTTTTATGGTGTCAAAGTTATTTTAAGTTGGGAATAAAATAAAATAAATTAAAATAGTGATACTGTCTTTGTTTTGGTTTGAATAATTTTCTAGTCACATATTTTTCTGAATATTAACATTTAGTAGAAAATTATTAAATTTCAAAACTAACATAAAATGTTATAGTACTAGTTCTAGTCATGGAAAAGAGAACATCTAATTATGTTTACATTTTATAAATGTTTGCTTATAGAATTTTACTTAATTAGAACCTTATTTAAGTTTTGCATATTAAAACATAATATATGTACATTTTTAACTTTGAAATTGTTTAGGGTTTTAATGGTAGTCATAGCTTTAAATAATCAGTTTTTGTAAACATTTCATAATCTCTTAAAATTGTTTTATTCTAACTTCTCAGGATATATAGTTTGAACCATGACAATTAGTACAACCTTACTAATTCCTTATTTAAAGAATTGTATATCTTATCAATTCTATCTGCCATGTTATGTATTTAGAATAACTTTCTAATTATGTCCAGAAACTTCAGATTTTAGCAGTAGATATAAATAGATTAAAAGTTGTCATTCTAATAAGAAGAGACCTGGACAAAGTAGAAATCATTTTCTGAACTATTATTGACTAGAGTTCACAGAGCAAACCAAAATCTCAAAATTTTGAGAAAGTCATATCCAGAAAGATACAGTTCTGGAAGTTTACTTACTGAAGAAGGAATTGTAAGAATTCTTAAACTGGTAGGGATTCTTAAAAAGCAGTTAAAAGCAAACATGCAAACTATTGGAGTTATACTCTAGACTAGTTTGGAAATTAAAAGCTCATGGCACTGTAGTCATAAAGGGTAATATACACTTATTCAAACTTTTATGACAGGAACCTACTAATTTTTCGTGATGAGGATTGGAGAAAGATCCTCTGATGGTACCAGCTGGGAGGGGCGAAGCAGCCATCTTCAATCGGGTCTGGAACCTTCCCCTAAACAACTCTCAAACTCCAGAAGAAAAGAGTCACTAGGAGGCAATTCTGAAGAGTTTTCCCCACTAGAGAAAGGACATTGGCTCATCTATAAAAATAAAAATATCAATAGGGGACAGAGTTTCAAGGAAATAGGTAAGGAACATCTCAGCCAGGAAAAGGAGTAAGAGACTGGGTAAAAAGCCTCACTTCTGGAAGAGAGAGAGAAATATTGGTGGAAGTCACACCCCTGAGACCCAGGTCCGCATGTTTTTAACTTAATAAGGATTATGAGATATTCTCCCTTTTCCACATTCTAACACCACACTTATAAGCTTCTAGTATTCCAACTGCAAGATAGAGACAGGAATAAAGAAAGAGCTGAGAAGCATTAATCTAAAATTAATAACCCAAGTTTCCATGTTAGGAATCTGGAACAAGAAGAGCAAATTAAATATAAAGTAAGCAGCACAAAAGAAATAATAACATTAAAGAAGATTTTCACAAAGTTAAAAACAAAAATAGTCAAAATGAATGAAACTCAACGCTAGTTCTCTCAAAAGATCAATAACATTGATAAACCTCAATCCAGGCTAGCCAAGGGGAAAAAAAGATGACACAAATTGCCAATATTGGAATTGAAAAGGCTGTCATGGCTACTTATTCCATGGATATTAGAAAAATAATGAGAAAATACTATGAACAACTCTATGATCACATATTTGGTAACTTTAGTAACGTGGCCTTATTGCTTGAAAGAAACAAGACTCCCAACCTCAATAGAACTAGATTACTTTTACAGATTACTTTTACATATAAATATAGTAGTTAATATGAATGAAAAAAAGGGAAACAGAGCCTAACTACATTCAATGTTGAATTTTACCAAATGTTTATAGAAAAACAAATGAATAAAAAGTATCTAGCTATTCTACACAATCCATTTCAGAGTATAAGTGTGAATATTTCCAGAAAGAGGAAATATCTTCTGACTCATTTTATTATATTATCGTTATGATACTAAAACTAAATAAAAGCCAAACTGAACTCTAAAACTCATCTTGAGATTTAATACTCATTATGATATTAAGAGGTGGGATGGGACCTTTAAGATATGATTGGCTCTCTGCTCTATGGATGGATTAATCCATTTATGTGGTTAATGGATTAATGCTCTAGGTTATCTCCAAAGTGAGTCTGCCATAGCAGCAAGTTTGGCTAGTCTCTTAAGCTTTCCCTGTTTGGTCATGGGATGCTGTGTGCCTCCTGGGAATTCTGTCAGAAAGAAGGTTATCAGGAGATGTGGCCTCTTGAACATCAATCAGAACTGTGATTCAAAATATACCTCTTTTCTTTTAACTTAACTGGTCAGTGATATTGTATTATTAGACAATAGTCCTTGAAATCCTAAGTAAATGTGGTTCACTGTAACCAGTGTGGATTTATGTGGCATCTGTTCTTGAACTTACTTGCTTCATTTATGTGTTTCTTAACTCCTTCATAAAATAATCCAGAGTGGAGTTAATGTGCACACTTTTTAATCCCATCTGTAACATAAACAATGATATATTTAGTATAGATTTGAAAAAAATAATTGTGAGGCTGAATTCAAGGACAATATCTATATAATGTTGAGTTTTATTTCTAAAATGATTTCACTTATATCAGAACCAATAAAAATTTTTAAATGACTGATATGAATTTTGATAGTTTATTTTTTGTATAAATGGTTTGATGAATTTATTAATGAATCAGGAAGTAGTCAAAGAACAGGCCTTTCAAAAGATAAGTTGTAACCAAGGAGTGGAATAATGTACAAATTGGGGAAGCAATTACAAGGGGGTTTGTGTAAATCATTAAGGTTTGCCTGTAATAGTCACAGATGCCTTCATTAAAGTACCATTTTAATGATCAATTTATGTTTCTCAAAAATATGTGAAAATACATACAGAGTTCTAAAGCAAATTCCTAACTAGTTTCCCTTTCAATGACCAATATTCACATTGCTGCCACATCGCTCTTCCTTAGAAAGTTTTCAGCATTAATGAACATAGGTCCATTGAAGGATTACCATGTGCAAGGCACTGTGTCAGGGTTTAAGAGAAATAACAAGTGTAATGAGACATAATTCTTCCTTTATTAAAGTCGTTCAGCATTATCACATCTGCCATTTTTTAACTCAGTTCCTAAACTGTAAAACAGTAATTATAATACCACCTATCTGGCTATTTTATCCCACCATCATTAATTCTTTTCCTCAATTTATTCTTCACTTTTTCTCATAGCACTGGTATGTGACACATGTTGTTTTACTACTTTGACTATAATAGTGACTGAGACAGGTAAAATCCTGGACATCATAAAAATTATAGTCTAGTGAATGAAACAGACAACACTGAACTAAATAAATAAGATAAAAATGTAGATGGAAATCTAAGAGAAAAGTAAAATGAAGCAAATGTTTTGAAACTGAATGCAGGTCAAGGGCAATTTTTGAAAAGGATGCCTCTTTAAATGATACCTAAATGAAATGAGGAAGCAAACTGTGATCCATGTCTATGAGCACTGCAGGCAGAACAGAATAATGCCATAGCTCCAATAGAAGCATGTCAGGTGGAATATTCTTGTGAAGCAAGAGCAGAAGGAGAGAAGAAGAGAGAAGGGAAAGATGACGCCAGCTTTGGGGCAGAGCCAGACCCAACAAGACCTCAAAGACTTAGTTAGAAACTTGGATTTCAGTATAAATGCACTGGAAACTCATTGTTGGGCTTTGAAAAGAAATTATTCTGGATTTCACTTACTTGTTTAAAAGATCATGTATCAAAATGGTACCCAAGCTAGTGTTCTTTAGAAAATGGAGCCAAAGGCAAAGTTTACTTACTGACACATTCTTGAGAGGTAAAATCCTTAAATATCAAGAGTGAGGAGAAAAGATAAGGGAGGCAGGGAAGGAGAAAGGAGCATTGCCAAACTGGTGTCAGCTCCACAAGAAAACTCAACCAATTGCTCCCTCACCTGATCATATTTTGAACAGGCTGAGATAGTTGGCAACTCTGGGAGACTGAGGTGGCCGTTGCAGCCATTATAGCTCCCATTGAGCCAGCAGATGAAGCCTAAGAGGATAGGTAGAGATGAAGAAACTGGTGAAACAGCATAAAGTTTGTACAAATAGAGAGATTAGAAAAGAAGACTAAAAATAAGCTAGAATCTGTAAACCAAGTAGATTAATGGTATCCAACTTAGCCAAGATAGTCAAATCCTATCTGGGCAGTGTAAAAGGGGGTAGGTGGGAGGGGGGGCTTGGTGATGGCTTGTGCGAAGAAAAAATGAACTTAAATGTGCTGATTCAATTTTGCCATCTTAAAATTAAACCTCTGAGACAAATTTATATATAAAGCAAGTTTTGATAGGCATTTTAAAAATATTTTTATCAATAATGAATATTGAACTTAAACTCTTGTAGTGTGTATAGGAGTAATTATTTTTTCTCCACTGAGTTACATAAATTGACTTCTCAACACCCATTTGTTCTTGTCTTCTTGAGATGAAGCTTTTTTGATTATAGTATATTATTCTTTTGAATTCTGTAAGACTCTTTGTAAAAGAGCACTTTACTTAGGATTTGTATTAATATTTGTACATAATACTGCCTTAAAATTTCTTTCTTATGACTATTATATTGTTAGAAACTAGTATAATTTTATGTTGTCTTTGTTTTAGTTTTCATACAAAATGTAATAAACATCTATGACTATGCTGAAAAAGATCATTTAATGGTGATATGTGCAGAATATACCATAAATAGTGTATCAGTTGGACACAAATGACACACTCATATTGGCTACTCTAAGAAGAGCTTAATAAAAGGATTATTCATAAAGATACAGTGAATCAGTAAACTGCAGCTCAATAAACCAGGCATGACAATTGTGAATCCTTTGCTACTCTTGGGTTCAAACACAGAAGAATGGAGCACTTAGTGAAATGGAGAAAGAGCTAGTGAGGAGGGAAGACTGATAAAAACTGAGATCATAAATTCAGGAAATAGAGGTCACTGTGCATAGCATGATCCTCAAAATTAATTAATTTTTCCTCTCACATTCCTTCTAGCTCCTAACTCTTATTAATGACCTCTTCCAATTTTGCCCACTGGCCATACAAATGCAATTTAGAGTTACAAGTGACACTACACTGATGAAGTCTATTCCCATCAGCCTCTGGAGGCATGGTCAGAACAGAAAGTGGAGGCCAGTGGACCCAATGGGGAAAACAACTTATCCAATGCTGGGGCAGGGTTGGAAGCACACTAATTATGAAAAT
Source organism: Xerus rutilus (assembly GCA_028644305.1). Taxonomy (NCBI): domain Eukaryota; kingdom Metazoa; phylum Chordata; class Mammalia; order Rodentia; family Sciuridae; genus Xerus; species Xerus rutilus. The sequence continues at coordinate 118,030,481 of CM053399.1, forward strand.
TTGACAAGTCCAAGGCAAGACATATGGATGTCTCAGTGAACGTGGTAAGAATGCACATGGTAAAAAACTGTGACAGTTTTGATGGCCACCAACAGAACCTTCTGTGGACTGTAAATATGAAAGAAATGAAGGAATCAAGGGTTGTTGCTCTGCTTTGCTTTGAACTGCTGGCTGGATGGTGTGCTGTTTAATGAGATAAAGAAAAAGAAGGTATAGGAATGTATTTTGGTAGGGAAAAGAAAGAAACTCCTTTGAATTATTTTAACTTTAAATTAGACATTTGAAGGGAGGTGCTGAGCAGGTGGTTGGATATTTTCGTCTGTAGCTCAGAAAGAGATTGGAGTTGGATATGTAAATCTTGGAGTCACAAGCATATAGATAGTATTTAAAACCATGACAATGAATTGGTAAAGAAGACAGAGTCCAAGGTTGGGACATTCCAACAATTAGAGATTGAGAAGAGGAAAAGAATCTGGAAAAAGAAACAGGAGTATACAGTTATATGGAAGAAAAACCAGGACTCGGAGGCAGGAAAATAATGATCTTCAAGAGGGACAGAAATGTTTTTAAATGTATAGAACAGTGCTTTAAATATAGTTGGACTGTCATTATCATAAAAGCTCAGACTTTGGATTTAGCTAAATTAATTTGAATACAATTTCTGGTCCTAATTAGGTGCTTGACTTGGGGCTGCGTTGCTTATGTGTCATTTTTTTCCAGTCGTAGAATAGTGGGGGTTAGAGGAAAGTTTTTTTTCTCTTGGACTGTAGCTAAGTGAAAATAAAATTGTGAGTGTAGTAAATGCATCAGATGAGTTCTATACATAATTTTCCAAAGAATTCAGAAATGTACAACTTACTCTGATTTGGAAGTTAAGAAAGAACTCATTGTGGAGGTTGCCTTTGACATGCAAAATGAATAGAATTTTGTGAAATGGTGGAGGAAAGAAAGAATTTGAGTATAGGAAAAAACGTGAACAAAGACCCAGCTGTATACAGTATGGGGCTCATTTGGAAGAACAGCAATTGCAGTTTTTCTTTTCTGGGACTTAGGAGTAAATAGTAGATAAACCTGAAGCCATAAGTTTGGAAAATCATAAATGACAAGTTAAAAGATCTGAATTTTATCTTGCAGACAGTATGAATACAATTCTTGAGTAGTGGAAATTTGTGATTAAATTGATCAGAGCAGGGCTTCCAATATTAATGTGCTCTCATAGAAATTGAGAGCAGAGTGGTAGAGGGAGGTCGGACATGTTCAATCAATGGGTACTAAGTTATAGTTAGTTTGGAGTAAGAAATTTTGTGTACTGTTGCATAGTAGGGCGACTACAGGTAATAATAATGTACTGTGTATCTAAAAATCTAAAAGAAAGGATTTTGAATGTTTTTGTCATTATGAAACTCTAAGTGTTTTAGAAGATGTTTGCCCTGATTTAAATACTACACAATGTATAAATGTAACTGAAACATTATATGGTCCTCAATTTCTATGTTTTTAATGTATCACTTAAAAATAAGTCTAGGAAAGGCAGGGTGGCACACACCTGTAATCTCAGCAGCTCTGGAGGCTGAGGTAGGAGGATTGCGAGTTCAAAGCCAGCTTCAGCAAAAGGTGCTAAACTGAGAACTCAGTGAGACACTGTCTCTAAATAAAATACAAAATAAGGCTGGGGATGTGGCTCAGTGGTTGAGTGTCCCTGAGTTCAATCCCTGATACCCCACCACCACCACCAAAAAAAGTCTAAATTTAAAAATCTGGAAATATTAATATGCCGTAGTGTGTAGTATGTATTGAAATGAGGAATGGTGGTAGATGTTTAGCTGGGTACATAGCTCAGATTTTAAATATTTATTCATAAGTCACTCATTTGGGGAAAAAGTGACTTGTAATATCTAATATAATCCATTGGACACATGAATGAATATGAAATATTCAGCCTTAATTTTCTATGTAGGCAAGATACAGTCTTGAGACTGGTCCTCTCTCAGTCTTTGCTATAGAAGCTCCTAATGACCTGATGGAACCAGAATGCCAGAGGTGTGAGAAGCCTACGTGCCTGGGCAATGTATTTAAGGGAAAAAAAATTGTCATTCTCTTTTGGGTAGGGTGAAGCCAGTGCTATACTACCATACATGTAGTAAGAGGCAAGGGAACACATTTTGATGAGAACGTTGCTAATTGCTCAAATCATGAGTAGAGGAGCTAATGCTTTGCAAATATTTTTTGTTAAATGTGGTTCTAGATATTTCTTGAAGCCAGATAGATCAATACATAGGAAAGTGCATACATGAAGCTCAGAATATTTCCCAATTTGCTTTGTGATTTCTTTGTTCAATTGCTTATTTGGTAGTATGTAGTTTAATTTCTATATATTTATTAAATTTCAAATTTTCATCTATTATTGATTTCTGTTAAGTACCTGTGGTCAGAAAACATAACTTTTGTGATTTCAAATCATTCAATTACTTGGTTTGTTTTATGGCATAACATATGGCCTATATACTGGACAATGCTTCATCTGTACTTGAGAATAATGTATATTCTATTGTTTTTGGATAGTTGCCTATTTGGTCTTATGATAGTGTTTTTTTTTTAATATTTTTTTAGTTGTAGATGGACACAATACCTTTATTTTATTTTTTAATTTTTATGTGGTGCTGAGGATCGAACCCAGTGCCTTATACGTGCAAGGTGAACACTCTGCCACTGAGCCACAATCCCAGCCCCTTATGATAGTGTTTTTCAAATCTTTTTTATCTTGTTGATCTCCTGCTGGTTATTTTATTCATTGCTGAACTGTAGTATTAAAATTTCCAATAATTATTTTATAATTTTCTCTTCACTTCAATTATCTTTGCTTTTGAATTTTTTGTGTTTTGAAGCTATAGCCTTTTTATTATTATAAAATAGCTCTTTTAATTATAGTAACATTTTCTGTTTGCCAGATAATATTGTCTGAATTAGAATAACCACATTAGCTCTCTTTTGGCTAATACTTGGATAATATATTTTTTTCCTATTTTTTTCACTTTCAAACTGTCATATCTTTTTATCTATACTGCATCTCTTGTATAGACAATTATCTTTGTTTCCCTATACTGTCAATCTCTACCTTTAATTGGATTACTTAATTCATTTAAACTTCATGTAGTTACTAAGGTGATAGTATTTACACCTGCCATTTTGATATTTGTTTTCTATATGTACTATAAGCATTTGTCCCTCTATTCCTCAATTATTGCCGTATTTTGAGTTAAACACATTCTTTGCATTATTTTAATACCCTTGTGTATTATTATCTTGTGTTATTTTTTAAACATTTTTTGTGAATCATATTTACATTAAATGTGTTGAAATACTGGGAAACTTTAGAGTAAGTTCACACAAAGAAATAAAGAACAGTGGAAAAGGTAACTATGTAGGTAAAGATAAAAACAGAGAACAAGCATATTTTTGTTTCTTAACTCTGTGTCCCTAATGATTAATAATAAACAATATGAGCATTACTTTCAGTGGTTGACCTGTTAATAACAATTGACACTTAATTTTATTTAATTTTATTACTAACATAATTTCAAAAGTATGCAAAACTTTGACCCAAAATATTTGCTTTTTCTTTACTCCTCTGTATTATTATTGCCATATAAATTGCATCTTTATACACTATAATCCTATGAACACAGTTATGATTATTGCTTTATGTAGTTTTTTTTAAACAGATAGAAGGAAAAAGCTATAAAAAATATATGTTTATACCGTCTTTGTTTGCCTATAAAGTCACCTTTACCAATGTGCTTTATCTGTGGAAAGTTTGGTTACTATTTTGTTTTTATGCATTGATTGCAATCTGTTATCTCATGAAAATCTGGTTGACAGTAACAAATTGTCTAAGATTTTTTCCAACAAATAAATATCTTTATTTCTGTTTCCTTATTGAAGGATAGTTTTGTTGGATATAAAATTTTTACTTAACAGTCTTTTCTTTGAACAATTTGAAGTTACTCCATTTTTTTCTGGCCTCAGTGTCTAATACAAATTGTTACTCTTAATAAAGGTCCTTTGTATATGATGTTATTTTTCTCTCATTCTTCCCTGAATTTCTATTTGTCTTTTAATTTTATCAATTTGAATGTAATGCATCTAAGTGTGGATCTCTTTGGGCTTTTTCTCTTGATTTCATTGTGTCTTAAATATGCATATTCAAATTTTCATCAAATTCAGAAAGTGTATGGATATTATTTCTTCAAATGTTCTTTCTACCCATCTTGCTCTCTTCTTTCTCTGGAGTTTTTATTAAGTGTATATTAACATCCTTATTGTCATCACCTAGAACTCTGAGTCTATGTTCAGGTTTCCTCACTCTTTTTTATGCTTCTCAAACTTTCAAGTTTACAATTTCTTTTTAAAGAAGCTTAAATACATTATTGAGCACCTTTTTTAAAAAACATCTCAATGGTTGTACTACTTAACTCCAAAATTTATTTTTATTCCATTTTATATTTTCACTGTATTGATACTATATATTTAATAAAAAGTTATTAAATTTTTCTTTACTTTTTAAAATATGATATCTTTCATTTCTTTGAACAAATTTATAGTCACTTATTGAAAGACTTGACTACTACCTGCATAATCTAGAACCCCTCATGAACCTTTATAATTGGCTGGGTTTTTTGGTAATAGCATACTTTCCTATTTCTTTGCATATCTTATAATTTATGTTGAAAACTGGGTATTTTGGGTAAAATTTTCTATCAAGTTTGGTTTCTAATCTTTTCTCATCCTCCAGGGTTTGTAGTTGTTGCTGGATTTTATATAATTGTTCTGTCAATGCTGATTATTTAATAAGTTTTTTGAACTAATTCTGTAGATTATACGTTCCACATGATGTACAGCTACTGAATTATGTTAGTTTTGTTTAGTTCTTGTTTATAAGTCCAGCTTCACAAAAGTCAGTCCAAGGTTAGAGGACTGAGTGATTGGTAAGAGTTTATAAAATGCCTTAGGTTTATGTCATTCACCTTCTGTCAAAAGAATTTATGTGAAAAGGCATGCCGTCCAGCTTCATAGAATTTGCAATACAGTTTTTTTCCCCACTCTCTGCTTACATAGGGCCTCAACATCAACCAGAAATGTATGAGGACTTCTATTTTTCCAGATCTCTTATACATGCACCTAGATCTCTAGGAATATATGGGAATTGTTCAAAGTGTTATATAGACATACAGTTCCTTAATATTTCCTTTTTAGCTCTTGGAGAACATCATTTTATCTTGCTGCAATCATAATCATAGATACCTTTGATGTTGCCACCAAGTTTTTAATGTTTTGTTAATAGCCTAGGAATATGACTTTTTCCATCCTCTTCCTTTGTATCACTCTGACTCAAATCAGATAGCTAATAATCCAGAATGCAGATTACCCAGGGAGTTGAAATTGGGATAAAATATTGACTGTGTTTCTGGAGATGGTGCTTTTAACAGAGTTTTTCAATGGTTCATCCTTTCTTGTTGGTTAAAAGACAACTAGCTGTTTATGTCTGCCATATCAATATGCTGGAAAGTGAGGGCCTTTAAGACATCACAAGATCCTGCTGTCTTATTAAGGTTCAGTAGTTTCTCTTCCATAATTCACAATTTTCAGTTCATTTTCTAGCTTAAGTCAAAATTTACAGAGTTCTGAAATAGTTAATCTTAGGTTTTTCTCTCGGAAATCTTATTGTTTTTGTGACAGTGCCATGACAGATCCTCATTCCAACCTTCTCAAATATGATCCTCTATGAATTGTTTATTTTAAAAATCTATGTATTCTTGGAAATATTCTGAATGCTATTTTTGATATCTAAATGAAAGAATTATGGAATAAGGAGTTTATTAAAGTTGTAGAATTCCACATATATGTAGTTTTAAAATATTGGATATGAATATACAGTTGCCATAATGCAATTAGGAAGAAATTAAAGAAAAAAATGTTCTCATAGCTTTAAATATGATAACCACATCTGCTTTGTTAAACTAATCAAGTTAATGGAGGAGAAGAAAAAAAAAAGGCAGATTTATGCAATGCATTTGTGTTGGTATTTTATGTAGGGTTTCTGTACAATAGGGACCATTTAATACTAATTAAGACTGATCTTCTGGAAGCAGCATGTTTGGTAGGCCTGAAGGGGCAATCTTCTATACAGCAGCCATGAGCATATCAGACTGCTCAAAATATAATTTTCATTTCAGCCAATACAAAATGACATAGAAGAGTGTAGGATGCTGCATTTTTCCTCTGGGTGTTTAATGATATTTGTGTCTTTGTCTATTCTACATGAACATTAGTATGTGATTAAAGTAAAGGGTTGGTTTTGAACTACAGAGCCCATCCTTTTTTATTTTATGGAAATGATGTAAACCAAAGAGAGTATTAAGTTTATATTAATGTATATTTACTGATGAAATGAGTTTGAAACATGCCTTATTAATAAAAGTTCATAGTTTGATATTATGTTTTTTTCATTACATGATCCTAGTAAGTCCTTCTGCTGATTAATTCATTTTTAGAAAACATTTAAGCTATAAAAGTTGATGATCAAGTTGTAAATATTTTATAGTATGTACTGACTCACACTTTTCTAATACAAAATTTAAGGATGCTTATACTCAAAATGTTTGTTTTATGAATGATTATGGCTTAAATCAGTAAGATTTCTTTTAATAGCAAGTGCAAATAAAAATCATTCTGTTTTTCTCAGGAAAACATTTACAAACAGTATTAACTATATAATATGAGGAAATAAAACCTAGAAAGGAATGGTAGTACAAACTAGTAAAGTCTATAGAGATATAGATGACAGAATATATTTACGAAAGTCGATATAGATGTCTTAAATGATAAGGAAAAAATTGAGCATTAGTAATTAATAGAATACACTATAAAACAGAAACTATTTGTTGAATATATCAAGCAGAATCTTTATAAAGTATTTCAGTTGAGTGATCTATAAATTCATTTCAATTATTTAAAGAAATCTGGTTAAAGTCTTTATAATCTTCATGCACTTGTTGGACTTGGATCAAGCACTTGATTTTCTTTGAGATGAAGTCTTTTCATATCAAGATTTACAATATCTTGGCTATGCATTGAAGACTCACAGCCACCAAGCACTTTCTTTAGCAACCTCAGTCAGAATCCTTTCAGACAATAGGTTAGTTTTAGCCACCACTTATACCTTCCTTTAATCATCTCATATAAAATAGTGTAATCACAACATCTCCATATTTTTATGTGAATCCTGAGAGTATATCTGTTAACCCCTGCTTGGAGCACTCTCCAAAAACAAATCTTCCATTTTCACTGATTTACCAGGATCCATATTTTTTTCTGGAGTATTTTTTACTCTTAAATTTTTTCTTTGTTTTATGCCTCTGTATCAGTTACTATTAGTAAGTTATTCTTCAGTGACAAACTTAAATTTTTGTAACTTCATATTACAAATATATCTTCTCCTCTATGTTACACTTCTATTGTAGGTAAGCAGTAGGATCTACTTCCTGTATTGCTCAAGGATCCAGGTTGGACAAATCAGGGTGTACTATGACTGCTGTGGTCACAACTACCAAATGGAAAAAAAGAGAGCTCTGGACTGTCTTGCAGAGGCAAGAAAATAATGAGAAGAAATATTCAGCATTTCTACTCACAACCCCTTGTCCAGAACCAGTTATTTGGGTTCAGCTTCTTCAGGGGTATATAGAGATGGGTGATAAATTGGCACAGTCCTATGATAGAGAGCTTGAAATATTTGGAGGGAGGGAGCAGAAATGGTGTATACCAGTCTTTCTTTATAACTCCAATACATGCAGGCAACTCTTTGGGAGAAAATGCCAGATCATTTTGTTAAAAACAAAACAAAAACAGATAAATCAGGAAATTTAAAAAATGTCTTTAATTTAATAAATTATATGGAGATATTCTATGTTCTTATTGTGTTCTTAAGGATTTCATCAACACATAGGTAAAATTGTTAGCTTTGATCAGAGAACATTTGAATTTTGTACAATCTATCCTTAGATTATTAGGTGAAAACAAGGCAAGAGAGCACTTTTTTTTCAAATTAAAATGAACTAGTAGTATCAACATAAATTAATGTACAGACTTCCAGTTCTTAGCAGAATATGAATGGTGGGCAAGACAATAATAACCAGAGCAAATTAAGTTAAGGAGAGAAGAGTAGATTTTAAATTAATCTGGACAAATAAGAAAGATCTAAAAGGAATTTGGTTGTCTAAGAAAGGAGAGTGCTCTGGAAAAAAAAGGGAATTCATCAAATCTAGCTTTGGCAAAATAAAAACAAGTGGTTTATTTTCTTTTTCACTTCAATAAAAAATCTAGTGAAAATATACTGCAGTGTATTACTATTTCTATCATCACAGACCAAACAATTACACTGTCATCAGATTTCTCAAATAGTGTTGTATTATGTAAAGTTGGTGTGGTATCATCACCCAATAGGATGGAAAGATCCAGAATGAATTACTTCTATTTTCCTATACTAAACACCTTATGCAAAGCCTTGTGTAGGGAAAACATCATACAGCTAGTGCTTTTCATCTACGTATATATTTCCAGTATCAATTTCCAAATTATTATCTGCCTAATCATCTTGAAGAGAGACTTTTGTTGGTATGTACAAACTGAAGCTATTTATATAGAAACACACACAAAAAAGGAAAGAATAAAAATGTGACTTTAGTGTTTTTATGTTAACTCACCCCTGAAAATGTTAACCGTAATGGAGAATTATGCTTCCAAATATTTTGATAAATCTACTTTACCTTTATAACTGTAGCAGTATTATCTTCCCATACAGGCAAGAATTTTCATTTTCCTGCCTGTAAGGGTTAGAAAGAGCGATGAGAAAGGACATTTTCACAGCTTTGATCTTGACAGTGCTAAGCAGAATCTATCGGAAAGTGGGTGTAAATAATGCCATGCTGTCATTACTGCCAGTCTGGGAATAAAACATGCCACACTTGTTGCTCCCTTAGCCTCCTGTTAGAATAATAGTTGTGACCTTTTCAAAGCCAAGGGAAACATTTCTGAAAATCCTGTTGGAAATTTTCTTCTAGAAATCTGTTTAATGTTAAGACACAAGATTCTGTTTATATATGAGCAACTGGCTTATGTAGTAAAAGTCTGACAAATTGCCATATAGAGCTTTAATAGAAAGTCTATGATATCTTGCCATCTAATTGTTTTGTGGGTTCTACT
>CM053399.1:118040238-118118342 GCA_028644305.1 Xerus rutilus
AGTTAAGTTCATGTTTTATTATTGTAAACAAATTTCCATTTAGTTCTGCTAATGATTGTGGTATTTTCCCTCATATTTCTAATGTTTGATGATTATTTCTCCTTTGTAATTTTTAAATTGTGTGTGCTAATATTTCTCTCTTTTCTTAAAAAAAGAAAAGTATTTAAAAGTAGATTTTCTTTTAGCATTTCAATATTTATTTTTAAAAAGTTTCTGGATTTATTTGTGACCACTATTTTACTGTTTTCTAACTCACAATATGTTGTTTCATGTTGATAATTCTCTTTTATTTTCAACTTTATTAAGATTTAATAGCCAAATTAAAATTGTATATGGTTAACGGTGTATACATGTTTTGATCTAAGTATAACCATGAAATGTTTATTTAATCAAGTTAATTACCATCTGTATTATTTCACAGTTTACTTTTTTAATGGTGAAAACATTGAAGATCAACTCTAGGCAAATTTCAAGTATTTTAAGCAGTATAGTCACCATGCATGCTGCACATTAGATCTCCAGAATTGATTGATCTTACCTAACTGAAACTTCATAGCCTTTGTCCAACATCTTCCCTTTCCCCACCACCCAGCCTTGATAATCACCTTTGTATTTCCAGGAGTTTCACATTTTTAGATCCCACATGTGAGATCGTGCAGTACTTATCTTTCTAGGCTTGGGTTATTTCACTTAGCCTCATATTTCCTTTCTACAGCTGTTTGATGGTTTGTTTTCTTTTTCTAATGTTTTGGGTTGTATGTTTAATTCATGTGTTTTTACCTTTTTAACATTATTGAGGAAGCTATTTATTGTAATTTTCCTCAGATGATTTCTATAGCTATAAAATATATATTCTAGCAGTTTTATTTTTATTATTTAAAAAACACCTATGATTTTATTTTGTATTTCTCTTTGTCCTTGTATTTCTTATGAAGAGGTTCTCTTTTTATTTGTTTTCAAATAGAATAAAGTTTTTGGATTCTGATTTCATCGTTATTTTATAGAATTACTATATTACAGATAGAACGCTTCTTATATTTTACTGTGCTATATGCTGTACTTGTATTACAACTATTTCTTAGAATTCATTACACTTTCTTTTATGACTTAAGATGTGGTTAATTTGTTGTGTCTTGTCATATGTAAGATGCATTCAGTCCTGTTGAATTTCAGAAATATATATAATGCTATAACATCCACTGTATTAATAGTTTGTGGATCTTCTGTAGCCTTATTTTTAATCCCTTTATCTACTTTGTTTTTAAAAAGCCATGTTATAATTTCCTACTAGTGTTTTTCACTCTATTTCTTTTGAATTTTCTATGGTTTTTGTTTGTTGCTATGCTATATGATGCATAAATATATAAAAATTGTATATTCATTGTAAATTGTGGTCTCAGAGACTTGTAAACTATAATTTGTAGTCTCAGTAAATGCTTTTAAGAATGAATTTTGTGTCACTAGGTATCAAGATTACATCCACTGCTTTCTTCTAACTTACATGCTTCTGTATTATATTCTGTTATATATTTTTTCTTCCTTCCATTTTTAACTTTTCAGAACGCTTATGTTGAAGTATGTCTCCAATATACAGTATGATGTTGTATATAAAATTTAACAAATAGTATATGCTTTTTCTCCCAGTGAATAACTAGGATAATAGGGCCATTAGCAATTTATTTTAATTTTATTATGTTTATTACATTTTTCTATAATTTCTTAAAAATATATACACATTTGAGGTGACAGTCATTCTATTATATGTTGTCTTTTTATAATCATCATTTACTGTTAGTCCTACAATAAATATATATGAAATATTCTTAACCAGTTCTTATATAGCATCTCTTTGGTCTGCTTGGTTGTGTGAATCTTATTCCCCAATTGACTCCTTAGGAAAGGCTTATGAGATTTTTACAATAGCTTAGCTATGGTATTTATGCTGAAAATCATTTGGGCTGGATTTATAAGATTGTTTCATATTATTGCATTTTTCACATTAATATTTTATTATTTTATGGCAAAAATTTTTTTCAGTGGAAAAAAGCATACGAGCAATCTGATTTTCTGATAAATTATAGGGCATTTTGTGTTTCTTTTTTTTTCCCCTCCTTCTATAGATATCTACAATTGTTAGGGTTGTAGATCTTTTGGTGTTGATTTTTTAGGAGTTTTGTGTGCCTTTGTTATGTATAATCTTTCATATTTTTATTTCTCAGGTTAGCTTTTTCAGAGATTATAACACTTTTGTTTTTTAGCTTCAAATTCTCTCTGAGGATGCCTTTTGTCATTTTTTAGATTTTTCACTTTTTGGCATATTTTCAATTAACTAATTTATTATTAATTATTTTATAAAAATTTTCTTTTTACTTTCCATTCATTTTAAGGTGTTAGCCATCTATTTGTTCATGCTAGTTCTTTTCATAGTTTAATCTTTATTTTGAATTTATTATTCAAAAGCTCAATCATCTTGTTATTATATTTCTTCTCATATTCTAGTTTACTTTAGTTTTTTGTCTTAAGCATCTTTTACAAACACCAAAAAAACTAACAAGCCAATCAATAAATGGGCCAAAGAGCTGAACACAAACTTCACAGAAGAAGATATACAATCCATCAACAGACATATGAAAAAATGTTCAACATCTCTAGCAATCAGAGAAATGCAAATCAAAACTACCTTAAGATTTCATCTCACGCCAGTCAGAATGGCAATTATCAAGAATACAAACAACAATAAGTGTTGGCGAGGTTGTGGGGAAAAAGGCACGCTTATACATTGCTGGTGGAACTGCAAATTGGTACAACCATTCTGGAAAGCAGTATGGAGATCCCTTTGAAAACTTGGAATGGAACCACCATTTGAGCCTGCTATCCCACTTCTCAGTCTATACCCAGAAGACCTAAAAACAGCAAACTACAGTGCTGCAGCCACTTCAATGTTTATAGCAGCTCAATTCACAATAGCTAAACTGTGGAACCAACCTAGATGCCCTTCGATAGATGACTGGATAAAGAAACTGTGGTATATATACACAATGGAATATTACTCAGCAAGAAAAGAGAATAAAATTATGGCATTTGCAGGTAAATGGATGGAGTTGGAGAATATCATGCTAAGTGAAGTAAGCCAATCTCAGAAAACCAAATGCTGAATGTCCTCATTGATAAGTGGATGCTGATCCATAATGTGGGGAAGGACATGGGAACAATGGTGGAACTCTGTTCACAGGGGCTTAAGGGGGAGGATTCATGGGGCAGTAAAGGTGGTGGAATATGATGGTCATCATAGCCCTAACTTTATGTATAACTGCATATATGTTGTGATTCTATACAACTTACAACTAGAGAATTGATATATTATCCTCTATCTATGTACAATGAATCAGATTGCACTCTCTTATCATGTAAGCCTAAATAGAACAAATAAATAAAATATGAAAAAAAGACAACAAATTATATTTAATTTATAAAATTAATTTATTTAAATTAATTATTTTAAAAAACATTTCCATAGATAGTTTTAAAATGCTAGCTTTTCTTTTTATGAGGTGGTTAAGAGATATTCAAAAACTACATTGTTACCAAATGTGATATTTTCTCAATTTAAATATGTAGTATTATCCCTATTAAAATATTTACCTTGGATCTAGTCATGAGAAATTATCAAATCCAGGTGTGTGACATTATCTAAGTGGCATTAAAAATGTCACCTCTCTTTATTATTCATTAAAAATAAACAAACAAGCAAAAAGTCAGGAAACAATTTTAGGTTAGGTGAACTTATAACAACCGAAGATAATATATGATCATTAGTTGTGTCCTACATCAAGAAATCATAATTATAAATGATTTCTTTAAAAACAATTGGATGTTTTATGTCTCAATGTTAGATATAATATCAATGATAAATACTTTGCATATGATTATACTCATCACATCTCACAGTGTGGAAAAATTTTCTTGTTCTTATTAAACATATAATGATGAATTTAAGGCCAAAATATCATGATTTCTATAATCCACTATAATTTGTGTGTATGTATGTCTAATCTACACATATGAATATTTATGTGTGTATACAAAGAAATTATAATTATTAAGATAAAAGATTATGAAAATATTCCTAGTAAGATAGAGTAAATAAAACCCACTGTGCCAAATCAACTGGTAATGTAGGTAAGTGACTGGATGTTGTTTTAATTTTTTTATTTACATAATTAATTCTACCATCCTTTGAGAAACTATTTTAGTCATTTTGATAAGCTTAACGGGTAAAGAGTTGCCTATTGCATTCCATCAGTGTGTGTTGTTATTGTCAACTTATAAGTCTATATTCATTGTGTTTATATAAGTCAAATCTGTTAATTAAAGTCAGTAATATAACAAATATAAAATATCAGAAATGTCATAGAGAAAAAAGCTATTAATAAAATTGTACACCTGAAGCGAAGGAAGATTGGCTTAAAGGAAGAGAAAGAACAATATGTAGATCTAGTGGTGAATGCATAATAGGCGTTACTGCTCAATGCCTAGCTTTGTGAAATTGCTGTTATATGAATCATTTCTGCAATGAACTTAGGGTCTGTTATTTACTATTGGGTTGTTAAGCTCAAATGCCTGTCTTTATGCTCCACCCCTCACACATTATCTTTACTATGAGTAGTCTCTGACTAGATCTTACACATTAAAGACCACAATATTACCAAGTTTATAATAAAACTATAACTATCATTATGATTAACAAAAAAACAATGATTAAATACAAAATGTTTGCTATATTACATTTTATAAAACAAAATTTCTGATCTTTTTATTTTTAACATCAACTTATGAAAGAGTAATATACAAATGCCCTTCTAATCTTAGTAAATATCGAGTGAGGGCTTTGGCATGGAGAAGAGAGTGTGAATTTTTCATGACTACTGATCTGTTGACTATAGCTGCACCATTTTTCCCTTCTCTCATATTCAATTCAAGTGAATAAAAATGACATTTTTTGTAGTGGCAGTCTTCAATCCACTGTAATTTGCATTTAAAAAATCAAAACAAACATCAATTATTTACATAAGCACTTTACTGAATTTATACACATATACAGAAACTTGCAATGATCACAAATGTACACGTTCAGTGAATTTTCACAACCTAAACACAGCTGGGTAATGAACATCCAATTCAAGAAATAGAACCTCACCAAATCAGCTGAAAGAACCCTCGTGCCACTTTTCACTTTATGAGAATCACAATCCTGGATTTTAGCACTGTACATTTTTCTTGTCTGCTTGCAAATTTCTACAAATATGATATCCAATATGAGCTCCTGGTGTCTCAATACTGACTTCTTTTTCAGTATTTTTTTTTGAGATCAGCCATAGTTTTATGAGCAGTTTTGGCTTGTTCATTCTCATTACTGTGTAATCAGAGATCGCCTGAACAAAACAAAACTGTGTTTACGGTTTCAGTTTTCATTGGCAACTACTGCAAGTTTTTGCTTATTGTGAATAGCAATGTTATGATTTGGATCTGAAATGTCCCTCAAAGCTCACGTGTGAGCAGCAGGGGCCCAGATGCAGCAAAGTACAGAGGTGCTAGGCAATAATCATGTGGGTTTTGACATCATCCGTGCTGAATGGACTGCTGGGAGTGATGAACCCAGCCTAACTCTCTCTTAACATTGAAAGCCATTTCGACAAGAGGTCATAAAGGTTTATTTTTTGTTTTACTTACATGGACCATGTTTGGCTTTGATTAGGTAATTTTGCCCTCCTTAAAATCTCAGCAGCGCACCCATGCTGGAACCTGAGTTTACTCCCTTATGTAAAGATGTTAAGCCATGTAAATGATTGATTTGCTATCTGCTTCTGTATTGCACTTGCCAGAACCCTGTCAGTTGTAAATTCCTAAGATACCTACCTTTATAATTCTCTGTTATAAAAACTTTCCTGCTCCTGGACAAAGTTGCTGCCCTCTCTGTTTGAAGGGGACAACCACTATACAGCTAATTTGTGTGCACAATATAAGCTTGCTTAATTTGATTTAAAATTGGAGTCAGTGGTCCTTTCTTTGCATTGTGGGTTCAACACAATGGGACTTAGTTGGAGGAAGTACATCACTGGGAGCATGAGCTAGAAGGGTTTGTCTTCTTCCTGACCCTTTTATTTCTCTCTCTCTCTCTTTCTCTATTTCTATCTCTATCTCTCTCATCCTCTCTTTGCTCTCCTAGCTGCCATGAGATGGGCAACTTTCTGCGGCATACCCTTCTCTGCTATGATATTTTATTACCTTGGATCTAGCTGACCATAGACTGGATCTCAAATCATGATTCAAAATAAAACTTTACTCCTTTGAGTTTTTTTTTTCTTGTTGTTGTTGTTGTTGTTTTGGTCAGGTATTTTGGTCCCAGCAACTAAATGCTGATTAACACAAGTAATAATATAAATATTCTTATATTTTAGTGATCATATATTTGCATTTCCATTTGGTATATTTACCCAGAAGGAGAACTGTAATTTGAACAGTTATATATGTTTAAGACTTGGTAAATATTGCCAAATGGTTTTCCAAAAAATGTCTAACTTAATGCTTTTGTCAGCAAAGTATGAAAAATCTTCCTTCTTTCTCCTTCAAAATCTTTTATAATCTCAGTTTGGCCCTTTCTCTCATTCACTTTTAGTCTATTTCTTTGTATCCTCCTTCTTTCATCTTTCTTTCTCTTCTTCCACCTGTTTCTTTCTTTCTTTTTTTGTTTCATTTTTTTCATTTTAGTCACTGCTATGGTTTCAATAATAGATGTCCCCCAAAAGCTCACATATGAAACAATGCAAGAAAGTTTGGAGGTGAAATGATGGGGTTATGAGAGCCTTAACCTAATTGGCACATTAACTGCCTGATAGGGATTAACTAGAGGGTAACATTAGGCAGGTAGTGTGTGGCTGGAGCAGGTAGGTCCCTGGGGGCATGCACAAAAAGCTGATTAAAACTGTCATTCTTACATTGTGCTTTTGTACCTCATTATGTTTCAAATGTGTACTTGATTTAAGTATATTGAGTGCCTTTCATATATTTGTTGGTTATTTGGGTAACTATTATTGTAATGTACCTTTCAAACATTTTATAATTCTTTTTCTTAGACTGCATTTCTTTCTCATTACTTTATGGGTTCGTTATATATTCTAGATATGGCATAATCAACTACTTGACATATGCTGTAGCTTGCTTTTTATAGCATTAAGGGTGTCAGAGTTTCTTAACCTCAGTGGAATCCAATATATCAGTCTCCTATGGGTAGTACTTTTTATGTCCTGTTTAAGAAATATTTGTGGATGTCAAATTCATGGTGTTATTCTTCCTTGTTTTCTTCCAAAATTGTTGCAAGTTAGATATTTATTTGAACCAGTATTAATTATTGAAATGTTTTTTCTCATTCTATTGATTATCAAATTTGATGCTAATTTGAATCATTTGTTTTTCAGTTTTACTCTAGTATTACATTGCTTTAATTACTGAAGTTTTTTTTTTTAATTAGGTTTTTTTGGTGTGTGGTAGTGTAATTTCCCAGATTATTCTTTTTACAGATTGCTATTCTTTTAAATACCTTTTTCATTTAAATTCTCTCTCTCTCTCTCTCTCTCTCTCTCTCTCTCTCTCTCTCTCTCACACACACACACACACACACACACACACACACACACACACACACACACAGACTGGATTTTCAATGGAAATAAGTTGTACATACCAATTAATTTTGTTAAAATTGAATTTTTTACCAAATTGCTCCTTTCCAACACAATAAGGTGTTCTATTTCCCTGCATTTGTGTGTTTCTTAGTTCATATTTTCTGTATCTTATCATAGAGTTCTTTGAACTCTCTTAGATTTATTCCTAGCTATCTAATGATTATGCATGCTATTAAAACAGTATTATATTTTAAAGTACAGTTGGCTGCTTAATGTGATTATGATTTATTTTTGCATGTAGGCATTGTACCAAAACTTTTGACAAATTTGAGTACTATATCTAATTACAATGTCAGCTCTTCAGAATGGGAATGAGGAGTGAACAATAACAAAACTGGACAAAACTATCAGCTACAGTTTTTCAATGCTACAGAATCCAATCAAAGTGATATAATCAAGTGGGAAAGTATTTTTACAATGAGATTTATGACTTTGGGATAAGAAGATCATAGTTTATAGAATGTTAGTGCAGAACTTCTCCATGTTCCCAGCTGAGCCTGTATAGTAGTTCAACCAGGATAGGACAGGTGTGAATATAAGCTTGCCAACCAAAGGGAACAGATTTGATTTGGATTGTGTACTGGAAGTGTCAACATCTGTGGCAAGCCAACAAGAAAGTCCAGTGCCTCTACCCTGAGATCATGGGCCTGCTTGAAACAAGTTGGACATCAATAAACCAGGAAAGACAATCAGGGAGGTGAGGCAGTCATATATCCAAGACTGACCAGACACTGTGTACATGTGCACACAAATCAGTGTGAGTGCGAATCACCTGCACATCTATGGCAGAAGAAGCCTACAATACCCAAAGGAGGTTCCAGAGATTCCAGCTGAAAGTGAAGTGACATACAGACTTAGAGGTAGCAAAAGTTTGAATGTTGTTCCTGGTCACATACACATCTGCCAGGAGGTAGATGAGCCTTCCTGGTTTGTAGTGTTAGAACACAACCTCTGACCAAACATTGATAAAATAAACAACCAAACAACAAGAAGAACAAAAAGCTATGCAGTCACAAAAGTAAACTAGAGAATCAGTATCCCAACAAGAAGGAAAAAAAAGAAAGCAAAGAAATTTGCAGTTGCACATTTTAGAGAAACAGATTCCAGATTTATTTTTGTTGTAAAGCCTGTGTAAAATTCATGGACTTTGAAGACTCTTAAAAGTGAATCATACTTGGCAAGTTGAGGAAAAAGAAAAATATTTGTAGTACCATTGAACAGATCATGAAACTGACATCATTTCCCAACTGTATTCCTGGCCAGAGCAGGAGTGGCTACTGGGTAGGATGCACAGAGAGTTCCAGAAGACCTCATGTTCTGGCTCTAGTTATGAAAAGGAACATTCTCAATAATCAGAAAGAGTGAGGCGCCCCTATTCCCCTTATCTCTAGTATTTACTACTTCATGAACCAGGCAGTTCCATAGTAGCAGCAGCAATAATAGGAACTTGGAGAAAACCAGACTCTTAAGAGGGGACCATCTTCCATTCCTATTGGTGTATCTGCTTCGAAGCAGGGTATGATCAACTCCCATGGCTTTTTAAATACTTTTTTGCTTACTTTTTGCACTGTATGAATCAAATTTTCTTGTAATGAGTCCTTTGATTATTATAATGCAGTCTTATTTTCCTTCTGTTCTCTAAATAAAGAAGACACTAAAATAATAAAATGAATGCTAAAATATACACACCACACAACTCTATTTGTACAAGTTTCCAAATAGCAAAGTGTTTAGGGAAGTGTGTGCATGTATGTGTATGTGTGTGTGAGAGAAAGAGGGACAGAGAGAGAGAAGAGGAAACCGTAAAAAATGGCAAGAAACTGATTGCCATCAAATCAGATAAAATTTAATCACAAGTGAGAGGATCATCATTGATCATTGGTCATCATATACTGAAATGCTAGAAATAAACCACTTATTAACTTAAACAGTGTTTATACTGTCTTTCTTTATAAAATATGTTAGATTGTGCATGGTTTGAACATGGTCTGTACCCTTCAAAACTCATGCTGAAACTTAATTTTCAGTGTAACATGTTGAGAGGTGGTAGGACCTCTAAAAAGCTATTAGGTCTTTAATAGAGTTTAATGGCTTTTCTTGTGGGAGTGCGTTAGTTACCCTGAGAGCAGGTTACTAAAATCAAATTCAGTTTCCTGATCTTTCTGTTGCTTTTTCTCTCACCGTGTGACCTTTCCTAATCTTCAGCTACGTTATGATGCAGTGTGAGGCCCTCACCAGATGACAGGCAGATACTGATGCCAATTCTCATAGACATCTCAGCCTTCACAGCTGTGATACAAAATGGATCTCTGTTCTTTATTAATCACCCAGACTCAGGTATTTTGTTATAGCACCATAAAATGAGCTAGGATAAGCTGTATATTTATATTGTATGCACTTTTTGTCTGAGTGTTATTTTGTCTTAATAAGGTGAAAATGGGAAAGGAGCTTCAAAGGCATAGAGTAACCCCTAAACCATATCTCCTAACTGAAAATATTCAAGAGCAAAAAACACAGATGATGTTTATTTTCTATAACTGGTTTTTAATAGTGTATCAAGGAAATCTAAATGCTAAATGTACATATAAAGAGAGAATAAAATCCTCTTTCTACACTGTATGTATTTGTATTCAAAAATTCTTACCTATATCAGATAAATTATCCCGACTCTATGATGCTCTCAGAATTTAAAATGCTACCCTGTTCTAGTCTCTCTACAACTATTAGATTTGTGATATTGAAACTACCATGTTGTACTTGATAGGGTTTTTTACTTCTTAATATTTATGCTTTAACTCATTAACATACACAAGTTATATTGCTCTTAGCAGCAAATTGCTGGCTTTCTTCCTCCATTTTCCTACTTGGTGGGACACTTAGTATCTTTGCTGGGACCTCAAGCATCCTCATCTTCTATTATACCTCCTTCAGATACTTTAGTGTCCTTTTTAGATGTAAAATTGTAAAAATTCCTAATGATAGTAGTACCATTGAACAAGTGCTGATATAAATTGTACATATCTCATGTAACACTTCCTGAAATAAAACAAATGAAGTCAATATTTCACAAATTAAGAAATTTGAGATTTAAAGAACTTGACAAAGTTCAGACAGATGATGTGTTATACTTGCAATTTAGGTTTGTCTGACTCATTCAGTCATTCATTCAGTAGCTATTATTGACTAGCTATCATGCCTGATATTGAGGAAATAATGGGAGATAACCACTGTCCCTACCCTTATGGAGCTAACAACTGTGTAAAGACCAAGGTAAAAATGAGCAAAGAAACAAAACACTCTAGTAAATGTATAATTACAAGCTCCATGTATGAGCAAGAGAAATACCCAGTGACTGCATGAGAACTGGGCTCAGAGGTGCATGATTGCAATCCCAGTGGCTCGGGAGGCTGAGACAGGAGGATAGTGAGTTCAGAGACAGCCTCAGCAATAGCGAGGCACTTAGCAACTCAGTGAGACCATGTCTCTAAATAAAATACACAAAAAAATAGGGCTGGTGATGTGGCTCAGTGGTTGAGTGCCCCTGAGTTCAGTCCCTGGTAACAACAACAACAAAAAAGAAATACACAGTAAGTGAAATCATCTTTGGTAGATTGCTAACTGACTTATGCAGAGACCATTATGTCTTGCATTATACAGATTCACCCTTCACACTGGCCTTAGTGCGGCATCTGTAGAGGTAAGACAAGATTTCTATAAAATTAGCTTCAGAATGATTATTTAACCAGAGCTCTACCTCACAGGATGAGGTATTAATTAGTACTCGTAACATCAGTCAGTACTTCAATCATCCGCAGACGTAACTCTAGTCCTCAGTGTAATAAACAGGCTGTGCAGGGACTTCAGAAGCTGAGTTCTGAAAGGCTCTTCATGAAAAATTGATTTAATTGATTTTTCATGTTTATGTTCTAAGACAGTGATTCCCAGCTTTTTCCAATGAGAAAGCCCCCTTCTAATTTTGCAAACATGGACATCAAATGCATTTCTGATAATTTTAGATTGAGAAAATCCAAGTATAAAAGTTTCCATGGTATCAAGGATCATAAAATTAGCTTGCATTTTATTAATCAGTAAGAGATCTAAATGTATTTAAGAACTAATAGTATATAGGTTTGGTTCCACATATGGTTGTAATTACTTTCCTAGGATGCTATGGATCTAAACTGTGAGTTCAAAATGCCTTGGCTGTATCACTTGCTAATTGTGTGACTTTAGAGAGATTACTTAACACCTGTGTGCCTTAGTATCCTCATTTGTTAAAATGGTTACAATAAAGGCTGGGGATCTAGCACAGTAGTATACCACTTGCTTACCATGCATAATATCATGGGTTCCATCCCAAGCACCACTAAAAAAAATATTTATATAAAAATGTTACAATAAAAGCATGTATCTCATAGAAATTTTAAACAAAGGTTCATGGTGTGCATGTGTGTGTATTTGCACATGTGCATCATGTATTAAACTTTTAAATGAAGTGAATTATACACAGAAAATTCCAACCATTATTAATGCTCACTTTCATTAATTAAAAAAGAAAACATGAATCTGTGTAAACAGCACCCACATTAAAAAAAAATTTTTTTCAGCATCCTGCCTGCACCTTACTTTGCCCTCCCAATCAACTCTCCTACCCAAGGTATTCACTATCCTGAATTTTGCTGCAGAGAATTCTTTTACTTGATTTTCCACTTTGTGAAAATGATACCTTATATGTTTCTGGCTTCATTTTCTCAACCTTGAAAGATTCATATGTGATCCATAATTTTGAGTGTATTGTAAATTAGGCATTCTTGTTGATGTATGGTATTCCAACGTATGATTTTATAGGGCTTTTTGTAGAATAAAATGATTTCAGTTGCTTAAAGTGCTTAGAAGAATGCCTAGCAATAAAGGCTCACTGTATTTTACTGGTAGTAGGAGTGGTAGCTATAACCTGCTGAGAGGAGCTCTCAGTGCCTCAGAGTACAGGCCAAGGAAGGCACCACATCATCATTATCCATGCTCTTCAAATGCAGAGTTGTCTGTGGAAAGCACTGTGGTATCAATGCTACAGAACATATATTAACTCCTTATCTTATTGCTGTAAGCTTCAGGTTCCTCTCTATAAAGTGGGTGTAATAAGAACAAGTCTCTCATGAGGTTGCTGTGGTAATTCAAACACACAAATTAAAATTCTTGCCTTTCAGTATTACATAAACTTTAAAAAATATATTTGATATGTTTTATATTTTATGAGATATATATTTCATATATGTATATAAAATTAAATGAATATGCATAATGTAAATTTTATATATATGAATATATTGTAAATCAATATAATTAATTATAATTCAACATAATAATGAAGCAAGATCATCCTTAACAAACCGAATGAGAAGGTATTGATGAAACCACATCACTGATTTGTTTGAAAATAATTATAGTATGTTATGTTGTGAACAAAACTAAGTTCAAGAAAATAGATATGAATGGCACTTTAGTTTCACAGATGTTGAGGGTTCCCTAACAAGTTTTCCTATCATGAAAATAGGAGCCATAAATGTAGCTCTGAGAAGAAGAAAAATTTACATAAATGAACACAAGGTAAAAAGATAAAATCCCTTCTAGTTCTTCCCAATGAGTGAGCTAAACAGTCAGGATGGCTTTTTGTTGTTATTGTTGTTGTAGGTACTAATTTTAAGACCAAGATGGACATGTGACATAATGATCAGAAGAGCTGCATTCCTTGTAGAGTCAAACATTGTTAGACAATCATGCACAGACAAGATGCAG
This sequence comes from Xerus rutilus, assembly GCA_028644305.1. Lineage (NCBI taxonomy): Eukaryota > Metazoa > Chordata > Mammalia > Rodentia > Sciuridae > Xerus > Xerus rutilus. Next base: position 118,053,777 of record CM053399.1, read on the forward strand.
GAGATGACAAGTTTTGGTATCCTGACATCTGTTCAAGGTATGAATAGTCTATTAGGAACTGCCTTGAAAACAATTAAATCACAGGGAAAGGAGAACAAGCCAGTCACCTAATACACCAGTGACTCTCGAAAGCTTTCTGACTATGAGAAAGGTTAAGTGTAACCTCTACCATGATGCTAGGTAATATCTGGATATTATTAAAACATAATTGTATAGACCATGGATATCACTTAAAGTAGGAATTAATTGGCTGACTTCAGTTCAATTTTTTTTTTTGAATTTTGTAAAACTACGGAGAACTATAAAAATAAAAAATAGGATTTGCTATGATACCCTCTTTTATGTTCTTGATATTTGTAATTTATGTCTTTCTCTTATTTATTATTATTATCATGGGAGGTTATCAATTTTATTTCCCTTTAGAAAACTTTAGTTTTTTAAAATTTTTCCTACTGCTAATTGTTAATTGTTTTTATGGCATATTTTCTGCATAATGAAGCATCCCCATATTTACCAACTTTGAACAACTATGAAAGTTAGGTGGATCTATTTCTCCATATTATAAATCAATAGAGTCATCAATGGGGCTGGAGAATCAATATGGTTCACTCATTTCCAGCACCAAGGCAGGAAAGTAGGGCTCAGTGCAGTCCTTGGGAGGTTCCTGTGTCCATTTTTTCTCTCCAAGTAGCCTTAGGGTGTCTATCCTTTTGTGGTTTCCTTCCCTCCTCTATTTCATTGTCCTGACATTTTACTGTGTGTAAAAGAAAATACCTTAGGCTCAGATTAGCAAATTCCTCTCTTTTGGCTTTCTCTGGCAATTTCTTTCCTTTCTTCCTGCGTTGTTCCTTACGTTATTATAGAAAAGGAAAAAAAATAGGATTATCATATGAAATATTTTTAAAGGAAATCTATTAAACATCCCCTCAAAAGTATGGACTTGGCACAACTTTGGGAAGAGACCAAGATGATCAAGAAAAAGAGCAAAAGCAAGTGATGTGGAAATAGGACTTGACAAGAACATCAATCCATTTCTAAAGAGAGATTCTAACCCACACAAATGCATTTTGTCATTGTGCAATTTTGCTACATTGTTTTATTTAAATTTTGATAGCAACATTGCCAAGCAAAATGTGTCAATGTTTTAATTTTATGCTTGAATCACTTAGGTGGAAAAACTCTATAGACTTTTTACTGCGTGATATTTCTGGACATGACTTTGTTACTCAGATCCTATCTGTCCCCTGCAGTGGGATGCATCGGACTTGTCCCAAACCAGCTAACATTTCTGACAAAACATGCTGGCATTTTGCTTCTGGGCTCAGTCTAGAATACTTCTGAAAATGCAAATTGTGTTTAATTTCCTAAGTATTCTCTTTGAGGTGCTCATTTTGCCTTACTTTTATCCACATGCCTTGGGTAACATGTTAGATTTTCTTTGCTCTTTGACCATGGATACTTAAATCAGGCCATTGAGAAGACAAATGAAACTTCTCCCAAACTTCCCTATTTGAAGTTGTTTATCATTTGTTCAATGTTCAAATATTTAGAAAATTATTTCATCTATATTAGAGAATTTATGTTTTGTCAAAGCACGTTGCTAATAAAAGATATATTGCTCTTTTTAAAAGTCTTTATTTGTTGCAGTATAGGAGACTGAATTCAGGGACAGTGCATGCGAGAACTTTACCACTGAGATACATTCCCAGCAACTGCCTTTTAAAAATTAGGTTATTTGGGTATTTGTTTGCTTTACTTTTAAATTTTGAGTTCCTTATATATGACTGGAAAGAAAGTAGAGAAAAAGAAAACTTTATGTACTGTTGATAGAAATATAAATTAGCATAGTTACTATGAAAAACAGTTTGGAGAATACTCAAAAAATTAAAAATAGACCTACCATGTTATCTAGCAATTCCACTCTGGGGTTCATATCCAAAAGAAATAAAATCACTATGTTAAGGAGACATTGCTCATCCATGCTTATTACAACCAAGAATATTTATAGCAGCTCAATTCACAATAGCTACATTATGGAATCAACCCAGATGCCCATCAATAGATGAATGGTTTAAGAAATTGTGGTACACACACACACAAACACATACTAGATTTCTACTTAGCCATAAAAAAGAATATAATTATGGCATTTTCTGGTAAATGGATAGATATGGAAAATATCATGCTAAGTGAAATTAGCCAAACTCAGAAACTCAAAGGTCAAATTTTTTTTTCGCATTTGTGGAAGCTAAAGTAAAACACAGGAAAGGATAAGGAAAGGATATGATAACATAAAAACAAACCAAATACAAATTAGTAGTCTAATAGTAGAGCAGAGGAAGAAAAATAGGAGAGGAGAAAAAGGACAGGAGGGAAAAGGAAGAATCATGAACTGAAATTGATTTCCATGCGTGCATGACTTATTGGGATGAACCCAGCTACTATGTTTAACTATAAAACAACAATAAAAAAATAAAACCAAAAACCAGAGTAGGAAAACCATGGGTAAGGAAACATAATAAATCATATAAAGCAAGGTGCTGGAATACAAACAATATTATTTAAAATGGTAACTGTAAACTTCCCTTTAAATGCAGAGTCTAAAAAAAGTAACCTGAAAAAAGGAAAATAGAAACAAAGTATTCTCCTATTGATGAATGGATAAAGAAAATGTGCACAACACAATGGAATGATATTCAGCCATTAAAAATGATCAAGCCTAGTCATTTGTGATAAGTAGAAATGGAAATTATTATTATTTAAGGTTAAGTAAACCAGACACAGAAGGAGAAATATCAGATGATCTCATTTATATAAGGAACCTAAACTAGTTGATTGCATAGAAGTTGAGAGAACAACTGTGGTGAACAGAGGCTGGGGAAAGCAGTGGGGGGAGGGGGGGAATGGGGAGGGCTTGGTAAGTCGACACTAAGTTACAGCTCAACAGAAGTAAGAAATTCTTGTGAGTCATTACACAATTGAGAAACTACACAAAAATGATAACCTGCTATGTGTTTTACAAAACTGTAAGAATGAATTTTGAATATTTTCACCATAAGACAAGAATAAATGAGGAGGTAGGTGTATTTATCCTAATTTAAATATTATACAGTGTCCTGAAATATCATATGGTACCTGTTTTCATCAACGTGTTCACTGCTGTAACCAAAAGACCTGACAAGGACAATTTTGGAGAAGTAAAAAATTCATTTGGCACTCAAGGCTAAAGAGGTCTTAGTCCATAGATGGCTGGCTCTGTTGTTTTGGGCACAGCATGAGGCAGAACATCAAAGCAGAAACACATGACGGGAAAGCAACTCAAGACATCATGCCAGGAAGCAGAGAGAGAGCGCTCTACTCAAACAGCAAAGAATATATACCCCAAAGCCCCATCTCCAGTGATGTACCTCTGCTGGCCTCACGCTTTTCACCTATAACTTACCACCCAGTTAATCCATATCCCTGGGTTCAGGAACTGATTAGATTAAGGCTCTCCTGACCCTATTGTTTCACCTCTAACAATTCACATTTGGGGGATACCACATATCCAAACCATAACAAAGACTGAGATTTTTTTTTACAAATATCATCTTTAAATAGATTGTCTTTCAATGCTAACTATATTATCATTAGGCTGGCTTTTAAGGGATTATCTTTCTGCTCTATTTATTTATTTATTTATCTATATCTATGTTTATCAATTTTATTAGTGAATTATAGCTAAACATAAGAGTGGAGTTCCTTTTGACATAATCACACATGCATGAATTATCACTTCTTCCATTTGAGTCCTAGTACATCTTCCTTCCTTCCCCTTCTCTCATACTTCCTCCTCTAATCCTTGGCCTTCTTCCCATCAGTTTATTGTTTTTTATAAATGTGGTATTTTACAGAAATATAATGGCGGAATTTACCATAGTGCACTCACACATGCACACAGCATATTTTGGTCAGCCTCTTTCCACTTCTCCTCCCCTTTCATGTCCCTTCCTCCTTCCGCCTCAGTTCTCTCTTTCATTTTCATGGTGTCACCCTCTTATATTTTCCCCAATATGAAACATTTGACACTTCACATTCCAAATCTGAATTATGTTTTTCTTTTTCCTTTTCTTTTAAATTTGTTCTAATTAGATACATATGACACTAGAATGCAGTTTGACACATGGTACATAAATGGAGTACAACTTCTCGTTCTTGTTGTACATGATGTAGGCTTATACCAGTCATGTAATCATATATGCACATGGGATAATAATGTCAGATTCATTCTGCTATCCTTCCTACCTCCACTCCCCCCCTCCCTTCACTCCCCTCTGTCAAATCCAAAGTAACTCTATTCTTCCCTAGCACCCACCACTTATTGTGAATTAGCATCTCCATGTCAGAGAATACATTTGGCTTTTGATTATTTGGGATTGGCTTAGCATGATATTGTCCAACTCCATTCATTTACCATCAAATGCCATAATTTCATTCTTCTTTATGGCTGTGTAATATTCCATTGTGTATGGACATGACATTTTCTTTATTCATCTGTTGAAAGGCACTTAGGTTGGTTTCATAGTTTAGCTATTGTAAGTTGAGCTGCTATAAACATTTATGTAGCTCCATCACTATAGTATGCTGATTTTAAGTAGTTTGGATATGAATTTAGGAGTGGGATAGCTGGGTCAAATGATGTTTCTATTCCACGTTTTCTGAAGAGTCCATACTGCTTTCCATAACGGTTGTACCAATTTGCAGTCCCACAAGCAGTGTATGTGGGAGATTTCCCTCACATCCTCACCAACATTTATTGTTACTTTATTCTTGTTAATTGCCATTTGGCCTACAGTGAGACGAAATCTCAGTGTAGTTTTCATTTGCATTTCTCTAATCACTAGAGATGTTGAACATTTTTTTATATATTTGTTGATCAATTGTATTTCTTTCACTGTGAAGTGACTGTTCAGTTCCTTAGTTCCCTGATTGGGTTATTTGTTTTTTGGTGTTAAGTTTTTTAAGTTTTTTATATATCCTGAAGATTAATGCTCTATCTCAGGTGCTTGCGGTAAAGCATCTCCCATTCTGTAGGCTCTCTCCTCATGTTATTTGTTTCCTTTGCTGAGAAGAAGCTTTTAAGTTTGTTTCCATCCCATTAATTGATTCTTAATTTTACTTCTTGAACTTTAAGGTCTTGTTAAGGAAGTCAGTTCTTAAACTGACATGATAGAGATTTGGGTCTACTTTTATTTTATTAGGCACAGGGTTTTGTGCAGGGTGAGAGATAGGGGTTTAATTTCATTTTGCTATAAATGGATTTCCATTTTTCCCATCACCATTTGTTGAAGAGGCTATCTTTACTCCAATGTATGTTTTTGGCACCTTTGTCTAGTATAAGATAACTGTATTTACGTGGGTTTGTCTCTGTGTCTTCTATTCTGTACCTTTGGTCTACATGTCTATTTTGGTGCCAATACTATGTTATTTTTGCTACTATGGTTTTGTGTAGGAGCACTCTCCATACCTTCCCACCCTCCCTTCCATCCTTCCCCATTCTATGCTAATAGACTGTGCTCTTGCCAAAGAGCACCCCTTTGTTTCTGACCTTTGGACCTGATTGGTCCATGAGTGCATATAAGCTTCTGTAGTTTCTGGAATAAACGGTGTTTTCTGCATCTAGCTCCGGTGTTTCTGTGTCTCACTGGGGAGCAGATTCTTTACCTACACCCTGGGGCCTGGGGAATTTGGCTCTGCAGACCGCCACCATCCAGAAAGACCCCATATCATCTTCCTCCCTGAAGACCCCTCACTTGTCTTTTCTGGACCCCAACTTGTCAAGCAGGACCAACGTGGCACCCCGCCCCCTGCCAACTCCTCCTCTTAGCAATACTTATGCCATGTAGTTCAAGGTCTGGTAGGGTGATGCAACTTGCTTCACTTTTTTTTTGCTAAGGATTGCTTTGGTTATTCTGAGCCTCTTATTTTTCCAAATGAATTTCGTGATTGCTTTTTCTATTTATATGAAGAATGTGATTGGGATTTTAACAGGAATTGCATTAAATCTTTATAATGCTTTTGGTAGTGTGGCTATTTTGACAATGTTAATTCTGCCTATCCAAGAGCATGAGAGATCTTTCCATCTTCTAAGGTCTTATTCAATTTCATTCTTTGGTGTTCTGTAGTTTTTATTGTACAGGTCTTTCACCTAGTTTGTTAGATTGATTCCCAGATATATATTTTGAGGCTATTGTCAATAGGGTAGTTTTCCTAATTTATATTTCAGTGGATTCATCACTGATGTATAGGAACATGTTTGATTTAAGGGTGTTGATTTTATATACTGCACCTTGGCTGAATTCATTGATTAGTTCTAGAAGTTTTCTGGTGGAATTATTTGGATCTTATAATTATAGAATTATATTGTTGGAAAATCGTGATAGTTTGAGTTCTTCTTTTCCTATTTGTATTCCTTTAAATTCTTTCTTCTGTCTAAATGCTTCAGCTAGAGTTTCGAGGATGATGTTGAATAAAAGTAGTGAAATAAAACATCCTTGTCTTGTTCCAGGTTTTAAAGTGAATGCTTTCAATTTTTCTCCATTTAGAATGCCTTGGCTTGAGCATAGATAGCTTTTAGAATGTTGAGGTATGTTCCTACTATCCCTAATTTTTCTAGTGTTTTGAACATGAAGGGGTGCTGTATTTGTCAAATGTTTTTTCTGCATCTATTGAGATGATAATATTATTCTTGTCTTCAGGTCTATTGATATTATGAATTATGTTTATTGAGTTCTGTATATTGAAACAACTTTGCATCCCTGGGATGAACCAGACTTGACCATGGTACAGTATCTTTTTAATATGTTTTTTTTTTATGCAATTTGCCAGGATTTTATTGAGAATTTTTGCATCTATGTTCCTCAAGGATATTGGTCTGAAGTTTTCTGTCCTTGATGTGTCTTTGTCTGGCTTAGGTATCAGAGTGATAAGAGCTTCACAGAATGAGTTTGGAAGGTTTCTCACCTTTTCAATTTCATGGAATATTTTGATCACTATTGGTGTTAATTCTTTGAAGGTCTTGTAGAACTTGGCTGAGAATCCATCTGGTCCTAGGCTTTTCTTAGTCAATACACTTTTGATGGCATCTTCTCTTTCATTGCTTGAAATCGATCTGTTTAAATTATGGATGCCCTCCTGGTTCAGTTTGGGTAGATCATATGTCTCTAGAAATTTGTCGATTTCTTCAAGATTTTCTATTTTATTGTGATAAATTTTCAAAATAGTTTCTGTATTTCAGTAGTGACCATCATGATGTTTCCTTTTTCATTACAAATTTTAGTAATTTGAGTTTTCTCGTTCTCTTCATTAATGTAGGTAAAGGCTTATCAATTTTATTTAGTTTTCCAAAGAACCAACTTTTTTTGTCAATATTTTGAATAGTTTCTTTTTTTTCAATTTCATTGATTTCAGTCTGATTTTAATTATTTCCTGTCTTCTACTGCTTTTGGTGTTGATATATTCTTTTTCTAGGGCTTTGAGACAGAATGTTAGGTCATGTATTCATTGCCTTTCTGTTCTTTTTATGAATGAGCTCAGTGCAATGAGCTTCCCTCTTAGCACAGCCTTCATAGTGTCCCAGAGATTTTGATACGTTGTATTGGTGTTCTCATTTACCTCTAATTTTTTTTTATTTCATCACTGATTTCTTCTGCTATCCATTCATTGTTCAATAGCGTATTATTTAGTCTCCAAGTTTTAGTGTATCTTTTATTTTTTACTTTATTATTGCTTCCTAATTTTATTCCATTCTGATCTGATAGAATATAGGATATTATCTCTATTTTTGTGTTTGCTGAGCGTTGTTTTGTGTAATAAGATATGGTCTATTTCAGAGAAGGATTCCTGTGATGCTGAGAAGAAAATGTATTTGCTCCTTGAAGGATAAAATAATCTATACATGTGTGCTAGGTCTAAATTATTGGTTTTATTTTTTAGTTTTACAGTTTTTGTTGTTTAATTTTTGTTTGGAGGATCTATCCAGTAGTGAGAGAGCTGTGTCTAAGTTACCCAGTATTATTGTGTTGCGGTCTATTTGATACTTGAAATTGAGAAGGGTTTGTTTGATGTAAGTAGATGCTCCATTATTTGGGGCATAAATATTTGGATTGCTATGTCCTGTTGATGTATAATTCCCTTAAGTAGTATGAAATGTCCTTCTTTGTCCCTTCTTATTAACTTTGGTTTGAAGTTCACTTTATCTAAAATGAGGATAGAAACCCCTGATTGTTTATGTGTCCATGTGAGTGATATGTTTTTTACCATCCTTTCACCTTCAGTCTGTGGATTTCTTTGCCTGTGAGATGAGTCTCTTAGAGACAGTATATTGTTGGGTCTTGTTTTTTTGTTTTTGTTTTTGTTTTTTGATCCAATATTCCAGTCTATGTCTTTGATTGATGAGTTTAGGCCATTAACATTCAAGATTATTTTTGAGATTTGATTTATATTTATGGTCATTTTGGTTTATTTCTGGATTTTAATTCGAATTAGTTTCTCCTTTTTTGACTATTCCTTTACTGTAGCTCCTCCCTTTGCTGGTTTTCACTTTTTTTTTTTTTCATTTCATCTTCATGGAATATTTTCTTGAGAATGTTCTACAGTGCCCACTTTCTAGTTGTCAATTCTTTTAACTTCTGTTTATCATGGAAACTTTTTATTACATCTTCAAATCTGAAGCTAATTTAGGGGGATATACAATTCTTCCTTGGCATCCATTTTCTTTCAGAGCTTGGTATATTTTATTCCAGGATCTCCTAGTTTGGATGGTCTGATTTGAGAAATCAGCTGAGACCTGAATTGGGTTCCCCTATATGTCATTTGATATTTTTCTTTTCCAGCCTTTAAAATTATATTATTATTCTGTATGATAGGCATTTTCATTTTAATGTGCCTTGGTGTGGCCTGCTGTAATTTTGTACATTTGGGGTCCTACAAGCCTCTTGTATTTTATTTTCCATTTCATTCTTTAGGTTTGGGAAATTTTCTGATATTACTCCATTGACAATGTACATTCCTTTGGTTTGTATCTCCATGCCTTCATCTATCCTTATAAATCTTAAATTTGGTCTTTTCATGTTGTCCTGTAATTCCTGGAAGTTCTGTTCATGATTTCTTATCATTTCCTTTTTGTAATCAACTTTATTGTCAAGATTATGTATTTTGTTTTTGTTGCCTGAGGTTCTGTTTTCCAAGTGGTCTAATCTGTTGGTGATACTTTCCATTGAATTTTTAATTTGGTTCATTGATTCCTTCATTTCATGAATTTCTGCTTGATTTCTTTTTAGAATCTCTGTATTTTTATTGAAGTGACCTTTCACCTCTTGAAGTTTATCTCTGGTTTCATGCCTTATATTGCATTTACATTGCATATCAGTTTAACAATGTACAATCTAAAACTTCCTCTCTGACATGTCTTCCACTATGGTGTCATTGGATTCTATTATTGGTGTATCTTGGTTTGTTTGGGGTGATTTGCTCCCTTGTTTTATTGTGTTGTTCATGTGTCTGTCCATCGAGCACTATGGATCTACAGGCTACAATTTGTAGCCTGTAGACTTATAGTGTCCTTAAACATTTCTGGTACTTCTCCTTTAAGGAGAAGAGTAATATTAACAGCACCTAATGTAAACAATATACAGCCTTAAACCAAATAGCTTCTAGTAAGATGTGTATGGTATTGTTGCAATAAACAAAAATTATGTGTTTGTCAGTTATTGTCTACAATATAAATAGTAAGTGTGCAAAAAGGTTTACAATCTCAGGTGGTGAACAAAGAGATGAGAAGTGGTGTAGGATGTAATGTTTGAGGAAGGAGGAGAGAAGAAGTAAACAATTATAGAAAGAGTAAAAGAGGGCTTGTTGTAAACAGGATAAAAGAGAGAAAGAGAATCCAGGGAAACAGATAAGTGAGAGAAAAAAAATACATATATATATATATGAAGTAAAATTTTTTTAAAAATTACAAAGAAAATTTTAAAAATAAAAGAATATACAACAAAACTAATATACTGTTCAGACAGACTAGTTCTCAATAAACTGATGCATAAAAACTACTTGATTTCAAAAATGTTAGAAATGTGAGTAAAAAGAAAAAAACAATGATTTTGATGAAAAATTGAACAATTGCTTCCACTGGATTTCAAAAGCTTCTTTGCTTCCCTTCTTAGCACTTAGGTCTGGAGGTTGCGGCTAGCTCCATCCTCAGGATGGCTGGAGTTGTTACAGTGGGAGGGTTAGTCCTGGAGGTGGAACTCCCGAGGCAGCGTGTAGGCTAGGTATGCTAGGTCTCTTTGCTCTGTGCCAATTGGTCTGGAGATGTTATGTAGTGCACCTCCAGGGCCCAGCAAATGACACTTCATGTTGGGAGACTGTCCTCTTCCCCCAGTCTCCTTTGGGTTCCACTCCTATAGTGCAGGAGCTGTTCTTAGCCCCTTATGTTGCCTGCAAACCTCACAATTTCTGATCTCTGATTTAGTCCCCAAACTTGAACTCTCCTGCCCCTGCTCTCTTGAATTTCCAGTCAGGCGCTTCTGTCCCAGCCTGTCCTGAGGTCTGGGTGCTGGGACCTACACACCAGTCACAGAGTTTTGTGCTGGACTGGGTGGGTCTAGTGGCTAAGAGGTATGTGGGGCTCAGCAAGGTTGGGGGCCCAGCTGTTCTGTATGGGCAGATAAAGACCCGTGGGCCTGCCAAGAAGCTGATTGCGATGGCCTGAGATGGGGGCTAGGGAGGGTCTGGGAGACTGGTGACTGGGGATCTGGAGGGCCCTGTTGGGTGCTCAACTGATCCTCAACCTGGCAGGACCAGTGAGTGCCAGCCCATGTGGGCACCGGGGACACAGTGGATGCTGGACTGGCTAGTTAAGTGAGCTGACAGCAAGATTCCCTCACATCCTCTTTTAACCTTCTGACCCACCATAGCTAGCCCTGCTCTCTCCAGCTTCTCTAACTTGTGTGCCCCCAGGCAAAATGCTTGTAATTTATGACTTTCCATAGGATTTCTCAGCTCAGAAAGACCCATGCAAACCTAACTTCAAACTCAAGGATCTGGGATTCAATTCCTGTAGGCTCTGTCACGCCTCAGTCCCAAGATGGCTGCTAGATGGAGGACCATTGATTGATACACTCCAGTGGAGAGGTTGTTTTTTGTTTTGTTTTGTTTGTTTTTAAATATCTGATTAATGAGTCATGTAGACTGTGGCTTCAGCTAGGGCAGATTGCCCCTCTAGTCTCAGGATTTTTTACTCTTAGCCTCAGGGAGGAGACATGTACTCTTACTGTTTGAGTTCTGGGTAGTTGAGCTAAGACAAATGCTGCTTCTCACTAATCTTCCTGACTTATTAAATCATTTATAAGTGACTAAATAAATAAATTTATTAATAAATAAAATAAATAAATGATGCCTCCCACTAATCTGCCTGACTAAATAAATCCATTTATGTCACTTTTGTATATAGTGTGAAATAATAGTCTAATTTCCTTCTGCATGTGCATTTCCAATTTTTGCAACAGAACTTTTTGAAGGATTTGTTCATTCTCCATTGTGTGTGTGTTTTTAACATCTTTATTGGAAATTAGTTAACCATAAAAGTTTGGATTTATTTCTGATCTCTCTATATGGTTCCATTGGTCTCTGGCTATCTCTGTTCCACAGTTTTCAGTACCATACTGTTTTGATTACTATAGCTTTGTAGGAAATTTTCAAATCAGGAAGTATGTAGCTTCTGGCTTTGTTTTTACTACTTTTGAATGAATGTAATTTCAAAATTGAATGTGACTACTTTTCTGTGATAATATATTTCTGGTAGCAAGAACTAAGAGTAGTCACAATAAAACATTGGTCATACTACTAATTATGGCCCAAAACTGAAATTAAGAATTATTATTTTGAAAAAAGTTTTTGACATGTATTAAATGAAATTCCTTATAGAAAACATATAATACATATATTTTTACAAGAGATAAACTCACAATTCCTTAAGTAGTAATATTGAGAGCTAATGCTTCTTTGAATTTCTGACTATATGATGTAAGGTAGGTAGGTAAATAGTTGAAAATATTTTATCTTTTACTTATGATTTTGAATTCAGTTGAGTGACCATGTCAAAGTGGGCCTAGAAAATATATATTATATAAGTTCTTTTTTTCTTTCTTAGCCAGTTTAAATTTGAGACTACCATGGAATTTCTTCAGGCATGTGTTTTATTAAACCAATTTAATTTTCATATTGTTTACCAGTCAAAGCCCATGTTTTAGATCCTATTCAGCAATATAAAAATGTCTGTACTTCGAGTTTGTTTCAAAAAAATATTCCTTTAAGATATTTGTTATCTAATACTTCTCTAAAGCTGAAACATGAGAAATTACATTTTGGAAAATTCCTATGGACCTCGCAGTCATCTGTTGCCCTAGAGCAATGTTTCCTTGACATTGTATTTGACAACATTAATGACTTTATCTGCTAATGCATGCTCCTACTAAACGGTTAAACAGAAATGCTTCAATAATTCGATGGCAAGTAAAGAAAACTAATGAGATGCATTACATATGTATTACATATAGTAAAAGAGGAGACTCCAAAAGATTATTTCAGAGCTCCAAACTGCTTATGTATACTCTACAGTCCGAATATGTGTGCAAATGCACAGGGTTGTTCCTTATTGAGTGTAAAACTGATAAATACAAGGAGGTAAAACAGTGAAGAAAGGCTTATTACTTCCTGCAGTTTGGAGAGCCCTGAGGATAATTCCCAAAGCAGTGTCTCTCCCTGAAGAAAGTAAGCAAGGGAGTTTTATTGTGGAAATTACATTCACATAGGAAAGACACAGCATCACATGTAGAGGTGGGCATATTCCTGAGCATGTGCAGTTCAATGTCATACATAACAAATTCAAAGAAAAAACGTGGAGGAAAATGCCTCTGGGCAGAGAATTTAGTATTATAATGAGCCAAGTTTACTCTAAGGTCCCTAAAAAGAGTGACTAGATGTCTAGGAGATTTGGGCTGGTTCCTTATAAGTTTCTCTGGAAGGCCCTATCTAAAACAAGAACAAAAGCAACAACAGAAAAAACTTTAAAAGGAGGCTAAACTGGGCGCGATGGTGCAAGCCTGTAATCCCAGCACTTTGGGAGGCTGAGACAGGAGAATCCTGAGTGCAAAGCCAGCCTCAGCAACGGTGAGGCGCTAAGCAACTCAGGGAGACCCTGTCTCTACATAAAACACAAAATGGGGCTGGGGATGTGGCTCAGTGGTCGAGTGCCCCTGAGTTCAATCCCCAGTACCAAAAGAAAAAAAAAGGGAGGCTAAATCATTTAAAGGGACATGAGCTTTTTTCCTTTAAGTATGGAGCTTGTCCTTAAAAGAGCATGCCTAACAGCTAACAAATAAAGGGTATAAAGGCCTGAGTTTTACGAACCAATTTGTATGAAACCATTTTATGGCAATGGCGTTCTAAAAATTGAACTCTTGAAATCATTCTAGATGTTAAAAATGATTCTCTTAAACTAAATCAGAATGGCACCTAGATATCATTAATTTGATGATTATAAAATATATGCTTGCTCAGTTACACATTAGCATTCATATTACCTCACCCTGAGGATGCTGAAGTTACTGTTTGTTCCATGACAAACATGTCAGGAGCTGAACTAAGTACTTTGGTAAATATACCCCATGTTTTTTTTTCCCCAATGGCTTTACACAGTTGGTACTGTTTCCCCCACTTTATACATGAAGTGACAAATTCTTGGATAAGCGTCCTCATGGCTACAGAGTTAGGATTCACCCTAAACTACTTGATTTCATGCATTACCTCTTAACTATGTGGTACAGGGTATGTGTTGTGGGGAAACACAGGATGCTAATGACATTGTTCTTTGAATAAAACCCATGGGAAAAAACCGACAGCTCTCATTTTGAGGAAAAGCTGATTCCTTTAAACAACTTATCTGTTCTTATTTTGGGGATGCCATGATTCTTGTGATTCTCCATTTTTCCTTTGTGCTTCACCCTCCATGAAACTCAATCAAATTTTGAGCTCACCTCTGTTAACTATAGTGTCATGTAATATGCATTTCCATTTATTAATTTCCTCACAGTTTTAATCCCAATTTACTCATGACTTGTTCTCTTATTAGTTTTTATATATTTTGATAACAATCTTAAAACCTGGAATAAAAAGTAAACTATAAGCAAATACATACATGCCTATTTGTAATTGAAATTCATGTTTGCATTTTTCATATTATCAACAAACTCAAAATGTAAAGTATGAATGAATCAACATACAAAAACCAATCCCAAAACTTTGGTAATATGCGTACTCAACCAAATTTTTTTTTTTTTTGTACCAGAGATTGAACTCAGGGGTGCTCGACCACTGAGCTACATCTCCAGCCCTATTTTGTGTTTTATGTAGAGACAGGGTCTCACTGAGTTGCTTAGTGCCTCGCCGTTGCTGAGGCTGGCTTTGAACTCACAATTCTCCTGTCTCAGCCTCCCAAAGTTCTGGGATTACAGGTGTGTGCCACTGTGCCTGGCTACAACCAAATTTTTATTTGAAAAATATGTATTATTCAGAAGAATGTGGTATGCCATTTGGTGCTAAAATATACATTTGTGCTTCTTATACCTGCAAGTGATTCTCATGCTAGGTAATTGCAAACAATTGCTGCTAACTAACCCCTATGTTTTCAATGACAGAGACAAAAATGTCAGAGAACACAATCATTTCAAATGAAAATGTCAAGATATCCAGTCGAGAGGCACCAGAGCCACATGATAGATCTGAAAAGGTCAGTGTTCTACAATGCTGTCATTGCATGGTAATGCTGCTTTCCTTTAACTTTTGATGAGGTAAATATTATTTGCATAACTAGAAACATGTGTCAAAAGCAAACATTGTACAATATGGCTCAGAATTCATGGTAGGTTGGACTATACACCATGTAACAAATTTCACTGTTTACCCATAACTATGCCTCCAATATTCAAGGTCACAAGCTGAATCACCATGGATAAGAATTTGATGTAAGGAATTAAAGTTTTCCTCTGGGATGGCTAGCGCTTGGTGTACTATCAGTGCATAGCCAGTTAAATCCCCTGGTCCTGTATTGCTAAGAGTTTCATCACCTGTGGCTATAAGAAATTTAACTCTCTTTACTCCTCGTGTTTGAGTTTCTGAAATGCTACAGAAATACTGAGCTCTGAAATCCTCATTTCAATATCACCACTTCCAGAATGGTATTAGAGTCTGTCTTCTTGTTTTCTATAATCAGTAAATGCTTTGTACACTGCAAAAAATGGCTCTAATGAAATAAAATGTTGGAAAGAACTAATAATAGACCCCTACCCACTGGTTCCAAATGTAATAATCGCTTTCTCTTAGCTGGTAATCGCTGAAAGGAAGAAAAGAAGACAGTAAAAGCTTTTCCTCATTGCATCATTTTCACAGAAATCAAGCCTTTAGCACAAATTCCTTCTCTGTAGTTATGATTACAAATAAAGTGACCACTTTTGAGGATGTCAAAATAGAGAATTATCTGTTGATAATAACAACAAAAAACATACTAGTCTCCTTAAAAAAATTTTTTTGAAACAGAATATGGTATAGCTTGCCAGTATTGTTCCCTCCATTTGGGATAAATGGAAAATAAAAATATTTTGGAAATTAAATCTTGTGTGTCAAGATAAAAGAAAATTCAGAGACTTTTGTGCAGTTTCAAACAGTAAGTACATACCATTAACTTGGTTATTATGTTTTCATTCTCAGGCTTAATTACATACAAATGTAGATATGTACCTCAAATATTAACTGCTAGCATAACATTCTCATCAAATCAATTGATGTTAGTTATATTATATTATCTAATTCCTAAGACTAAAAAATATTTTTGTGTAGAGATTTTCACATTTGAAAATTTCTTCCTTCTCAAGATCATGAGTTTTTCCATCATTATAATAAATTTAATTCTAAGCCCTATAAACATTGTAAAGTGTTTTAGACTTTTTTAGATTTTTCATGTGTAAAATTAAGGAAGTATGTTTTCCTATATCAAAAGATTGCAATAAAGGGTACTAGATGAACAATATTTAATACTGTGTTGGCACTGAGCTGCTTCATACCTGCTAGCTATTATCATTGATGCTATTTTAATATTAAATGAGGTGCTAAAGCTTTGTGAGGATCAGGTATGTGGAGATCTGATGATTTCTCCTTGGTGTAGTTTTATAGTTTATGCCTAAATCCATTGAGTCACAGTAACCCAAAACATGGATCTCAACTTATAACTCTCAAAGCTAATTTTATATTTTTTCCAAAATAAGTTTTAAGTTCTAGAAGCCAGCATCTTAACCAAGCAAAAATGGCTTACTTAAATAACATACATGTTTAAATAACTTACAATGGCAGAGAAGTTCAAGTATCATTAGCATCAGTTATTTCCTGTGAACATTCATACATTTTGAATAAAATGGCTGTGAGATCAAAGTATTGATCAGAAAGTATCCTAGTTAACACAGAAGTGAATCTTTTAGGGTTTCCACTTTTTAAAATTCATTTTTATTAAGTCTAGTCATCTAGTTATATTGTTTCTCTTCATTCTCTGCCTGAAGATAATTTTTATAACACAATGTGATTGTATCTTTTACCACAATGCACTCTTCTCCCGGAGTTGTGTTAGACAATGAATAAATACTGCCACACTTTTTCAGTCCAGTGTTCCAATCCTCTGCTGCTCTCTAACAGAGATCGAAAGCACCATTACCTCGTGATAGACTGTGGTAGGCAGAATAATTGTCCCTGAAAGATGTCAATGTCCTAACCCTCAGAACCTTTAAATATGTTACTTAATATGGCTAAAGGGATGTTGTGAATGTGACTCCAGATTATCCTGGATAATGTGGGTGGGCCCAATGTAATCAAAAGAGTCCTTATTAGGGGGAGGCAAAGGGTCCCAGAGATTTTTGATGATGCTATATAGCTGGTTTTGAATATGGAGAAAGGGGACGTGAGCCAGAATGCAGGCAGTTCTAGAAGCTTGGAAATGTAAAGACACAGATTCTCCTCAGAGCCTTCGGAGGGGCCCCGAGTCCTGCAATCACCATCGTTTTAACCAGTGGGATATATTTCAGACTTCTGATCTCCAGAATGCCAAGTAAATATATGTGTGTTATTTCACTATGTTTATAGTAGCTTATTATAGCAGCAATTGAAGAGGGACAATACAAAGGGAGCAAAAAGAAGTCCCCTGGCTGTCCAAAACACTCCAAGCACTTTCCATCTATGCAGAATAAAGGTGAAAGCTCTCATTATAATGGCTGGCGAGACTTAAGTGACCGATGTGCATTCCTCTCCCTTATATCTCTTGTCCTTAATTCCTCTTCTGCAGGTCACCTAAACTCTTCACTTTTCTTGCATGTGAGACATGCCCCAATACTGTCTGTACTTACACCAGATCATGCTTCCACAGCTTTTATGGCTCATATCCTTAACTATTTCCAGTTTTATCACATTCAAAAGAAGCATTCGCTGACAAACCTATTGAAAATCATAACATGCACTCTTAACACTCAATATTCTCCTGCTCTGCTTTCCTTTTGTTGATAACATTTATGATATTCTATCATAGAAATTTATTTATTTAATTTGCATGCTAAATTGCTGAAAGCTCTAAGAAGGAAGGAGGTCATATTTATTTTATTTAATGCTGTGTTCCTGGTGTTTGGCACATAATAGGTACTCAGTAAATTCTTTTAAAAGAATGAAATAAATGACATGTTAGAGTTTTTCCATGAATAATTATGTTTAGTTTTTAATTTTTCAAGACTAAATTGATACAAATATTGCTAGGTTTGGACATAAGGTCTCCCAGAAACTCATATGTGAGATAATGTAATAATTTTCAGAAGTGAAATGATTAGATTATGAGTGCTGTGACCTAATCAATGGATTAATCAACTTGAATAGATTAACTAGATGGCAACTGTAAGCAGGTATGGTGTGATAGGGGGAAGTAGGTCACTGGGGGTCACTAGTTTGTCCCTGGCATGTCATTCTTTGTCTGCTTCTTGGCTGTCGTGAACTGAGCAGTTTCTCTATGCCACACTTTTCAGCCATGATGTTCTGCCTCATCTTGGGCACAGAGCAATGGAGTCAGCCAACAACGGTCTGAAACTTTGAAACTTTTTTCTCCACTAAGTTGTTTTTCTTGGGCATATTGGTCATAGAAGTACAAAGCTTATTTAGTATATAGCTGACTAAAACAGAAGAATCAGTGGAGATGTGTAGACATCACCTGATTAGTGTGACATTTATAAGCCAACTAATCTCTAATAACAAATTAGAATTTTATGTACTTAAAATTCCTGTCTTACATTAAATCCTTTGATCCTAAAAGTAGACTTATAAAATGGGTATTATTTTTATCTTCATTTTATTGATTAGGAAATTGAGTTTCAAAAAGAATAAACTTTCCTAGAAGTGAGTAACAGAATTAACATCTTAAGCCAGATCAGCTTTTCCAATGACCTCTGCTCCTTCATTAAACATCTCCTAGTGAGCTAACTATATTCATACTGTTGTGTATTTGTTAGTTTCAATTTTCCTTGTAACCATGGAAATTTTCATAATTTCATAACAAATTATGGTATGTTCACTTGTTTCTATCAAGGATAGACTCCATGTCTTATACAAACACAGAGAAAATTAAAAGGTATATGTGATCTACTCCACAGCTAGAGAGTCAACAGGGCCTCTGCAATTTTTACCTTATAAAATATTTCCAAACAAATAAACTTACAGATTTTTGTTCATCATTTTGCAGAAATTTGACATTATCAAATGTTGGTGAGATTTTTGGAACAATCTGAATTTTTAGATTTTATCTGTTGGACATGAAAGCAGTTTCAGCTGTTTGGAAACAGATCGGTAACTTTCTTTGAGATAAGATTCACACCTTCCATATGACCCCCCAAACCCAATCCTAGTTATTTACCTTGAGGAAACAAAGACCTATGTCTATATAAAAATGTGAACATGACAAGTCAAATGTTAACTCATGAAAAGGTAAACACATTGCTACATCCAGATAAAGGAGTACTACTCAGCCAGAAGAATGGACTACTGGTACATCTGACCACATAAACTGATCTTAAATGATTATGCTATACAGAATCAACTATATTTAAAAGGTGCTATAGTTTTGATTTTAAATGTCTTCTGAAGGGCCCTGTATTAAATGCTTGCTTCCTAGCCTGTGGCCCTGTTGGGAGGTATGGAAACTTTTAAGAAGTGAGGACTAGTGGGAGGTCAGGGGAGGCATGTCCTAGAAGGGGATGTGTGACTCCAGTCCCTTTCTTTTGCACTCTCTCGCTTTCTGGTCATGAGATGTGTGGTTTTGCTTCACCATGTTCACCCTCTATGATGTGCTACCTCTCCACAGGCATAAAACAATGAGACCAACTAATCATGGACAGAACTTTGAAAACTAGGAGCCAAAATAAACCTTTTCTAAGTTTGTTGTCTCAAGTGTTTCAGTAATAGAAAGATGACTAAAACAACGTTTGTAATTACTATGTTTTCCTTTAGGTGAGGAAAATCCAGACTGCAAGGACTAAAACCAAATCAGTGATGGCTAGCAGGTGTCACAGGGAGTGGATATTGGTTACAAAAGTGTAGGAGAAATATTGGGGGGATGATACAAATGTTTTATATCTAGATCGTATTGATAATCATATGATTGAAGAAGTTTATAAAGATTTATAGAATTTTACCCTAACACGGATGAATTTTATTTTATGTAAATTACACTTTAATATATAAGAAGAAACAAAAATCAAAATTTTGGTTAATGTGACAGGAATATTTTATGCTATAACTTTCCTATGCTACCCAACCATTAATTAAAACAGTCACTTCTTTATAAATGATTCCCTTCAACTTCAAGGTTTTATTCTTTAATGCTGGTTTTATTCTAAGAAAATTTCTCCTGGCTGCACTTAATGTCATGTTAATTTTAGAAGGAATACAGTAACTTAATTTATAGTAACTTAGTTCACAATCTCTATGTTTTAGCCTTTTGCTAATATTTCCCATGGGAGAGCTATCTCAGCTTGTTTTTGGCAAAATGAGAATACTGAATCATATTTCTAAGGCTGGTCCTGTATTTCTAGAATTCTGGTAGAAGTACATTTGTTTAACTCAGAATACTTAGTATTCTAAGTTTTCTAATGTGAAAGTAACAGTACCATTATTTGTGTTACACATATTGATGTCTAATATATTTGAATGTCTTTTATTCCTCACTTGCCTGACCACAATTCACCTTTTGAATGAGACACATTTTTTTTTTCTCCAATGATTGACCCTCATTCTTCTCTGTACTGTTTCCTTTCTGCAGAGGCCAAGGGCTATATTGCTTTCCATCTGAGAGACTCATCTTTTTCCACTTAATGGAAAAATACATATTAAAAATGATCCTGAGGTTGAACAAAATTGCTTTTACAACAAAAAATATCTAATAGTGTTATTTCAGAAAAATTTAAAGTAATTATTGAATTATTTAAGGGGATGTGTTTTCTTTGCTCTCTGTTTTCAGCTTCTTTAAGAGTCACACCATCTCTTGTTATTAGTTTTTACTTAAACCACATCCAACAGTCCAAAAGGAATCTGTGCTAATTATATGACAAATTAAAAAATAAGCATTTGAAGGATACTCTGTTCTTATTACAAAAAAAAATAAATAAAGATTCAAGTTCTGCAGGATCATTCATTTGTGATGTGATATCCCAAGTGCAAGCTTACTTTTCTGTCTTTAAAATCTGATCTTCAAGAGGAAGATTATCCCATGAGGAATTGAAAATTCAGGGAGCTCCTTGTCGCAGCTAGTGACCTTCCACTTCCCTTAGTATCTTTAGAAGTATTTTCCGTCTTCCTTTCATTTTAAAGTAGCTCTTTGCCAAGAAGTGGCTCTTTTATTCCTCAGAAACATTCAGAATGACTTGTTTATTTAGCAGAGAATTCACTTTTCTGAAACTGAAGTGGGTCTTCCTTTTTAGGGCTTCTTTGAGATGATTGAATGGCAAAGACAATACAGATGTTTTGGTTCTTTCAAAAGTTCTGGTTTTCCAACTGAATCTTGCAGTATTATCCCAGTGAATACAGTTTAGAATTGCAGATATGTAAACATAACTCAAAGTGGTAGGATTTAAAAACTTCCATGCTGTCTAGAATAATTATGTACTCCTAATATATATTTTTATCTTAAGCATTAATAATTTAGTTATTAAGAACAAACAAGGAAAGTAGTCTTTTTTAACTTTAAATATCTGTATTTTAAAAAGTTCAAGGGTTTTTACAACTCTCCTTAATTATATCCATGACAGCAAAGATGTATATTTTGAAGCTTCTTTTTTATTTAAACATTTGAACTATAAATATTACCTTGATCATTGATCATTTGCAAGTACATATTTGAAGAAAATTAAATTGAAACACACCATGTATAGTTTGTCACTGAATGTATAATTTTTCATGGTTGCATATAATATAATTAATTCATTAATATAATGTATTTAATGAATTGATGATAATTTATTCATATTTGTCATTGCATAATACAAACAAATATAGATTATTAGAAGGTTTCATGTAGTCAGAAGAAAGTGAAACAATAGAGTGAGAATAGATATTCTCACTCTTCTCTTTGGCAGCCAGGATATTCAAAAGCTCCTAGCCAGGCTTCTTGACTAAGAGACACGACGTCTGCCATTTTTAGGATTCTTCCTACTCTGCCGTTTTGGTCTGTTCTTGTACCGGTTTTTTTAATGATGGATTTATGTCTTCATTTCTCTTGGATAAATCCTCATGTACAGAATTTGACCTAGAAATAGAATTGTTGAAATACAGGAAATATACTCTCAGTTTATAATCTATCAATATGACCTATTTTCCAAAATGGCTCATCATTTTGCATTCTACCCAGCAATGTATGTGATTTCTTGTCTTCACTAATACTTGGTACTGTTAGTCTTTTAAACTTGGTTCTACCATTGAATTTTCAGTGGTAATTCTTTGTGATTTTAATTTGTCTTTTTCTGATGATTATGATGTTGAACATCTTTCAATGTGCTTACTATCTTTAAATCTGCTTATGTGAAGTGTTTATTCAAATATTTGTCTACTTTTTTCGTTAATAGGTCCTCAGCATTCTTTATTATATTCTGTATAGAAGACTTAAATTTCTTTTACAAAACTTCTCCTTCCCTTTGTCTTGTCTTTTTTACCTATACCTCTGAAAAGTAAAAGTTTGTAGTCTTGATGAAGTCCATTTCTTAGGTGTATGATCCATTTTGAATAAATTTGTGTATATTTATGAAATAAATATCAAAGTTCATTTTTTTTCTGTGAACATATCCAGTAGTTATAGCACCATTTAGTGAAAAGATTAGCTGTTATTCATTTAATTCTCTTAGTAACTCTATTGAAAATCAGTTGGTCATGTAAATGTAGACTCTGACCATTACATATGTATATCTGTCCATCCTTACACCAATATAGCACAGTAAAGACTTTTATATTTATTAGTAAATCTTGATATCAGATATTTAAAATTCTTCAAATTAGATATTTTAAATCCTAAAAATTGTTTTATTCAAATTTTTTGGCTATATTACATATTTTCCTTTCCACATTAATTTTAATATTAACTTATAAGTTTTTGAAAAATACCTTTAAGATTTTGATTGGGAGTGCATTGAATATATACACTCTGACTAAGAGACATGACATCTACCATTTTTAGGATCAATTTGGGAAGGATTGTCATCTTATAAATAAAGAGTACTCTAATCTACGGCTATGGTTCTTACTTTCGATTTATCTAGGTCTTCTTTAACTTCCCTCTTTCATGTCTATATTATAAAACTTTGCTAAGTTTACTCCTATTTTATGTTTTGCTATTGTAAATAGCATGAGAGCTCTTGAATTTCATTGGTAGGAGTTCATTCTTCTGTATAGAAACTCAGTTGATTTTGCACAATTGCTTTGCATCTTGAAACATTGCTAAATTCTAATATTAGTAATTATTAGTTCTTTTGGTTAATTCCATAGAATCTTCCACATACATTATAATGTTGCCTGAAAATAATGCCAGTTTTACTTCTTCTTTTCCAATCTGTATAACTATTTCTTCTTATCTTATAGTACTTCTTAGTCTCTCCAAACAATAGTAAATAGAGTATCAATAATGGACCTTTTGTTCTTTTTCCTAATCTTAGGTGGAAAGTGTCGTCCATGTCCCGCATGGACAGTGGGGATGAGATTGGACGATGAGGATGAGATTCTCTGACTAGTAAAGGACTGGCTAAAGAAATAAAACAGTGAGAAACCACAGAACACAGAAAATAGTTTCAAAACGCTGGGGCAGGACAGGCACATCTGACTCCTGACTTCTTGCAACTGGCAGCTGACAACTGGCAACATGGACCCCACCTGTGCTTTATTTACATTGGGGACTTCAAAGACCTTCCATGAACATTCTTTACTAAGGTAGGAAGACAGAGTCTTGCAGTCAGCAGGTTGATTGGCATCTTGGAAGGTCACACCCATCTCAGAGGGGCTAAGCAGCTACAGCAGGTCAGCCCATTGCTAGTGCTGTGGGACTCTTGTGTGTTGGTCCACACACAGCTCAGAGACAACTCTCTATAGAAGGTATTGAGTTTTTCACTGTTGAGAATAAAGGTAATATAATTTTGGGGGGGGGATTGAACTCAGGGGCACTCAACCACTGAGCCACATCTCCAGCCCTATTTTGTGTTTTATGTAGAGACAGGGTCTCACTGAGTTGCGTAGCGCCTCGTCCCCGTTGTTGAGGCTGGCTTTGAACTCGCGATTCTCCTGTCTCAGCCTCCCTAAGTGCTGGGATTACAGGCTTGGCCACCGTGCCCA
Source organism: Xerus rutilus (assembly GCA_028644305.1). Taxonomy (NCBI): domain Eukaryota; kingdom Metazoa; phylum Chordata; class Mammalia; order Rodentia; family Sciuridae; genus Xerus; species Xerus rutilus. Next base: position 118,077,756 of record CM053399.1, read on the forward strand.
GCTAATGTAATTTTTGTAGCTGACCTAGATTAGCATACTGATGTTCCTTCCTTTCCTTAATTTGTTCAGTTTTTTTTAGCTCTTTTTCTAAGATAAAAACAATAATAATTTTATTTAGTGTACAGTTCTATGAGTAATGAAATTATATAGAATTGTTTGCCCATTGCAATATAGACATGAAACAGTTCCATAGCCATCCTCACTTTGTGCGCAATTATCCCATCTCCCTTTGTAATCAATATCCTACAACTTGAGACAAGCAACCACTGATCAATTTTCTTTTTTTTATTTATTCATTTATTTTTGTTATATATAACATTAGGATTTGTTTTAACATAATTATAAAAGCATGCAATATAATTTGCTTTAATTCAGTCCCTAGTACTAGCACTCCCCTTTCCTTTCATTCCTCCTTTCCCCTGTTCCCTTCCCTCTACTGATCTTTTTTCTATTTATTTATAGTTTTTTTTTTAATTAGTGCCTTGTGGATATACTTGAAGGAGAGAATCACTGCTGTATATTCATATGGTACACAATCAATTTAGGTCACATTCATTCCTTCATTCTTCTCTTTTCCCATCCCATCTCTCTTCCCCCACTGATCTGCTTTCTGTCCTATAATTTTGCTTTGTAAAATGTCATGTAAATGAAACCATATAGAATACAGCCTTTTGGTTCTGGCTTTATCACTTACATTTTTTTCACTTAAAATTATTTATGATGCTGCATGGATGAGTAGTATTCTATTTTTCATGCCAATCCTTAAACATCCTAAGCAAAAATATTCTAAGTTATCTCATCAAAGAATGTGCATAAGTTCTGAGATATTTTTAAAAACAAAAATTAGTCATCTGCTCCCCATTACCATTTCAGGTAACTACTTACGTTTTAGGTACTTGAATAAAATATGCTTTCGTTAGCTCTAAACAAAATTCCATTTCTAGTCAGACCTATAATTCGTTTTTACAATGTTTTATGAAAGGACAGCTATTATTTATTATATCATGTCAAATAATTATTTATCACAACTCATCTAATCCATCATTCAATCTGAACATTTTCTGTCCTCAAAATATTACTTGAATTTGTCTATTTCTATTTCTATTACCATTATCACAGTGAAGCCACTATCATATCTAACATGGATTTATTCCATAGTTTCCTAACTGTTATTTCAACTTTTACTATCTCTCTGCTTTGGGATCTCATTACACAATATCCAGTCAATTATTTAGGCTACCACTCTGATACTTAACAGCCAGCAATGGCTCCACATTGCATTAAGAATAAAATCCACACTGTTAACTGTACCTTACAAGGACCTGTATGATCCAGCCACTAGACACTTCACCAATCTCATTTTGAGTCTTTTTTCCCCCTTTCTCTTCTCCAGCTGTGCTGGTCTTCTTTGATAATTTCAATGTTGTTAAATTCTTTCCTGCTTCAGTGTTCTCTGAACACATGTTTTTCCTCCTGCCTTTAATGCTTGGTCTCCAGACTGTTCATTTTACAGGCTCTTTCTCAAATTTCAGGCCATGATAACACTAATAAAACCTCCCTTTGCCACTTTAGCTTCTTTTGACCACATTTTCTTATATTGTCATCCTCATGGTATATCATATATATTAATTTTTTTTTAGTTCTTAATTCTTTACTTTCCAATCCTTCTAGGACATACTCTATTGAGGATTGACACACTATTGATTTTATTTATCAACAAAATGTGTAGCACAAGGTGACCATTTTATACACCTCTGCTCCTATGGGACAACTTGGACAACTAAGTTCTGTATTTGTGTGTATAACCATATATGTATATATTTACTTATATAAATACATACTACATACATACATATGATTGTTAATCCATGTATATTAAGAGAATGCATGAATAAATAGTAATATGCTCATTTAATTAATTCTATGCTATCATATATGATTCATTTTTATATTTACAAATTTATAAATATCTATAAATCTTCATCATCAACTGATAAAAACTGAAATATTGTTCCAAAACTATGGGATTATATTCATGAAAACTTTGAATTTTGAGACATAGGCCACGTTTTTCCTGCTGATTATACACATCATTTAGGCCATAAAAAAAACTAAGGGTCAAAAATTCAAGTTTTATTGATTGCCAGAAACATTTCATCACAGTTCCTGAGGTAACATCTGTCCTATCATCTGATTTGAAACTATGCCATCAAAATAGTGATTCCTTCCTGATGTATATCCTTCCTGTTCCAGCATCACTGATCATCCTATTGAGTTAGATAAAGGATTATTTAAGCTAGAAGTTTTGAGGGTGAGTTATATAAAATCTATTTGCAGAACTATTGGACATTGTCACAAAAATCATGTAAGCATGAAGGGATGTAGACAGAGTAACCATTGATAGGCTTGATTAAAATTGTGAACAGAGCCAAAGACAGATATTTTAGATACTGTGTTAGTTATTCATTACAGAGACCAAATTACCTGACCAGAACAATTTAGAGATGGAAAAGCTTAGTTTGGCACGTGGTTTCAAGTTATTCATGATCACCACCTTGGTCTGGGCCCAAGGTGAGGCCGAACATCATGGTGGAAGGGTGAGGTGGAGGATTGCTGCTTACCTCATAGCAGCCAAGAAGCAGAAGAGAAAGGGAAAGAGGCCTCAGGGAAGACGTGCCCTTCTGAGGCACACCTCCAGTGATCCACCTCCTCCAGCCATGCCCCACCTGCCTTCAGTTACCATCCGGTCAGTCCATTCAAACTAAGGTGGACTGGTTAGATTACAGCTGTCAAAATCTAATGATTTCACCTCTGAATATTCCTGAATTAGCACAGGGGCTTTTAGGGGACACCTCATATCCAAACCAAAACAGACGCTGATGTTTACATATTATGAGCTTATTGAAAGATACTTTATTGGATATAACCAAAATGAAAAATCAGCCAGTTATAGAAATATTATTGCAAATACTACTAATGTATAAACATATTCATTATCAATCCACAATCAAACATGAAAATATTAATTACTCTGTTTATGTTACTACTAATAAAATCAACATGCACACATACACAGACAATGGTTAAAATAAACAATAACACAGAAACATGTACTTAAGTGTCTGGGAATTACAGTTGTTCATTTTCATCACATGATAATCAATAACCATTGTCATAGAGTCACTTTTACCACTGCCGCCTGACCATAGGATATATTCAGCTTTTTATTCCTTTGAATCACCTATTTCTTCTAAAATTCCCACCAGTTCAATCAATTTTCAAGTTGCTCTATGAAATGCTGTCTCCACAAAGATATTTCTAATAGAAGATATGCAATCAGCAGTTAGACCTTCATTGCTAATGGTTCTGTTATCTGAGGCAGGTACAATGGTAAATCCAAGCGGAAGACACTTTCCCACATATAGGACACTTGTAATTTCTGAAACCTGCAAATGAGTACTGAGTTATAACAAATTGTTTAAATACAGGGCATGATATTTATTATTATTGCCTAAAAAGGGGAGGGATGGTTATCACTATAGGAGTCCCTAGTAATATCTCAGATAATTCAAGAAAATATTTTATACAGATGGTGGTTTCATTTGCTTATTTGAAAATAGTTCACATGCCATGAGTGTTTCATGTATCCTGTTCTATTCTAAGCCTAGAGTGTTTTATGTCCTATTTATATATTATGTATTTTAATCCTCACAACAATTATCTGTTACATGTGAGAAAACAGAAGACTCAGAGATTATCTAATTTGTGCAATACACAACTAGTTAACAAGTGGTAGGCTGGTAATTCAATCTAGAAAATATTCTGTATGTTGCTTACCTATACTGAAATTTACATTTCAAGACTTGGGTAAATAAAGATGAAAATAATGTCTCCTAACTCAATATTCTTCAATCATGGAGAAAGTGGAAATTAACCCTATAGATGAAGGGAACAGATATCCTTTGGCTGAATTTCTATAGTCAATTCTTTTTATCAAACTTCTAGCAGTGAAGAGTTACTGCAGCATGGAACAGGAAGATGGGAAAGAGGTAGGATATTGACATGGAATTGTTGGAAGTCCTTCTGGTCGTTCTTGCTCCTCCCAGTAGGTAAGTACTCATGCTGTCCCATGGCTTCTTTTGGAATTGAGGAGAATGTATATGGGCAGGATGACGTTGCAAAATCACCACCACTTCTTTTGCTAAAAATCTTCACATCTTCATTGTGTTCCTACAATGGAGTTAGATGTAGAAAGGAAGAATGAAGAGAAGTAAAGGAAGAAAGAGTAAAATAAAATGATAAAGGGCAAAGAAAATGAGAGCATAGTAGAATAAAAATAATAGTAGAAAAAAAGGAAATTAACAATGTTCCACAAAAACAGTTTTTGAGATATATCAAAAATATAATAATAAAATTTAAAAATCCATATATGTTGAATTTATTGCAATTGGTTGAGCGTTTTTGTTCATATCAGGAAATGGTGAACTTTTTCTGTAAAGGGTCAGGTAGTAAATATTTTAGGCTTCATGGACCACAAACGTCTTCTGTCCCAACTCTGCCATTTTCCTGTTGTGCAACGTGTATGCAGCCAGATCTCCACATATATATGTGTGTGGCTGCGTATCAACAAAACCTTCCTTAAAGCAAGTGGCAGAAGGGAAAAAAAAGGAGATAGATGTGATTGCAGGGTTAGAACGCCTAGAAAACTTCACAAACAGAACAAGCAAAACAAAGCACTCCACCATTCCGATTTGAACTGCAGGCCGTGTTTGCCAATTGTCACTCAAAATAAATTGATCTTCAAAAAGAACAAATGGATTTATAGTCATGGACAAAGCCTACACTGGACTATATCTAGTTCAAACACCTAAACAACTTTTTTCACATTATACTTGGAGAATGCTATTTGAAATGCAAATGTATAAATTTACTTACTTTGAAGTTAGAACATATACTAAAATATTTTCTTTCAAATATGAAAAGTTTACTTTTGGGGAGTAAGTAAAATTAAATAGGAAATATTAAACTATGGAGCCTCTTTCAATGTCAATGAAATATCTGACATTTTATAAATATTTATTTATTAAAAGTTAATTTTTAACATAAGAAATATGCTAACAAATTCAAATGCCTATTGCTATTATCATTGTACCTTTTTTTTTCTTTTCTTTCTTTTTTTTTTCTTTTTTGGTTGGGCTCTTTATTTTTTGTCTTTTTGAACCAGGGTTTTGCATTTGCCACTGAGCTATATCCCAGCCCAGTCATGTTTTTTTCATATTTTTTTTGTTTAATTTACAAATTTAAGAAAAATAATTGTATGGTGAATGGAGGTACAATTATATAATATTAATTTTTATGTTAACTATTTGTATTAATTTGAAATATATTTTTCCCTTAGGAGTACTAATTAAAGGAATAAATTTAAGATAATTTAAAAGATTATAAATAAGATAGAATTAGATATATTAGATCACTTACATTTGTAACCTATGTATATTTTCTAGATTTCTCAAGAAATTGAGTAGCATGTCTATTCAGTTTTAAAATGTAACAGTAGGAAAATTATTACTGTTAATTTTCTACATACTTTGTTTTAGATACTGTGCTAAGTGGTTGTTCTTTGCTTAATGTTACTTTTACAAGTAAATAAACAATGTTCCACAAAAACAGCTTTTGAGGTATACCAAAAAAAAAAAAAAAAACAGTAAAATTTAAAAATCCATATATGTTGAATTTATTGCAATTGGTTGAGCTTTTTTTTTTTTTGCTCTAAACATCACATTTGTAATGATTTCATGACTGAGTGGCCACACTGCTGAATGCTTATGCTGGTTCTTAGGATTGTTCCCCTCTTGACCTCTTGAGCCTGCCTTGGTCAGGCAATTCCAATGCGTTGAGCAGGGAGTAGCCTACCCTAGACCAGGAGAGTCACCACCCTGGACCGTGGAGGTTTTCTGCCTGGAAGAAAGACGAAGAGTCTGTGGCTGTGCTAGCTCCTAAATAGATCCTCCAGTTCTGCATGTTGGAGTCCTAATCCCCATGAGCGAGTGCCCCACTTCTATACTGTGGTATCTTGGAGTTCATTGGTATTTGGCATGTTTTTCATTTCCTCCGATCTCTGTCATACTTCCTAGTCTATGACCTTGGGACTGTATAAACTATGAGCTGGTGAACAGCTTCACCAAATGATTAATTTCTCATACTAAACACCTTCTGCTCTTGAAATGATAAAATAGTACCACACGATTGAGTACAAAAGAATTTCTGTACTTTATTTTAGTAGTAGCTTTCTGTATTGCTTTTTTTTAAAAAAAGAAAAATGTTAAGAAAAACCTACAAGACTAACCAAATATGATGACTGCACCAGTTGGTGATATTTACCACAGATTAGTGTCAGCAAACATACCATATACTTGCTTTCTAATGTCTGTGGATATAATTCTAACCATCATAATTACATTATTAACAGTTGTGTGAAATATTTTTGGATTTATATTAAAAGAAATAACTATTTCATTAATAATTACTTGAACTTTAACCCTTTAATTCGTTTTAGTTCTTTCCACCAGTCACTTTTAAGCATGTTTTATACACTACAAAATTATAACTTCAGTATGTTTTAGTTGGCTAGAAAATGTTATCTCCAAATAACTTTCCAAGGAATAAATGAGTAATAAATTTCTGGTTCTTCTTTTAAACTTTAGAATGTCAATTCATTCTCTTTCCACAAGAATCAAAATATTTGAATTTAAAAACTCTTCACCATAAAATATCTTTCTTTAAACTAGTGTTTTGTTCCTTTGTTATTTAGAAATTTTCTTAATGTTTATTCATTATTTTTTGATTCATTTTTAAAACTTATTTTAGTTATTTTTAAAATATTGAAAGTAGAAAAATAACTGAAGGAAAAACATATATATATTTTTCCATTTGAGAGAGAATTGATGTTAATACATAGGATATTTTTTCCTTTCTTCATATGTGCTCATATTTTTAATTTCTATTATTCTATGTTTATGTAACCATTTATCTACCATTATGAAATTGATGGTTTTCAGTTTTTACAAATATTCTTTAAAAAAGTTTTAAATGATTTCCTGATAAAACATTTATATCATTGTACCATAATTTAACTAAACACTCTGAAGTATTTTGATACTTAAGTAGTTTCCCAGTTGTCATGACAAATGTTCTTCTGATGAATTTTTATGTATATGCATATGTGAAGACTTCTCTATTTTATTTCAACAAATTTCTAGGAAATAATTTATTAGCTCGAAGAAGAGAAACTCTTAAGATTTTTTTAACATTTAATACAAAACTGATTCCCTAAAATGTTATGCTAAGTTGTAATTTCTATAGCTTGTGTAGCTCCAATTTTAACATCTTGTATTTTAATTAATGAAAAGAATATAACTGCCAATTTAGTAGAGGCAACTTACATCATATTATCAGAATAAGTTTTCTTATTTATCTGATCACGAGAGAGAGAGAGAGAGAGACAGAGGTTGTGCACTTTTTCTGTGTGAGTGGCTAATTGTATTTTCTCTTTTATGAATTGCCTTTCCATATCTTATCTAGTTCAGTGGAGTTAACAACTCTGTCTTTTAAGAATTACCAGAGAAGTGCTTTGATTTACATTTAATCAGGATATGTATTTAATTTTTAATTTCAAGTAGCATTAAAATGTGACCTAAAATGTTTATTTTATTTGAAACTTTTCATAGCTGAGGAAGATTTTGTGAATAGTTATCCAAAGATTAAACATGATGAGAGAATTAGACTTTTGTATTTTCTTAATTAGCACCTTTTCTACCTGGAATGCCTATAATATGTTTTTATTTTTTCTTGAATTAATTAAATTTGTCTAGGACAAATTTACCTTTGGGTTACAATTCCATAATTTCATCTAGAAAAAGGGGAGTCCTTTCAATTCACATATTCAACATTACTTCTTAGCTGGTGCATTCTTTCTTCATATATTTGATTATTACACTAGTAATAATCACAAATTTTAATAATAACAAATTTGAATTATTACATATGCAATAAAATTACAAATGTAATTTGGGTCATCATCTCATGATTTTCTTCCTTTTTGCTCTTTTCCTCTGCAATTGTTGATCTTTGTGAATTTATTCTCTATTTTGCCTCGCTGTCCATTATTTGCTAATTAAGCATAATATTTTTTGTTTCCAATAGTAGTGTGTTTCAGAATTGTGCTTGGCAGAATAATCACTTCCCAAATATATCTACTTCCTAAACCCTTGAATACTTCACATAGCAAATCATTATTGTAGATAATGATTAGTGATATACCTTGAGATGGGAAGGTTATCCTTGATTATCTAGATGGACTGAACCTAAGCAAATGATCCTTAAAAAGAGAGAATATTTCCCAAGTGAGGTAAAAAAGATATGTGGAGATGGGAAGAGGACCAGAGAGAGATTTGACTTTGCAACCTCCAAGGTGGAAGAAGTACACATCCACAAACCAAGGACCATGGGAAACTCTAGGAGCCTGCAAAGGCCAGGAAACAGATTCTCCTCTGGCATCTATGGAAGGAAACAACCCTGACTTTAGCCCAGTAAGACCTACATTGGATTTCTGATTATCAGAACTATAAGATAAATCCATTTGTGCTGTTTTAAGCCACTGAGTTTATAACATTTTGCAATGATTAGAAAACTGATACTATATATATACAACTCTATAACTGTACAATTCTATATAACACACACTCTCTCTATATACATATGTACATATATATACATATATATGTGTGTGTGTGAGTGTGTGGGTATATATGCGTGTGTATATATATATATATATATATATATATATATATATATATATATATCCACACGCATATATATAACCTTTCTGGATATATTCAGTTATGCTTTTCCCATAATTAAAACAATCTATATAATTATTCTTAAAAGACAAAAGTTTTCCAATATGGATTAACCTTGGACTCATTCACTGCATACCTATCTATTGTTCATATACATTTCTCAAATCAATAGTCAGATGCACAAGATAAGACCAAAATCAAGTACATAAAATATATTCATCAGTGGGTTTTGATGGTATCTATATTCAATTCCTCTTTGGCACTGAGATAAAGGACTGCATGAGAAGTCACATGGCCTCCATGCTTCTAACCCTAAATCTCTGTTGGTACTTTTGTTTCTTTCTCCTTTCCCATCAGCTAGATTCTTTATTTTAGTGACTAAATGACATAAGGTATAAATAAAGCCACCAAGTATTGTGAATTTTCTATCTAGTTTTCTAATTGTTTCAATCTGTGAATGAGTAAAGAAGATAGTAGTGATGAGTAGGATGATGAGTAAACAATTAACTGAAAAAAATTTTTTTAAATCATCCCATGGTGGGGAGGGAAGCAATGGCTAGTAAGTTTTCTGAATCATCAAAGTTACTTTACTTAAACTAACTCATGTTTATTATTATAGAAGAGTTCAAAATTTCAAAAAAAATATAAAAGAAAAAGAATCTGTAAACCCACCACTTAAATGTCGTTCCTTTTATATGTTATTATATGAATTTCTGGGCTCTTTAAGACATTGAAATCACATGATTAGTGGCTTGGGAGGCTGAAGCAGGAAGGTGGGAGTTCAAAGCCAGCCTCAGCTAAAGCAAGGTGCTAAGCAACTCAGTGAGATCCTGTCTCTACATAAAATACAAAGTAGGGCTAGGATGTGGCTCACTGATAGAGTGCCCCTGAGTTCAATCCCTGGTACCCTCCCCCACACACAGATAAAGAAATCATGGTTTTATGATCTGATTTTCCACTTAATTTAATAAATGCGTTTTCCTACATTATTAGTTTTAATGCCAATTTCAGTGATTCATTATTATTCCATCATATATGATATGTATCTGGTGAATAGATACAAATAAATATACATGTATTTTTATATTTATTTAACTACCCTTTAATGTTTAACATCTAAGCTGATAGAGTCAGCATAGAACATTTACTTCTTGGAGATTCAGTTAACTGTTTTCTGTTCAAGCCCCCAGGCAGACATGAGCCACTTCGGTGCTGCCTCCAGGGATTTTACAGTGGATCAATTGATTGACTTATGGTCAAAATGTCCGATGATATAATGGATAATTTCATTTTTCTTTGTCTCATAGACTTTGTTATTTATTTGTTTTTCTTATGGAGAAATTGAAAGATTGTATTAGAAGTTATTTTATTAGGCCTAATCATAAACTTAAATTATGCAAGATTCTTTTACTTATGCTATCCAGTGGTAGCCCTGAATTCCATGATCTGATAATAACAGAATGACAAAATTCAGAACTAGAAGACAAAATATAAATCATTGCTTTACTAGTTCCTACCTTAGACACAGATAGACTGAGGCAGAGAGAGGTGTCATATCAAAGTTCAAAGTTATTTGTTGGTTATATTAAAGCTAAAATAGACATACCGTTTTCTTTTAGTATCCTAGAATGAGGAAAAGAAAACAAACCTAATCATTCCATTTATAGTTTTCTTGCTTATTTATCTCTGCCACTCTCTCCCTATTCTTAGTGGACTGCTACATCTCTGAAATTTAACAGTGAAGAAGTCCTCTGATGGCCCTAACTGAAAAGCTATCAGATATCCTTGTCAAAGGGCTTTTTCTTTTAAGAAGGTGGTATATATCCCCATCTGATTTGCACATGTGTCTTACTTTGTTTTACAGGTAGACATTTTTGGTTTTGTTTTTCTGTGATTTCCAAATTCTATGTGGCTAGTGAAATTAGTTTTGCCCATGAGAAAATCTGTCACTTATTTTTCATTACTATATATTATTGTGTTTATTTTTCATTACTATATATTATTGTGTTTATTTATTCTATAGCATGATGAAATATCCAATTTCATTTTTTACAATACAATTTAAAACATGTTTTACCTTGAATTTTAATTTGGAGAAGCCTTTTTTTTGTTATTCATTTCATGTGATTTATGATTATTGACATTTAAATCATTAACTGCTATTTTATGTCATTGAATTTCTAAGAATTTTTTAAGTAATGTAAAATGTTTCAAAACTTTTCTTATAAAAAACTAGGAATCAAATATTGAAGAGAAAAACATAAATTAAAATGTCTGTCTGACTTCATTTAAATTTAATACCACTTGATCTTCTAAATACAAATTTTGTGACTTGTATCAAGACATCTGGAGATTAATGAGTTCTTGTCAAGCGATAAGATAAAATTCACAATGAAGACCAAATATTCAAGTGATGATCACAGATAGACACACACACACACACACACACAAAGATACACACACTGATACCATATGACTCACTGACTGATATAGTATTCCAAAAGTAGCCTTGCTTGCTTCCTCATCTGTGTGCTCTTTCTTCAACCTACCCACTTAGCAAAGCCAATTGCCTTTTTATTAAAGATTATATTAAATTGTCAAATACTATGTAATAGGGTGCCCTGATAAATTAGTAATCTTTCACTCTTTTTTTCCCTCAGTATAGATTTTAGTGGGATTTGTGGCAAATAGATACAGAGTGATAATTTGTTTAAAAATGATCTCCTAAGGCCTTTTTGCTCAAAGTATGGTTCAATGACCAGCAGATTGACATCACTTTGGAGCTTATTACTAATACAGAAATCAGCACTTCTACCATTGACCTGCCAAATCAGAATCTGAATTTCAAAAAGATCTCCAGGTGATGAAATGCACATTTGAGGTACAAAAAGGAAAATCCTGTCTTTAATGTATGAAATATTTCAAACATACAGAAAACATGAAATATTTCCCAATATGCTTGCCATCAAGAATCAACAAATGTTTAATTTTCTTTAAATTATTTAGAAGAAATAAAACACTATAAATATATAGTTGAAGCCCCTTTGAATCTCTTGGTCCCTTTGAACTCTATTCCTTTATACCCCAGATTTTCTACCATACTCAAATCTGTTAAGATGGTTCAGAGGCATATTAATACCTAGTGTATAGTAATGTTTTCTCTGTTTCAAGTTCTTTTATAGGAAGGATATGATACTTTATTTACAATTCTATGAATTTTGTTTTCAAACAATCTTAGTTCTAAAATTATCCATATGGATATTACTTTATATTCTTCTATTTCCTTTTATGAATTTGAAAGCTTTGCTATTTATACTTATGAATTAGATATATAGAATTTGTTTGCATTTATGTAACCTAGTATAGAAAATAATTGAACAGATAACTGTGCCTGAATTAATTATTGGCTATCTCATCTTTTTCCATTGTTTACAATGACAGCTATTTCATGAACCTAAGCCCACATATGCTTTGAATCTGTGCCTAGGCTCTCCATCCTATTTAGATGTCCCTGTACTAATGCTACATGCTTTATTGCCACAGCTTTTTAATCAGGTTTGGTATCATTAAAAAATTTCTTCACTCTAATTTTAGAAATTTTCTTGGACTCTTTTCTATTTTTACTTTTTCTCAGTATTCTTTTTTTGTTGAGAAGAGCTAAGTCATATAGAAAGCTTATAAAGATCCATAAAAAATCCCTTATGATGTCTATGAATATTTACTCAGATGTACAGATTGGAATAAAATGACATTTTTATAATATCACTTCTCTTCTTGAGCATAGTGAATCTCTTCATGTGTAGTTCTTTTTCATATACTTTAAAAATTTTATATTTTTATTCATTAAATTTGTTGTACTGCTTTTGTCAAATTTAATGTCAGAAATCTTTTGTATACTTACTATTGTGACTAAGACATTTGCTACATTTTATAAAGCCAATGTATGTATCATACATACAAACACATATGAGGTGATTGTATTATAGAAATACATAGACATATAGATATAAACACCAATAGATATTATGTGCCCTAAAGTTATATATGTACTTTGTCATTACTTATTTGACTAGGATTTCTAATATAATGCCAAGTACTAATAGACACTAGAAAGCAAACTTCTGTGTGACTGATTTCAGTGGGATGTTTCTAAAGCCTCATATAGAAACATTTTTCAGGTTTTTACATAAGATGTAGCTTTTGCCTATAGTGAAGTTCCACCATATTTCTTGTTTGTTAAGTTGGTTTTTAAAGTCATAAATAGTTGGATCTTATGCTTTCTTTACATTCTCTAAATTTATATTTTTTCTCATTTAATTTGTTATTTGAGTGAATTATATTAATTATTACATTTATGTGAAAATCTTATTCTTGGGATAAACTTTTTTTTGCCATGTATTTATTATTGTGCATTATGGTGATCATTTCATATACATCATTGAGAGAGGATCTCTAATTTTTTAGATGTTGATCATTTTATGCAAGAGTGAGATTATTCTTTAATGTTTATTTTATTGTATTTTTCTTACAGTTTTGATGTTGAAATATGCTAGCTTCCTAAAACAAACATGATAGTTTTTCCTATATCTTCTATATCTTAGCATTGTTTTGTATAAGATATGTGAATTTATGATTTGAACGATGATATAAGTCACATATAATAGTATCATTATGTAGGGTGATTGTATTTTAGAAGACAAAATCTTTATTGTATGACCAATAGGAGACAATATAATCCATGATGACGTAGATTCTGCAATCTAGGAAACAAGAATAAAATCATCAAGTCTAGGAAGGACCACCTCAGGACTGGAACTAATACACATCTACAAGTCTACAAATTTCTAGAAATAAACTATCCATGTTATGTTTAGATAGGATTGATTTATGTAAATATTTCTTTATATATTTCTGAAAATACCCAAGCTCATGTTAATCTAGTAAAAATATTCATAAATTTGGAAGATAAAACAAGTTAGAACAATGTTGAAATGACACACCTATAAACGGCAAGACTGATATGAACAAAAAAGGCATGTCCTAATTAAATTTTGGAAAGTAACATCCTAGGCGTGGGGTTATGGCTCAGTGGTAGAGCGCTTGCCTAGCATGTGTGAGGCACTGGGTTCGATCCTCAGCACCACATAAAAATAAAATAAAGATATTCTGTCCGCCTACAACTAAAAAATAAATATTAAAAAAAGTAACATCCTAATGCAGTCTTAACTCAGTACTTACAAGAAAAATATTGACTTAATGTCCTTCAATACATTTATGGCTTCAGATTGAAATTAAATAATTTCTTGGGATATACCATACATACATAGATAGATATTTTAAAACTGTTCATTGTCTTCATTCTGTGCCCAAGTTTATAAAACAGATACTGAATATACATTTTTTGGGAGGTGGGTTTCTGGGGATTGAACTCAAGGGCACTTGATCCTCAGCCCTATTTTGTATTTTATTTAAAGACAGGGGCTCACTGAGCTGCTTAGCACTTTGCTTTTGCTGAAGCTAACTTTGAACTCGCGATCCTCCTGCCTCAGCCTCCCAAGCCACTGAGATTACAGGTGTGCGCCACCATGCTTGGCACACCTGGCCTGTATACACATTTTATTTTCTTAGGACCAGACATTTAAAAATATTTGCCTGGGATGATAAATTTTGACTTTCTATACATAAAAAAAATCTAAATGTAAATGAACAAGTTAGTGTTCTGACTAAATAATTAATCTGGTGTGGATTTGGTTTTCTATAATACTGATTAATCTACATTACTAATTGAGCTAGGGGAAAAAATAACAAGCATTTCATCTAAGTTACCAGTTCTTATTTATTGTTAATGACTACCCATGTTGATGAATATTTGAGGTCAACTCCAACTCATCACATACATGCAATGACTTACTAGCAATGCTGAAGTAAAACTGGAAATGATTGGCGACATACATATTATATTTACCATCACTATAGTACAACTAGTATGACTGACAGGAAAGGGAGAGCCATCCAGGACACATGCACACTAAATCAGTGGATGAGGAACAAGACAGACAGAGAGGGATCTGTGGGGTCAAAGCTTTTACTGAGATCTAAGACATTACCTGAGCAGGTCTTCCACAGGAAGTTCTAATTGCTGAGTTAAGAGCAAACACAGAGTAATGCTGTGACTGAGGGGCTGTCACTGTGGCACATGCTGAGATCAGTTGGGTAAGTCTGTGTGTTGCATCCAACTGTCCCTTGGGAGGTGATCAACAGGAGGCAGTTGTGTAAGGCACTATCTGGCTCAACCACAATAAGGCACAGGGAGGAGGCCAGGAGCAGAAACTGTGTCAAGTGTGACTAAGCCCCATTCCTGCCATGAGAAAGCCCAACTTATTCAAAATGTATGCTAAGGCAATATGGAATTATATGAATTCACTGTATTAAAATTCTAATATTGAGAGAGATGCCAAAATATTTTATTCACATATTTTAAATAAAAGTGATATGTTCCCATTTATTTAGAGATCACTAATACAATTAAAAAGATAATCCTCAGAGCATGGAGTATTTGAGCAGTGGAGAAATAGGATGCCAAATAAATGTGCGCATGTGCACACACACACACACTCATGACCAATTAAATGAATATATATGTATATTCATTTAATATACATATACATAATATACATATATTCATATTTAATATACATGTATATTCATATATATGTATATATTCATTTAATTCCTCATTGAAGGTCATTTAAAATGACAAAGTGAAAGATTAGGAGGAAATTAATCTCTCCTACTTCTCTTCAGATCAACAATAGATACTATCTTATTCATAATTTTTTCAAGTACCTAGGAAGCATTAGGTACTCAAAAATGAAGAATTAATAAACAAATGAAGAATATTAAGGTATTACAAATAAGAGGCAATGAAGTCTGCTTTGCAAGAATATTGAGAATGAATGATCAATTGTAAAACACTTAATGCTTTGTGCATTTTCAGGACAAACTTCTTGTTGAACAAAAGATCCTGAAAACTTACAGTTCTAGAAAAAGATTTTCTACACTTTCTTCTGCTTAAGGATCATGTGAGATTATTTCACTGAATATTTCCAGATATTTCAATTCAAGGGGATAGAATAAGAATCTCTCTTTTTAAACAAGCAGAACAGTCATCTGGGTGCATAAGAGCAGGGACTATAGTTTGAAAATCATTGAAATAGTGACTTGCTATAAGCAGTTGAATTTTTACATAATTTACAAAGCAATCATATTTAGAAATTTAAAAAGCATCGTACTTTAAAAACATATTGCAGTGTTTGTCCGTAAGTAGATAAGAGCCCCATGAAGCTAGACAAAGAGTTACTGAATTATTCCTGTTGATCTGTGACCATCTGGTAGTGAGGATTAAGAACTAGTCCTCTCTCCATTAAATAATAACCTCTTATCATTGTATCTACCCTCCTGTCCTCCCACTCTGCCTACATGCAGGATAATCACTATTCTCCTGGCTTTTTAGTACACAAATATTTCTCAGAACATGATTTAGAAAATTCATAAGATGAGACGAACTCTTTTTGATCTACCATTGACATCAAAAATAAGTTTGTAAACTATACATGGGCTTCGCGCAGAGAATAATATGAAGTTTGGTGCTCACTTTCTGAAGTTCAATAATGCTTTTCCTTCAAAGGGCTTCAAATTTGCTTTTGAATTGTACAAATCATTTTTCCAATGAAGATTTCTAAATGCCCTTTGAGTATGGAGCCTATGCCCTATGAGTGGGAGCACAAAGAAGAGTGAAAAAGTGGGGAGAAAAGGAAATGGTATCTAGTGAGGAAAGATGTGATTACAATATGAAATCACTAAAGATGTCACGAATTGCCCAGTGACTTCATTGTTAGGCTGGGGGAGCTGCTGATGTTGAAAGGAGAAGGATATGTGGTAGTCTGAGACTTTCTAGAACCATGGCTTATTAGCCTCAGCTGTGCTACACTGAACATCTCTCTGGAGGATCTATCCCTAGCTTCCCCCACAACTACAATATTCTATTTCTCACTAGGAGTCTTTATTTACAACACCCTCTATTCAGGTAAAACATTTAGTTTCAGTGAAATAGAAAAAAAAAATTATGTCTACTCTGCATGTGGCATAAACCTTATAGTTGAACTGTGTTGTTTCTGTGCAGGAGTTCAAAGTGGGCTCTCTCCACATACACTCAAGTCACTGCTTCAGTTTCTGAGGTCATTTTGATTTTATGAGCTATACTTTACTTTAGGAATCACAGGCATTTGTGAGGTTTACAGAAATTAAGTCTGATGAGATTGGAAAAATACTATTAGTTTTTATATAGCCATTCTTTAGTATAACTTTCACCCTCTGACTTAAAACATATGCTCCTTTTGAAAATATTCATTAACCTTTCACATGATGTATAACTAGCTCTATCACAGTGGATTAAAAAAAAAAAAATCCCACTTAGAGTTTTGAAAGAGAGACCTAGTGGGAAATACACAAATGGTAAACTCTACCGAAGGACACAAAAAGGCCCATAAAACATCAGAAGGGTTATAGAGGTCTATGGATTTTAATTGCTGTGTGCCATTGGGCCTTTACAAAGCAATCAAGCAGGCAATCTCCAAAGACAGTCCCGCCATAATACATTTAACAATAGAGTTCTCACCCCACCGGCAGACTAGGGTTTATGAAGGTCCCAATAGCAATTAATGACCTTGTATGCTGAGAAGGGTGGGGAGGGAGGGAGAGAGAGAAAGAGAGAGATTGAGGGTCTAAAAACTTAAATTGGCTCAGTTTTTGATGCATAATGTAAGTATAGAAATGATAATTTCCAGAGGAGTAAGTGGAAGTACCACTCAGGGATACAATGACATTCTTAAGTATTCTTTATATTTTCTTTCTTTTCTTTCCCCCAAAGGAAGAGAGAATTAGCGAAAAGAAAGGTTGTCACCAAAATAGGCTGTTACTTATAAGATGGTTTTGTTTATTTCCTGATAGGGGAGAGTGAAATCAATAGGTTTATTTATTGTTGATTATATGCAGTATTTCAATGACTTGAATGTGAAAGGATGATGTAAGTAGTAAGATACTATTAATTGCAAATTTTTATTAATTCCTAAGTCAATTAAACTAACACTAATACTTATACAGCAGTGAATACCAGGTACCATGCCCTGCACATTATTTTATTTAATTCCATGATGTACATGTTCATCCCTTAGAGTTCAGCAGGTAGAGAAGATGGTAAGTGGCCATCTTTAAGCGACCACACTAGGAATTGAATCTAGTTTTTTAAACTCTGAACTTCATATCTTTCTGCTACTCACATATACCACCAAAGCCAATAATGTACAGCTTCATTGTAAGAAATGTTAGTTCTATAACTGCTCTTTCTGAACTCCTGCATCGGTGTTGGAAGAAATGGAAAGTCAAAGTTTGGATATGATGGATATCCTTTCCTCTTCTTCCCTATCTACCTTGAAATGCCCACTAAGCAAACTTGGACACTATATTTGGAGAATCTTTCCCACAAGGAAGCAGAGACTGTAAATAGTCTAGAAACCACGGTTGCCTTCTGCCCGACATCCCAGTGCCTAATACTGACTAGACCTATTAGTCTCGGGAGAAACTTGTTCAATAGCCTCCTCATTTAATTCCCATCATGTGCAGCCATTTTGTCACTCTGCGCTTTGGCTGAGTCCCTAAGGCTGAGTTTCTGTCTGTTTCTTCATGTAGTGGGAGCTGGGAGAGGGAAAGACTGAACCAAAGTTTCTAATCAAAGAGAGAGAGAGAAAAAAAGACCATCTTATGGGTTACATGCATAACCCTTCAGAATGTCAAATTTTAGAACTTTCCTCTGGCTCTTGCTTTTGTGGGTTGGACCGTGGTTATCCTCAAGAACTTCTAACATTGAATTGAGAGTACAAGTTTTTAGGCCCTCACTACAAATCCACAAATCCTGGCTCAGTGGAAAATAATGTCTATTTCAGTTTGCCCTAGACATTGCTTTTAATAGTTCTCATTTAATTCCTGGGTTTGCCCTCCAGCATACTGTATGTCTATTGAAGAGCGATATATGATAGAGCAGAGATATTATGACACTGCAAACGCATCCTTAAAATTTACCAAGACAAAAAAAAATGCCTCATGAAGGAAAATATCACATAAAGCATTACTTGTCCTGTGTTTTTGTCTAATTGGTATCTCAGTACCATGATTTAGCACTCAGATCAAGCAGGAGAAACTGATGGTATCAATAATAACTTGTTCTGAATCTAAGAGGAAACTTCTTTATAAAGTGTTCTAGCATTTATTTATATTTAACCAATCCCCATAAACAACTCATACCTGTATTTTTCATATAAATATTCTGTGCACCAAACTTTAATTCAAACCAGAGATTTAATGTTTTAAATTCTATCAGTTAATTTGCTAGCTTCACATAGAAAATGAACAATACCCCAGTGTGAGTAAAACTATGTTTATTTGACCCTTTCATATACAAACTTCCAAACTTTCTACAGTTTAATCTCATCCTAAGTTAAAGCCAAATCTCACAATGACCCCAGAGGACCTACAAAACATGGATCCTGTTGTCTCTCTACTCTCTTCCTAGTCCCCTCCCAGATCATCTCAATCCAGACACACAGACCTTCACTCTTTCTGGAACAGGCGGGGTTTGACAAACTCAAAGTCTTTGCCCTTGGAAGGTTCTTACAATTCCTACCCCAGCCCCCATACTTCCTATCTTTTCTAATTTATGTTTCTTTTTAGCTTATTTACTGCTCTTTGCCCAATGCTTTACTTATTCTTCTGCCTAATTAATATTTCCCTACACATTTGTTCCTTAAAGATCAAGACTTCTCTTGTTTAAAACTGTATTGTCTGAACTTTTTTGAAAATGCTTGGCCTACAGTAGGAGCTCAATAAAAATTTGTTGTATGAAAGAAAGAATAGCCTGCTTCAGCATGCAGTTTTATTTTAAGAAGCAGAGCCCAAAACAGGAAAGAGTAACTCCATTTTACCCTCGCATCTCTATGGAAAGCCAGTTCCTTACATTCTCACCCTTTCCTTACATTCCCAGATCTTGACTCATGCTGACTGCCTAACCCTTCCACTACCAGTCACCCACTAACCACAAAATTCTTGATCTGAGTCTATGTTCTCCTTGTCCTTCCACCCTTTTCTTTGCTTTTCTACCTCTCCCTCTTTGTGATTTAACACCACACAGAGAAAAATTTAAACAGGCAGTAGGGAGGCTATCCCATATGGGTGGGGTCAGGGTAATGGAAAGCAAAAAGAAATGATTGCACAACATTCAAACAACAAACACTTTTTGTGTGTGTTCTTTCATTTCCTTCCAATGTTGCTGAAAATGGGGCTCATTTTACAATCCATGTCAAAAGAAAACTTGCACCTTGCTGAGAAGAGAAGTATGTTGTGACACAATTGTCAGCGCCTGTCTCCGTGTGCTTAGCCATGTTAAAAATGTGTCTGCTCCTCCAATGGTCACCTCAGTGGTACTATTTTTATTAGTGTTATCATAGGCAATGAATTTTCTAACAGGAATTTGGATTCATAACTATAGACAAAGTTGTCTTCAAACAGATCAAATTATGACAACATTGAAATGAACTTCCTTGTGGAGGAAGAAGAACAGGAGAATTGAATTTCAAAGTATACATTTGTAAATGAAGCCAATACTGTCCACTGGCGAAAATGTGGCACTTTCAAATTTGTTGTAAAGCTTTTTATAACTTAACGAGGGAGGATGGCCACACATGCCCCTAGATTTCCTTTTGTTATCAACATGTATGGAATCAACATTTTTGCCTATCATGCATCATGTGATCAAATTACAAAAACAAAAACATTGCTCAGTATATGTCATAGAGTTTAAAACTTAAATTGTGTGTTTGTGTGTGTGCACACTCAGTGCAAGTCTTTCTATAGGCTCTCCCTCAGGTAGCAAGTATATATCATTTCAACTGGTCCAAAGTTTATGTAAAACTGAAGTTCAGGGGTATATAATCCAATAAAGAAACAAAGACAGTCATTAAGGAAACGGGAGGGAAATTCTTCAAAAAATTAAAAAAATGTAACTACTCTAGGATCCAGCAATTCTACTACTGGGTATATAGCCAAAGGAGATAAAATAATTACACCAAAAAGATACTTGCAACACTGCACATACTGAAAAAATATGGAATCTACTCTGATGCCCTCCAGTGGGTGAATAAATAACGAAAATGTCACACACACACACACACACACACACACACACACACGCCGAGGAACATTATTTAACCTTACCAAAAAACAAGTTCTGTCACTTTGGGCAACATGGATGACACTGGATGTCATCATGTTCAGTAAAATAAGCCAGACACAGAAAGACAAAAACCACGTTCTCACCCATTTATGGAATCTACTACATCAATCTTGTAGAAGAATGGAATGAAGTGGAACAGTGATCACTAGCGATTGGGAAGAAAGGGCACCAAAGCGTAGAGTGAAGTGATTACTTCTGGTTCTGCTTTAGCACAGTAGAGTAACTATAGGATGAAGCAACCTAGGATATATTTCAGAACAACTAGAAGAGCATGAACTTTCCACCACATAAAGTGATTAGTGTTTGAAGAGATGCAATTGTTTATAACCCAGCTTTTATTATTACACATTTACACATGTATTGAATTATCATAGCGTACCCCATAAAGATGTGCAAATATTATACCTTAATAAAAATATAAGGTGGGGCTGGGGTTATGGTGCAGTGGTAGTGTGCTCGCCTAGCATGCGTGAGGCACTGGGTTCGATCCTCAGCACCACATAAAAATAAAATAAAAATATTTTAAAAAAAAATTTAAAAAAAATATATAAGGTAATAAAAGATAAAGACTAGCCTAACATGTTTTTGAAAATATGTACAGACCAGAGATAATGAATCATCAAACTCACTCTCATATAAAAATATACAATATTTTATAATTATAGAGATAAATGTATGCTATAATTGGTTATAACTGATATGTAAAGCAGAGTTCTCCATCTTGAAAGGGAAAATTCTTTTATTAAATTTCTGGCAATTTTGAAACAAAATACACATAATAATATTAATAATGGTAATTTTAAAAATAAATAAGTTCCTTTGTTTGACGCTCATCTCCTTTCCTTTTCCAGTTAATAAATGTGAGCACACTCAATGACTTAATCTTTGGACTTCTTTCTCTTTTTGCACTTACTCCTTAGGTGATCTCACACCGTTCTTTGTCTTTAATTATTTTTGAATTATTCAGGATGGGTTAGGCTATGGTGCAATAACAAATAACTACCATATTCCAGGAAAGTAAACAGAAAGGACTATTTCTTCTTCATGCTATGTCATTGTGAATCAGCTGAGATTTATGCTATAAGTTGTCCTCATTCTGGGATCCAGACAGATGGAGTAGCTACCATCTGGAGAATTGTCAGTAGACAACAGCAGAAGGAAAAAGAAATTCTTGAGGCTCTTACACTGAAGTGAAATGGTCCAGCCTAGAATAACTTCTTCTTGTAGCTATTTTCAAAGCCCCACCTAGCCACACTAAGCCAAGAAATGCAATTTTACCATATACCTGGAAAGCACAGAACTGGAAATACCTACTACCACATCATCTATTTCCTCCTTATGCTCTATAATTTCAGTCTTTAGAATGAACCCTGTATTGAACTTTACACTATATATCCAGCTTCTAAATCCATACTCCAATTTGAAAGTCTAAGAGCATCTCAAATTTAGCACATCCAAAAATGAACACTGATTTCCTAGGCCTACAAGCTTTCCTCCTGGAATCTTCCCTATCTCAGCAAATTATTCATTTACCCATTTGTTCAGGCTTTGGACATACAGGTGTTTTTCACTCTCCCCATTTTGATAACTCACATATTTAATCTACCATTATGTTCTTTTAGCTCAGTCTTCACAAATCCAAACCAATTATTTCTTACTAAATCCTCTACCAACTTCTCAGTCCAAACCTCTACTTTCTCTTACTTATACAATTAAAATATCTCCTAATTGATCTACCACTTTTTTCTAAAAAGCATTATCCACATAGCAGCTGAAATTATCCTTTTTAATTTATACAATTCCAGTGGCTTCTAATAATATTTATATTGAATTCCAAACTCTTTACTATGGTTTATTAGACTCTAAATAATTTAGTGCATACCAAAAATCTGTTCACCACCCAGTGGTGATGTATTTCTTACTGTGATACATTCTCTTTCAAAGCACTCAGATGTCCTCCCACCCAGTGGTCTCATGTGACCTCATCATCCTGTCCCTCATGCTATCTACAGCATCATCTTACCACTCCCTTCCTCACTCACTGTACTGTACTGTACTAACTTCTTTACTGTTTTTTTAAACTTCCTATGCACATTTTGCCACTAACACCAGTGCGTTTGCTCTTCCCTTGACCTGAAGCTCTCTTGCCTAATCATCTGCACATCTTATTCACTCATTTCACTATGATTACTGTTATGGTTAGAAAATACAATGTCTCCCAATGGCTCCTATGCTAAAGGCTTGGCTATTAGTCTGTGGCATTATAGGGTGGAGATGGACTCTTTAAGAGCCGAGGCCTAGTGCAAAGAAGTGAGGTCACTGTGAATGTGACCTTGAAGGGGATGTTGGGACTCCAACCCCTTCCTTTGTCTCTTTCTTTGTTGACGGGCTTTGACCCACCATATGCTCCCTACCATGATGTTCTGCCTTGCCATAGGCTCAAAGAAACAAGGCTAAGTGGCCATGGACTGAAACCTCTGAACCCACAGCCAAAATAAGTCTTCCCTCATTTCAAGTTGACTTTCTAGAGTATTTTGTCAATACATCTGAAATGTCATCCTTAACACAAGCCTTTTTCCCCTCACTACTATCTGAAATAACATTTCTCCTCTCTTTCTTCACAACTTTCCATTTCCTTAACCCTGCTTCTTTTTTTTTTTTTTTTCAAATGCATAAAAACATGGCTTTGAGGAAGAATGGAAGGGAGAAGAAAAGATCCTGAGGACAATAAAAGATCACTCTTTTGTAAATATAAATATTAAATGCACTTGGATTGAACTTGAGAAGATGCCTCATCCCTTGATTTAGCACTGAGGCTGCAGGGATTTTTGTTTTTTTTGTTTTTTGTTTTTGTTTTTTTTTGGTACCGGAGATTGAATTCAGGGACATTCGACTACTGAGCCACATCCCAGTCCTATTTTGTGTTTTATGTAGAGACAGGGTCTCACTGAGTTGCTTAGCGCCTCGCCGTTGCTGAGGCTGGCTTTGAACTCATGATTCTCCTGTCTCAGCCTCCTGAGCTGTTGAGATTACAGGCGTGTGCCACCGTGCTCCTCTGCAGGGATTCTTAGTTCCAGGATTGGGGTCCTCCTTTGCTATGACCTAGTTTCCTACTGTTCTTTATCAAAAGTCATAAAAAGAGCAATCTTCTCTTATCGCCCCTTCATTCAACCCACTGATTATTTTATGTGTTCGTAATGCTCTCAATTGTGTTCACATTGCTCTGGTGAAAGTCAAGACCTATTGAATGAATAATTAAATGGAATTGAAAGTGTTATAAAGTTCCTTCTTAACAAACACTTTTCCAAAAGGAGAGGAACTTTTTTTCTAATCAAATATAAGAGAATAAGAGGACAAGTTATAATCACAGCTACAGTGGTTTCCTCACAGACTTAAACAGAATATTTCCAGAAAAAAATTCAATTTGATTTGCATTCAAATTTCTTTCCCTCAAGCCTATACTGCATAAACTTCGGTTTGGATTAATGTGATCTCCTTTACATAAAAGGCTTCTTCTTTTACATAACACTTCAAAATTATCATGCTATTAATAACCTCAAACTATGTTGATGAGGGTATGATGAGCACAAGAAACATTATATACAATTTGCAATAGATCTACATAGAGATTTTTGTAAATGAGACAGTGTGAACTTTGAAGACAACCATAAAAGTAGTGAGGCATCAAGGAGAGTACTTCAAAGTCTTGAAATTAAAGTTATCATCAGGTTCAGTAATTTCCAAGATTATTTAACTAGACTGAATAATCACAGTATTACAGTATGAAACAGAAAAGATTTTGAGCAACTCATGAGTGATGGGCTTAGGTCACATCCTGAAGGAACTTAAATTCCTTCCTTTATGCTGTTAACCAATAAAACTATCATCAGGTGTCTTTAGTAGCATTTATTAATTGATTAAAAACACATTAATCATGGCTTTAGGATGTGCCAAATATCAGGGAAGTACTTGCAACGTAATAATTAAAAACAGCATCTCCAAACTTATTGAATACACCCCCCCACACACACACACTACATGCACAAAAGACATATGTTCATGCAACACAATTACTAAAAGTTTGGAATTTCTTAGAACGTATATAGTTTGTAGTACCCATAAGCTTAGTGGGAACCTTGTCTTAGGTTAGAAGATTAACAGCAGTAAGTGGTGATGGTACTAGAAATAGCTACCTTTCAGATCCCATTGATGTCTTTATAGATTGTCTTGACATACAAAATCAGCTACTCTAATTGTAAAAATACAATTTATAAGCTAATCTAATCTTCAATGCTTTATGCAGTATCACCTGTAGCTTTGGGTTTCCTTTTTTATTACATTTTGCTCATCGTATGCTTCTATTATTCCATTCTGTGTATGATTAATAACAATGGCTTTGAATTCAGACGACTTGATTTTTTTGCCCTAACTTTCCCACTTACTGTGTGACTGGATCAGTTACTTAACACTGCATTATATAATTTTTTCCTTTTGTATAAAAGAGATAAGATTAATATGTATTTCAAAAATTGTTACAAGGAGTAAGTGAATTGACAGTCTATTAAATCCCAATATGTATCACAGAATAAATATCTAGTTAATGTTAGTAATAATTATTGCATTAATTATTAATAAATTCAAGCATCTGAATGTGATAAATCATTACCTGGTATCTCAATTTCTATACTGTCAGAAAGATGCCTGGCATATTGTAGCTGGTAAATAAATACTTGTTGTAGAAAAGAAATGATGGTTTAAATAGTTTGACTTGAGCCAGGCACGGTGGTGCACGCCTGTAATCCCAGCACTTTGGGAGGCAGAGACAGGAGAATCTCGAGTTCAAAGCCAGCCTCAGTAATGGGAGAAGTGGTAAGCAACTCAGTGGGACCCTGTCTATAAATACAACACAAAATAGGGCTGGGGATGTGGCTCAGTGGTTGAGTGCCACCAAGTTCAATCCCCAGTACCAAAAAAAAAATAGTTTGACTTTGTGCTATTTATTGGTTGTGCTTCCATTTCACCATGTCTGAACTTCAAATGATAAACAGCTTAAACATGCAAGTTACAGAAAACTTCAGGAAAATATAATCCAAACTGAAAATAAAACATGACAAATGAGATCAGAAGAGTGGCCTTGCAGTCGAATGGTTTCTTTTTGGTGTCTTCGAGGGGAAGCTATTTTTTGGTAGAATGAAAGGGAAGAGTCTGACTCAAGAAGAAGGAAAAAAAGAAAAAGAAAAAAAATTCTGGTTGTTTAGCCATCCCAGAAAGAAGCTGTTCAAGTAGGTTTCAAGTCTCATGTGTGGATCACTTTGATAATGTAAGTCATTGCAACTTTATGGAAAAAATAACTATAATTCATTGAACATTTACTGTGTTCCATACTCTGTGGTAGGTAAAAACCTTACCCCCATGGCTACTTTTTAGCTATTACTGTTCCACTGTTTAAAATGATGAAATTAAGATTTAGATAACTTAAGCAATTGGCTTAATTTCACACACAAAAAAATTAACAAAATTAGTATTTGAACCTAGAGAATCTATGTTCTTGTTCATGAGGAGACTTCCCTTCATTGCTCAGGTCCTCACGTTGCTTCCTGCAGACTTTGCTCAGGTAGGTAAGTTAATATATTAGCTATGTGCTTAGTATGTCAAGGAGACATGGAGTTTATAGTTGATGCAATAAACATCACTATTGCCACAGAGGAGTAGTCTTTCACCTAATGTGAAAATAGGTGATTTGGCCAAAATTGTTCTACAGACAAAAAACAAACAAAACCACAGGTTTCTGTATTATTCTGGGTAGAAGAGATTCCATAGCTAACTATGATCTTCTTAGTAATTCTGGTCAAATCATCCCTTCTTTATAAAACAGATGACAGGGAGCCACCATGTTCCCTGAGGGCTGTCAGTGTTTACTTTATGATTGGACTTTAGAAATTTAAAAAACCATGGTAACACAACATCATGTTTCTTCTCTCTGCGTTTCAGGCGGAGAACACTAAGTCCATGAGGCTATTGCCAAGGCTCACGGTCACACTTTGTGACATAGAAAACTAATAAAAACAAAGAAACAAACATGCACAAAAAACTAGAGACTTAAGGATTGCTATTGGAGGTCCTTTTTTTTTTTTTCCTTTCTTTCTTTGGCTTCCAACCATTGATCTGAAGGGAGACATTATCTTTACATCACAGACAGGAAAGTGAAGTTTTGTCTACTACACAAGTAGACTTGAAACGATAGTTCAGAATAAGAGAAGTCAGGGCCTCTTCTCAGGGAGAATCAACTCCTGACCAATCCAAAGCCCAAAGCCAGTACTGCTGTTTTTCTTTTCTTGTTTTTCTTCCTATTGTGTTTCAAATATTCAAATATCATGAATAACTTAACAATAGTGATGATTTCTATTTTAATATTTTTTCAATTTTGATATTTAAGACATGATGCCGAATGGTGTCTGATCTATGTGCATCCCATCCCTGTTCCATCCCCTACCTAAGAAATGGGTCCCCAAACAGGTAAGGAAAAATTGTAGCATGTTTCTGATCTCCCTCAGGCATTAGTTGTCTTCTATCACCCTGGTATTTGTGATTTGCTGTAGAGATATGATGTAATTGGCTAAAGTGCAGCATAATGTGTGGTGGGAAAGACAGGTTCACAAAACGGAGATATTTCCTCTCAGAATAGATCTCACAGCTAACATATTAATGAAGACTCTCAGTAAGAGGGATTGTTATACTTAAAAGTATTGTCAGTATGTAAAACATGCTCCCCCAACATGGTAAGAGATATCAGGGAAAATTCTAAAATTGAAATATAAAATATGACACTTAACAGGTCAGATTAACTATTTTCCTGAATGAGTTACCTTGACCCGTGATTCCTGTGATCCTGGTGAGAGCCAGACTTCTCCTGAATCTGAAGGAAGAACAGTGTGTTTGTATCCCAAGGAAAGGATTATACCACTATAAAGGAAATTCTGCATAAACCAGTTGTATTCATCCAATTGAAGTGATGAAAGCTAGAGCAAAAGTTCAAAAAAGCTGAAAATTCAAATAATAATTTATTGTTTTCTGATAGGTATGTGGAGATGTTTTGGTTTTCAATGAATTAATTTAGTTATAAAAATACTATGACATTAGAATGGTCTATTAATAGAGTAACATCTCCTATGTCCACAGAGCACTGTCCTAAACACAGTTTGATTTCTAATAAACTTACTCACCAAAAGGAAATGATTTTCTTAAAGTATCAAAATTTGTTTTACATATCAACCCTTAGTTAACCTAATGGAAATATATTTGATTAGAAATTAGTAAATCAGCATTTTATATTTTAAATTTGTTCATGGATGTTTCGTTGGTTTCTCTGAGTTTGAACCTATACAAATGGAAATCAATGTCTACAGTTATGATAACCTGATTGAAATAGATTATTTTCTGTGTCAATTGGCCATCTGGTCACCCTCTTGTGAGGGTATCACTTCAGGAGCAATACTTTCCTCCATAAACCCAGATATGAATATGGTATAAATCTACATGATGCCATATCAACTTTATTATAGGAAATAAACACTGAAGTATATTGTCAATTAATTGAATATTTAAAACAAATTGCCTAAAAACATTCAGGATGAATGCTTACTACTGATTATTAGGAAAAAGTACATCATAGAGTTCCTCTTGGAGACTTGAGTCAAAATGCACGAGCAGTGCTTAGCACAGCAGACACCCATACATTTATTTATACTACACACTCATAATCACAAATTCTGTCATCAGTGCACAAATTTACTTTGTATAATGCTTCACCTAAGACTTAAGTGTTCTAAGCAACAAACTGGTAATCTGTCTACTCTTCTCTGTGATTGAGAGAGCTAATCTTATACTCATGATATTTATTATTTTAATAAAGAAGATTTTTTTTTACTTCCAGCCTGGAATTTCTTTTACCTCAAAATGAATCTAGTTCTGCAATTCAAATTTCTCTGGAGATTGGTATAGATATCTAGTATTTTGATTCCAGATCAAAAGAATATCTTGGCATGAATATATTCCATATTTATATAATAGTTATTTACAAAGATAACCTATCCTCTCTATTTTGTCTCAAATAAATAAAGGTAGAAAAATATTAACCACTATTTTGGCGATAGCTGTTTTCGCTCTTGGTCATCTCTTTTTTCATGTTTAAAGTCGCATAGAACATCTCTGAATTTGGGAAATGTAGTGATTTTCCTTAGGTTGATTTTTGTCCTGCTAAGGAACATTCCATTGCTTTCATCAGCATATTAAGGAAATTTTGAGATTTATGTTATTTACTTACAATTTTTAGAATTTCTCTCCATGAACAAAGCTCTCATGTGTTTTTCATATGCTTTCCAACAAAATGTTTACATTTTAAAAATAGTACATGAGCCCAAATCTCAAAATCCAGCAACAAATTTAACTGATGCTAACATCAAATACACATATTAAGGACTTCTTACATTTGAAGGCATGTTTTTCTCATCATATATCACTGTACTTCCATGATGTTTCCAAAAGGTAAGTCAAGGAATCACCCTCTTTTCACAGGTAAAAATCAGGTCCAAAGTGGAAGAGTGAATCGATCCCCTCACTTAGTAAGCTAATTAGAGCTGGAACTAAAAGGCAAGGCTTGAACTGCTAAGTTCTCTAGAGTGTTTCACAGAGAGCAAGTATGACCTGCAGAGTGTACTTCTAATGTTCACATATTTGGTGAAAACCAAATACAGATAAAACTATTTTGAAATTTCTTTAAATGATCTATCAAGTACAGTACAGAATATGCAATTTTGTGTTTACAACCCTGAAAATATTTCTATTCATTTTTTAGAACTTTAAACTGAAGCGCCGGGCAGAGTGGTGCATGCCTGGAATTCCAGCAGCTTGTGGGGGATGAGGCAGGGGGATTGAAAGTTCAAAGTCAGCCTCAGCAACTTAGTGATGGCCTAACAACTTAACAAGACCCTGTCTCAAAATTAAAAAAAAATAAAAAGGGCTGGGGATGTGGCTCAGTGTTTAATCATCCCTGTGTTTGGTATCTAGTACCAAAACAATAACAAAACTGAAGCAATAATGGCGGACAGTTATACAGAAAAACAAACAAAAACAAAATATGCCAATAAATTATTATATTGGGTCTATATGTAAGGGAACATATTTGGATGGCATATTCCAGGGTCCAGTATGCCCTGTAGCTATCAGTAGGGAACATGCAGCCTAGGGGTTACCAGAAACACCCATGGTAGTAACCCAACACACCCATGGGCATAACCTAAGAATGCTAAGCTCAGCACCAATATAAACCGAAAGCACAAGACCACCTGCAGCTGCATCTGAGGACACTTGGAAGAAACTGATCACCCAGAGGTCCTATGAGGATGCTGGCCCACCATCCTGTCATCCAAATCGACTAGAAGAAACCACCCAACAACGTTTGTCTATTGGCTAAAAAAGTTGTGTGGTCGGGGAGGTATTCTGGGACTTGTGGTTATCCTTATGGTTGACTTTAATTATTAGATGAAGTATTCACTATATTTAATATCTATGTGATTGTATTAGAATTATTGCTGTGTAATGTTAGTGTGATCTTAATATAAGCATTGCATAGAAGACAATCTGCCTCCCAGTTATTACATATGTAAACTGCTGGCAACACTATGATAGACTCCAGGGTGGAAATTAAGGGAAGAGTCCAGGGAAGAATTCCCTGTGCAGATGAGGTGTCTGTGATGAGTCTTGCACTTGAAAGGGGTTGAAGTAGATAGGGTCTTGAATGGGGTTACTCAAAGAATTTAATGTATGTACTCCCTCTGCTGTAGGGAAGATAAAGAGGACCCACTGTTGGTCTCATGCTGGGAAGTCTAAATAGCAAAAGACAGATTGGCCAACAGCTAACTTTCAAATCAAAAGAGAAGTGATTGCCCTGGGCTTGGAAATCACTTTCCAATTCTGTTTGGTCAGGTTTATTAGGTTCCCTTGGATCAGTATACACCATGGGCAATAGAGGATTATGCTCTGTCTTCTATCAAAAATTGGATCTCTAGATTCCTAGTGGCTTCCCAATTACTAAGGTTCAGAAAGTAGAACCATGGATGAGAAGTCCACAGCAATACGGATTTTGTAGATAACTCTTGAGATTGGTCCATGTCATGTTTTTCAGACCATGTATTTCATCAGATGTTAATAGCAAGTTCATATGAAAAAAGTTCTGTGATCCAATAACATTGGAAAACATAGTTACTAAATCCCTCATTTGAATATACAACACATTTTGGTATATCATAAATTCTGAAAACTCTTGCACTAACACACAATTTAATTTTGTTTAAGCCATCATTTATAAGCAATTTCTTTGAATATAGACTTATCTATATACTAAATAATAATTATAGTATATACAATTTATTAGATATAAATACTACATGTTAACATATATTTATATATACATTAATTTATGTATACATATATACATGTATCTACATAAATTTCTCAATCTGTGCCATTTCCTTAGAGCACAGATTGAGAAATCTTGCTCAATATTCTCTTTCCCATATCTACAAATATTAACACATTTGCAAAAGATACATGCTTTGCAAAAATTACATCAAATGCATTAGTCATAACCATACTGATAAATCCTGAAATCTCAATGAATTAACTTATCTCTCACATCACAGTCTCCTGCTAATCAAATGGCTTTCTTTTGTGGTTCTCCTCTAAAAGTGACCCAGCAGTCCTAGTTGCTTCCATTTTTTTTTTATCTTGTACTTCCACCATTTCACACTTCTTTTCTACAAATCTCAGAGAAGAGACAAGAAAAATAGAGACACCATATTATCCTTTCTTGCATCTAACCAGAAGTGACACATCACTTCACTTCCTCCATGTTCTCATTGGCAAGAAATTAGTTATATGGTTCCAACTTAACAAGAGAGGCTATATATATATATATATATATATATATATATATATATATACACACACACACACACACACACGACATACACACACTCATGCCCCAGAAAAAGCAATGGTGGTAGACAACATTTTCTCTGGCAAACATCATATGTATTTCCATAACAAGAGAAAAAAAAAGAGGTATCAGGAAGTGGTTCTCATATTTGCATATTGGTTCTCCATTGCCACTTCCAGTATTTTCATTCATACTCAAGATGCATTCATTCATTTAGTTGACAACTACGTATTAAATGTCTACTATGTGATAGACAGTAGTCTGGGCATAGGAGATGCATTCGTAAACATGAAAGGCAAAATCTTGCCCTCATGAATTTTAGAAACAGTCCATGAATAAGAAAATGTTTCTTTTCTAAATACTCATCATTTTCATCTGCAAAGCAGTGTTTAAGGATAGCTGCTACATATCTGTCATTGTGGTCAAAATATAGCATCTTAACTTTGAATTAGATCATAGACCTAGAAGAAAGACTGTTGGAATTAAATGAATATGTAATAAATGGCTAAAATTATCTTTAAAATTTCCTATTACATTTCACAGTATGTTTTCTCCTTTTTGAAAAATTTCAAACAAACAGAAAATCACAGTGATATGATAAGCAAATATACAGAAGTGATTTAAATTTTTAATCATTGTACAATATTTATTTCATTTTTTTCTTTAAAGAAATTTTCTCTTCGAACCTAGTACAAATCAAAAATTGGTTTATATACTTCCTGTCTTTTTAAATATTTTTGCATCTATTTATTTGTATTCTCAGAAAGTAGAAAATTATTTTGTAAATTTAAAAATAGGCCTGAATTATACCCTACCTAGACAAGAATTATTGTTTTCATGGGATATAGTAAGCAGTCAATAAACATTTTCTGGCTAAATTAAGGGACAGAATATCTTGAACTTATTTTTACATTAAAAATATTTATCGGATTGAAATGCATATAAGAAGCACACAATTATAAGTACTGTGATAGGCACAGTCCTAAAGAGGACCACCCAAGTGTCCTTTCCTTTGGTTATTCCACCAAATTCTCATCTAGGTATTTCTGTGAAGGGACTTTGCAGAGCTAATTTATGTTGCAGATTTTAAAATAAGGAGAATATTTGAGGTTTTTCAGGAATAATCCAATCAAAACACAGAAACTTGTAAAAGAGAAATTTCTCTAACTGGGGTCAGAAATGCAGAGAAGAAAGTGAGCCAGGAGAGATCAGGTGAAAGAGATGACTGAGAATGGAAATGGAAGAACTCAGCCACCATTGCTGACTTTGAACATGGCAATAGCTACAGATCGTGAAACAGGTGTACCTTTTAGAAACAGAGAACAATACCTGATTCATAGACAGTAAGGAAGTTGAGACCTCAAGCCCAACCACTGAGTTGGACTGAATTTTGCCACAACCTAGGTGTGTCTGGAATCTTAATCTGGATATTGCCATGGATCCTTCAGAAAGGAATGCAACCCAGCCTACACCTGCATTTCAGTCTTACAGACCCTAAGGAGAAAAACAGCCAAACCTGATCTTCTAACCCATGGATTCGTTGAGATGAATATCATTTAAATGCATATATCATTTAAAGCCACTAAGTTTGTGGCAATTTATTATTATAGCAATAGAAAAATAATATGGGTTCAAATAAATTATCATATAGTAAATAAAGTCTATCTAAGCTTAGAAATAAAAGCAACTCCAATTATTAGCTGCTCTTCATTTTCCAAAGCAACCATGATCTTTACTTCTCTAATGGATTTTTGTTTTGCCCAGCTTTAAACTTAGCATTAAGGGAATCAAAGATATATGTTACGTTGAGACTGATTTCTTTCATTCAATATTATATGTATACAATGCATCCATGATTTTATATATATACCTATAGTTTGTCATTTTCATTATTGTGTGATATTTTGTAGTATAAATATACTTCCTTATTTTTATTTCACCTAGTCTTAAATTTCATTGCAATCTGAGTATTTTTGTTTCCATGTCTTACAATTGGTGTAACTCACTTTAGATTATAAGCCTAGCTTATATCAGTTATCTCAAGACTAATAGAAATAATACTAGGCTAACATCTTTATATTGGGACTTTTATCAATTTTAACTCTTTTAAAGAATGAAGAAAGTCATGACCTAGTTGTTTCTTTGAGTAAAAAATATCAAAATTATTTCCTTCAAATATCTTGTACCCCAAATTCCTTTTGGAGATGTGTATGCACAAGTAGAGGAAGGGCATATTTGAGAAGACACCTCAAAGAAGAGAAACAAAGAAAGGAGTGAACATCACAAAAGAAAGAAACTTTAAGACCTTGTTGTTTTTGAAAAATGTAAAACACACATAGATGTTAGTTGGACTCATTTCAAAATCTTTAAAAAGCACATAAAGTCATAGAAAGAAAACCAAATACATAAATGTTAAAAGCACATAGACTGAATAATCCATTAGTTAAGAAGGATGGGAAAATTTCTCAATAGACATATTTTATGTCAGATTCATGAAGGACTGGAAACTGAAAAAGATTCCAGATGCAGTCATACTATCTTGCCAATTTGGCACATTTTTGAGGATCTGTTTCCTAAGAAATGTAAAGACAAATTAGTCAGAATGATGTATAAATATGAGAGATTGAAAAAGAAAGACAGACATGGACTAAGGAAAACCAATGAAAGGCATAACTTCTCCTTTGTTACGCAGTTCATTAATACATATTAGTGCCATACAGATAATTAATTTATTATGTTACAAATGTCAGAAAGACAGCTAATGCTGATATTGCATATGTCTTCCTTAGAGTGGAAACAGTTCTTTGGTTTGTAAAATATCCCCTTTTGTACCTTACATGGAGTTGTTTCATTATTTATAGATGTGATAAGGTGACTTCACTGACATAGACTGAAGTTTCTAAATCTCAGGACCATTAACATTTAGGCCTAGGTTATTCTTTGTTTTGGGGGTCAGCTTGTGCACTGGGGGAATTTTAGCAGTGTTCCTGGCCTCCACTCCCTAGATTTCAGCAGAGCCCTCCTCCCCTCAAGTGTGTGTACCCTGAGAGGAAGCAAATTGCCCATTTGAGAACCACTGTCCTAAACTGTTAATTTAGAAACAGTAGTTTCTTCCACTTTATTCTTAAATTGCCTATTACTACAGCAAATCTGTAAGCCTGTAAAATCTTAGAAATATGGAGGGATGTGTTCCAGAAGAGTATTGTACAGAAAAAAATGTAGAATGCACAGCCTTTATGCTCCAAGATTCACACATATGCAGTGTGTGTGCTTATACATGTGAATTTATGTGTGTAGCGCCTGATGTTAGAAACAGTATTTATGAAAGAAATTCAATTGCCCTTTTCTGGCAATTAGAATAAAATGCACTGGGCATGGTCTGGCTACTCAAAAACCTTGTGTGGAACTACTAAGTACATTTTACCAGTTGCCAAAGGGAGTACTGGTTTTGGTTTAAGGGCATATCTATTCTAGAATTTGAAAGGAAACTAAGCAGCGACTGAGTGTTCAATCCAAGGGGCCAGATCACTGCCTACTGTTTCCTTTTGGAGTGATTCCAGGTAATATTTGCACATTTTAACGATTTTGGATTTGACTAGCTTAAATAATTAGAGGCTGGAGCCAACACTGCAAAAATATTTTCCCAAAATGAACAATGAGAGCCTGTCATCTTTAAGAAAGAACGTTTGTAGTTATGGCACACATCCTTTTCGGTTGTTACATAATAGGCTTATTCTTTGAATTGTGCTAAAGATTTAACACCACTTCTTCACAAGCATAGTATCAGACACCAGGGATTCCCTGTGCCTTCTGAACGAGCCTAAGATAATGAAAGTTTATGAAAGAAGATAAGATGTCTCTATTGTGTTATTTTTCCACTTGCCATTCTCTCCTGTCAAGGGTAAACAGAGCACTAAATGAATTGCAGCTATTAATTTCTTCATGGAGATATAACACTGTAAGAAAACCTGCATTGCTTTATCATCTGAGATTCCTATTTTTCTTATATATTCACATTCATGCACCCCAAATCCTTCATTTGGAAGTGCTCATAAAAGAAGTATCAAAACCATCTTGACATCAAGAATGAAATATGTAAAATCAGGCTGGTTTCTTATCTTTTTTTCTTCCTTTTCTTCTATCCACCGATTTAAATATATTTTTCAAGTATCTGCACACACCTCTAACATCCTGGGCAACTGCTGAAATGTTAAAATTAAATGAAAAAATAATTCTAGGTTTTTTTTTTTTTTAAAGTAAAACAACCTTTAGACCAAATGTGATGCATTATATTGACATAACAAATGTGGACATTAATTAAAGAGCAGCAGAATCCAGCAGAGAAGTTTGCCCTCCATCTGCTTGACCTGAGGTAATAACAATGTTCCATTAACCCAAACTGACAGATTTTCTAGGGTTTGTCTTCATCTCTAAAGTTGCTGTGCCTGGTATGAATAACCATATGTGTGACATCATCCATTACATGCCATGTGGAATGAGATTAACTGCTTATGTGTTTTGCTTTTTGTTTTTGGTTTTCATTCTATCTTCCTCCTGAGGGCTGTGTTGCATGTAGCAATTCACACATTTCCCAGCTTCCTGCCCAATCCAAAGAAAGCACCTCGTCCGAATATGGAGTTTCAGGTTTTAAACACTGTTTCTCAAAAGGAAATCACAAACAGCCACATGATATCAACAGACATGTGATAAGCTAGCAAAAGTGAAATATAGCATCATCATCTTTAGACTTATTATTCAAGTCAAATTTGAAAGCCAAACTATGCTAAATCCATCACAGAGGAAGAAGAAAAGAACTTACAGAATTTTCTAAATAATAAATTAGTGGGATGGAAGATCTTGTCCCAGAGTTAAAACTTAAATCTTTGAATCTGTTCATATCCACTATGTATTAGTTAATCAAGGGAACTGTTTTCCTCTTCCATCTCATTACAGATCAAACATCAAAAGCTTTCCACTAGAAGCAGGCACCGGGAGGCATTTTGCTTTGTCACAATACAGTATTCACAGCCTCCCTGATAGGAGTGCAAGCTCTCCTGGTGCCTTCAAGAAAAACAGTGCAGTTATTTGTTGTGCTGCTCCCTCTCCTCCCCTGGAATTGTTGCTTCACTGTAATAAGTAACATTCCTTCCAATTATCCAAGCTCCTCAAGTCCACAGAGCTGACCCCCGTGACTTCAGAACAGACTCGCTGTTTAAAGTCATTAATCCAAGATTATAAACATGGAAGGAGATTCATGAGAAAGGGATGAACTCAAGGTTCCTGAAGAAAGACAATGGCATGCAGTGTTTCCTCAGAGGCTGCGTGTGTATATGCACGCGCGTGCACTCATGTGTGTGTGTGTGTGTGTGTGTGTGTTTGGATTTTAAACCCTTCCTCTTTCCTCAGAGGATCTTCCCCCTCTCTTCAATTGCCATTATCCTCCACTAGCTCTAAGTTGGGGTGGGAAGCAACACTTATCCCAGCTGGTGTATCCCAGTGGCTTAACTTTTCTCCCAGTCTTTGCCCACACAGCAGATTCTGAAAAGCAACATACTGATAGCGCAGAGTAAGGTGAGCAGATCAGCCTTGCAAGTTTTCTAACTAGCCAAGGTCAGAATTTAATGGCAGAATGCTTACTCTCCTGCATACCTAACTTCCTTTTTTATTTGTAATGACAATAAAGCATCCTTGGTGACTGCACAAGTCAGAACCACTGAGAGATATTTACCTGAGTTTTCAGCATGACACTTTGATATGAGAGATTGTTTTCAAGGTTTGATGTTCCCTGGCCTCTTGCATCCTACAGAGGCTTTTAAGAATTTTTATTTATTTTTTTAATCTCTGAAGGGAAAGAAGAAACTGCATAAAATAGACACCTAGAATCTATATTGTTCTATTTATAAACTAACGTGGTTATTAGAAATCTTGAACTCTTTTTTGTGAGCTTGATATGTTTCCAAGTCTTTCATCTTCACCAGAGATCTGATTAAATCTTCTGAGATCTTTTTGGAAGCTGAAGAGAAACAGTCTCCTGAATCTGCATGATTTTGATTCCACATTACATAGGAAATTAAAACATTCTTTTTGTTGCTGGAATTGGCCCTAGAACAGAGAGCATTTTTCCCCGTAGGTCTGAAGCTCTGATGTCAACATGAGCTGAAATATTCTTCCATCTATCCCAACCTCTGCTGCTTTTGCTGCCTCCTTATAAAGATTATACTTAGCAAATGAAGAAAGGAATTAGTGATGCTCTCTCATTTCCTGTCTTCCCACAGATGGTGATAAATTCAAATTCAGACTCCATTAAACCTGAGTAGAGCAACCCAGCAGGTGGCTGTACTAATGGAAAATCCTGGCTTTGGAATAATGGGAATTACAACCGACAGCTCTTCTACACCACAAAAAAGATGATGTATCCTTATTGACAGTGTCGCATTTGAGTCCAGAAGGCTGATCTGATAGTTCAGTCCTGGCACAACGGAAGCTAAAAGCCCCCTGGGTGTTTTCTTGGCCACACCACTGTAATTTTTGTCATCTGAGCTTTCTATTACAATTCATTTTACAAATCTCATGTAAGTTGAAGAGAGCAAGAGGAATGGGAGGGAGGGGAAGGAAAGAGGGGGCCATTATTTTGCCTACAGGCATACTTTTATTCTTTTTTCTTGGTTTAAAGGACAAATAAAGGTTGACATACAACAGTATTTCCAGCCAATTCAGTATTTTTAATGCTGGCATACTTGGCTCAAGTTCCTTTAGTGATCCTAGACAAACTCATCTCAGGGAGTTTCTGTTTAAAAAATGCATACATTGCCCCGGAGGTACACTGCCTGATGTTCCACTAGAATTCTTGCAGGATTCCTACATTTATATGTATTTTTTTTCCTCCTTTTCTCTTAGATCCGCCTTCCTTTTTAAACTTCACCATGTTATTTGCAAAACAAAACAACAACAAAAAATTGGTCACATTGATCTGAAGAAGCATCTGGGTGTTCAAATATTTAGAACCTCATATTTTCACTAAGCCTCCAAGTCTGAAAATATAACAAGAAGTTATCAAAATATTTCATTGTATTCACCATCTGCCAGCAGTTTAAAAATGTTACATTAAGATTAATAATCATTTTTTGCACTTACGCAATATAGGATGTTTGCTATCAAGAACTGTTAGTACTTTAAAAAACTGAATTGAGTCATTGTCATTTTTTCCCACAAATAGTCTTCTGGATAAAAAATAAATGGGCAAAATTCAAAAGACAGGCAAAAGTTGGGGATGGACTGCAAGAATTAAGATTTAGTTCAATGCATAATTTTGTTTTCTCAGTCCATTACTCTCACTAACTTTTCATTTTACAAAATGTTGAATGGGGGCTTTGTTGTAAACACATCTCATTTTCATTGCCCAAGAATTCAGAGCTTTGAAGTCAGCCTAACTGAAATGCAGATCTACTGTGTAGAAACTTTGAGGCACAAGAAAAGTGATCTCAGCATCCTGGAAGCAAGGAAAATACACTAGATAAGACTATAACTGAGAGGGACCTAATGTTTTTACCAGGTGCTTAACAATAATGAATTGGAAGTTGATCTAAATACTTTCTTGTAATGAGGATACATGATAGATAGATAGATAGATAGATAGATAGATAGATAGATAGATACATGGGTAGATAATATAGATAATAGGTAACCTTTATACCACAGGTATGGAGTTCTCCTTATATATGGGTTTCATCATTTCTAATAAATTAGTTTGTCTTACACTAATTTAAAATTTAATTTTAAAAAACTGCACTAGGGGTATTTGCAGTATGTAGATAATCTCCACCTGAACTATAGACAGTCATTCTACATCATATTGAAGAGTGGCAAGTTACAATTACGGAGGAACAACAGAGAATGCTACTGCAAGAATAATTATTTATAATTGAGCATACTAGAAAAACAAAAGACTAAATCAGAGCCTCTAGGAAATACTGTTATCTTTCCTTTCAGTGCCTTCAACATGTAAAACACTAACCTGAATGCACATGTCGTTAGAAAATAAAGTCTCAGATGAAGTCATGAGGTAAATAGACAAGACTTTTAACTGATTTCACTATTCATAGTTTAGAGTCTACCACTGTTGCCTACAGGGACAACTTGCCAGGGAAAGAGAGATGGAAAACTTGAAAGCGCTCTGTGACACAAGAATATTATCAATTTGCATTTAGAAAGTAGCAGTAACATTTATTGACCATTCATCATGATCCTGCTTTATAGCAATGAATTTAGGTTACTTCACCAAAATTATTTTGCTTGAATAAGAATTGAATTTGAGTCTGAATGACTCCAAAAATATATTGAAGTCTCAGTTGTCTAAGGCAGTTGTTCTCAAAGTATGATTTTTTTTTTTT
>CM053399.1:118118842-118160272 GCA_028644305.1 Xerus rutilus
AAAAAAAAGTTACCCATAATTTCATTCTCCTAGGAAAACTATTATTATTTCCTAGCCTTTTCAATATCCACATGACTCCTCCAGTGTCTCTGACCAAGCAATATGTAACTGATTTCTACAAGAGGGATGCACAAACTATAGCCTAAGTTCTAAATTCACCTAGCAAGCTGATGATGGTTTCTATAATTTTAAATGGTCGAAAACAAAAAGAATGATAATATTTCATGTCACATGAAAATTATATGAAATTCAAATAGAATTTGTTGGAAAACAGTCCCTCTGTTCCTTAGCTGTTTTTGTGCTGCACGGGGCCAAAGCCAAGGTTAAGCAACAGAGGCATTCACCTTGGGCACAGAATTTAAGTGTGGGTCAGAAGCTCACAGGAAAAGATAAATGTTGTAATATTAATTATTAATACTATTACAATGATTAATAATAATTTAATTCAATGTTTTTAAGAAGTCAAAATCAATTCAAAAAGGCAATAATAAACAAAATATTAAACTTTTATTAAGATGGCATTTGTCCTACAAATGTAGAGCTGCAATCAAGACTCTATGGTCTAAAATAAGTGGAATATTCACTAACAGGCCCTTTATCAAGAGATTGACAACTCTTTATAGTCTCTGGGCCCTACCATTATTTTCATATTTCTGCCAAGAGTTTCTTTTTTAAAATAAGACACAGATCAGAAACATTTTATGTAATAGTTATTCCTTTTACTATAGTGACAAAGGTTATTTGTCACTCAGAAGGGAAGAAACAAATCCAATGAAATGTATTTGGTCAATAATATGGTTGGGCCAGGTGAGATGGCTCACACACATATTCCCACTGTTTGAGAGGCTGAGGCAGGAGGATGGCAAATTCAAAGCCAGCCTCAGCAATTTAGCAAGGCCCTAGGTAACTTAGACCTGTAAATAGAGGTGACCAAAGGAGGCAAATTAAAATCGCTTAGCAAGGCTTTATTGGGAGTATGCTGTCAGGCTAAATTCCCCTGTCCATCAGAGCCTGTCCAGGAGAATCACGCACATTTTCCAGGGTACAGAAAATTTAAAGGGCCTGGCCAGGAAGGGGAGGGCTTGGGGCAGGAAAAGGAGGTAGCTGGAGTTCTATGTTCCTCTAGGGTTGGTCAGGGATCCTGCTGAAGTCAGAGTCCTTCAGGGATGAGTCTGCTGATTGTTAGGAGATGCCATTACTGCTTACGTGTCAGCAGTAATCTGGTTGGTTGCTCCTTTGCACATGCGGGCTGCTTGATGCTTCGTTCCCCATGCCTGTCGCAGCAACAGTACCGAGTCTGCCATGCATGCGTTCTGCGCCTGCCGTGAGAAGTGTGAGATCCAGGAGCACTAGAGCCCAAACTGACCTAACAAGACCCTATCTCAAAATAAAATATAGAAAGGGCTGGGGATGTAGCTCAGTGTTTAATCCCTGTTACAAAATAGCAACAACAACACAACAACAATAACATGGTTGGAATGAACTCTTCTCATTTGTACAGTGGCTTCATGCATACAATATAAAAGCATCAGATGACAATTTTGTTTTTATCAGTTTAAAAATAAATTTAGTTAAATATTTAATAAATAAAAATGTAAAAAACAGGAATTGAAAGGGAGGAGAGGGGAAACCTGGGTTTGGGGAGTTGGTTAAAAAAGGTCTTGTACCATGTGTCCCAGAAGAAATTCTGTATAAAAGTCTACTTTATCCAATATAAGGCCGAATAACATAAAGAGGTGAGGGCCATAAAGGCTTACAAGGGCTATCACTCATCCAACCAAACACCAACTGCTCTAAAAATTTCTTTGCATTCGTGTTTGCTTTTGAATATTTTTCACCATAATCTAACTCTGAGGAAGTTTAGAATGTCAGGCAATAATCCTTAGACACTATCTAAATTCTCAGAGAAAGAATAGATTCTGCCAAAAAATTAGGCTATACTTCTTAATATTTTTAATATACTAGTTTCCTAGTAATGGTTGCTAAGACATTAAGCCAAATGTTATACTCCACCTGCTTTTCTTAGATATTATGGTTATTAATAAATATCTAAGGTTTAAAGATTAAAATAAAATTGCCACTTATTAAATATTTGAAGAAATATCCAAGTTATTATATTGCACATATAATGTTTAAATATACAGAAAATATTGCACAATATTTTTTAATATTTTATTTTTAAACATAGAGGTTTCATTACACAGACTTGCAACATATTAAGAAAGATTTTTTTTTTTGGACAAGAAGTAAATTTTATGTTATTAAACCATTGATTATTTGGCATTTATCAGTTACAACTACCATCATTACCATATCAAGTATGCCAATAAGGTAGCAAATCAAATATGTTATCTCCATTTTACAGACAAGACTACTAAGGCACAGGGAGAAATTAGTATCATTAATAGAATAAGAATAATTTTTATTTCATTAATTAGTGCATCAATTATAATATTCCAAAGTGTATCCTTGTGTTCAAGAGAAATAATGAACTCTACCCAGTGACTTCAGTTTTGAATGAATGCAGGTGATAATAAAGTATCTTACCCTGTATATAATTATTAAAAAACATGTGTCCTTGGAACAAAAACAATAAAAATGATTAATTAATATAACAATTGATCAGTAATAGTGGATATAATTTTATTTTTTTTATTTACAAATATTGCTTTT
Organism: Xerus rutilus; assembly: GCA_028644305.1. Classification (NCBI taxonomy): domain Eukaryota; kingdom Metazoa; phylum Chordata; class Mammalia; order Rodentia; family Sciuridae; genus Xerus; species Xerus rutilus. The sequence continues at coordinate 118,121,516 of CM053399.1, forward strand.
ATTTAGTAACATATTATCAGACAGCAAAAAAAAAATCCCATTGTATCTATAAGCACAAATATTAGAAATGAGATATGTTATTCTCTATGGATTTGGTAATAAAACCCATTCTTGGGATTTTTAGCTTCTATTTCTAAGCCTCATCTTGGATCAGGATCCAAGGTTAGGAACAGACATACTCAAACACATTTTAAACGTATATGCAATATCTGCAAGACACTAATTTATTAAAAAAATAAGTATAAGCAAATAACAGAAAGCTCAGTAGAGAGAAAGAAACGGTATGGGAGGAAGGAAGGGAATGGAGAAGTACTGAGGACTGAATTAGAACAAATTATTTTCCATACTTTTATAATTACATCAAAATAAATTTGTCATGTATAACTAAAAGGAAAAAATAACAGACTCTCAAAAAACAAAATGAATGATAAGTGTTACGATTTAAATGTGAGGTATCTCTCAAAAGCTCACATGTGTGATAATGCAAGAAGGTTTGGAGAGAAATGATTGGGTTATAGAGTCTTAACCCAATCAGTGAATTAATCACCTGATAGAATTAACAGTGGTAACTGAAGGCAGGTAGGGTATGGCTTAAAGAGTTGGGTCATTGGGGATGGGCATGCTTTTGGAATATATATTTTTGTGTCTGGTGAGTGGAGTCTCTCTCTCTTTGCTTGCCGATCATTGTGTGAGCTGCTTCCCTCTGCCACACTCTTCCACCATCATATCCTGCCTCACCTCGAGCCCTGAGGAATGAAGCCTACTGTCTATGGACTGAGCCATAGCCTCTGAAAACGTGAGCCTCCAAATAAACTTTTCCTCCTCTACAATTGTTCTGGTTGGTTCATTTAGTCACACCAGTGAAAAAGCTGACTAAAACAATAAATTTTTTGAGAATAATTGTATTATATCAAAATTATACCTTTTAATGCAAACTATAGTAAACTTATTTGAAATTTATTTGTGCATTTTGTTTTTTAAAATTATTTGTTCTTTCTAGTTATACATAACAGTAACATACATATTTTGACCTTTTTTTTTTTATAAACATGGAATACTTCTTATTCTAATTAGGATCCCAGTCTTGTGGTTGTATATGCTGTGGGGATTCATTATGGTGTATTTATGGATATACATAAGAAATTAAGTCAGATTAATTTCACTGTCTTTCCTTTCCCTATTCCCCTTCCTTCCCTTCATTCTCCTTTGACTAATGCATTGAATTTTTATTCTCCCCTCACCCCATATTGTGAGTTATCTTCAACATATCAGAAAAACATTCAACTTTTAGTTTTTTGGGATTGGTTTATTTCACTTAGCATGAGTCTCCAGATCCATTTACCAGCAAATGTCATAAAGTCTTTCTTTTTTATGGCTGAGTAATACTCCATTGTGTATATATACCACATTTTCTTTACCCATTCAACTGTTGAACAGCACCTAAGTTGGCTCCAGAGCTTAGCTATTGTAAATTTTGCTGCTACAAACATTGATGTGGCTGTGTCACTGTAGTATGCTGACTTTAAATCTTTTGGATATATACCGAGGTATGAAGTAACTGGGTCAAATGGTGGTTCCATTCCTAGTTTTCTGAGGAATCTCCATAATGCTTCCCAGAGTAGTTACAACAGTTTGCAGTCCCGTCAGCAATGTGTACCCTTTTCCCACATCCTCACCAACATTTACTATTACTTGTATTTTGTTTGTTGCCATTCTGACTGGAGTGAGATGAAAACTCAATATAGTTTTAATTTACATTTCTCTAACTGCTAGAGATTTTGAACATTTTTTCATATATTTGTTGAACATTCATATTTCTTCTATAAAGTATCTGTTCAGTTCCTTTGCCCATTTATTAATTGGGTTATTTGTTTTTTGGTGTTAAGTTTTTTGAGTTCTGTATATATACTAGAGATTAATTGCTCTATCTGAGGTGCAGGTAGCAAAGATTTTCTCCCATTCTGTAGGCTCTCTGTTCACATTCATGATTTTTTCCTTTGCTGTGAAGAAGCTTTTTAGTTTGATAATATCCCATTTATTGATTCTTAATTTTACTTCCTGTGCTTCAGGAGTCTTGTTAAGGAAGTTGTTTCCTAAGCCGGCATGACAGAAAGTTGGGCCTATTTTTTCTTCTTGCAAATGCAGGGTTTCTGGTCTAATGCCTAGGTCTTTGATCCACTTTGAGTTGAGTTTTGTGCAGGGTGAGAGATAGGGGTTCAAATTCATTTTGCTATGTATGGATTTCCAGTTTTCCCAGCACCATTTGTTGAGGAGGCTATCTTTTCTCCAATGTATGTTTATGGCACTTTTTTCTAGTATGAGATAACTGTATTTATGTGTGTTTGTCTCTGTGCCTTCTATTCTGTTTCATTAGTCTTCGTGTTTGTTTTGGTACTAATACCATGCTGTTTTAGTTAACATAGCTCTGTAGTATAAGGTCTGGTATTGTGAGGCCTCCAGCTTCACTTTTCTCACTAAGGATTGCTTTGGTTATTCTGGGTCTCTTATTTTTCCAGATGAATTTCATGATTGCTTTTTCTATTTCTATGAAGAATGTCATTGGAATTGTAGTGGGAATTGCACTAATTGTGTATAGTGCTTTTGACAGTATGGCCATTTGGACAATATTAATTCTGGCAATCCAAGAACATAGGAGATCTTTCCATCTTCTAATGTCTTCTTCAATTTCTTTCTTTAGTGTTCTGTAGTTTTCATTGTAGAGGGCTTTCACCTCTTTTGTTAGATTGATTCTCAGGTATTTTTGGGGAGGCTTTTATGAATAGGATAGTTTTTCTAATTTCTTTTTTGCCTAATTCATCATTGGAATATAAGAACACAATTGATTTATGGGTGTTAATTTTATACGCTGCTACTTTGCTGAATTTGTTTATCAGTTCTAGAATTTTTATGGTAGAGTTTTTGGGTCTTCTAAATATAGGATTATGTTATTGGCAAATGTTTAATTATCAGCTGTTCGGAGTGACAAGATTATGAGCATTACAAATTATATTCTGAACAATAAACTGAATTACTTAGCATAGCTAAATCACCTAGTATCTCCTCGAACTTCTACCTCTGAGGTCTTTCATAAGCAATTCAGCCTTTGCTAAAAGTACATACTTATAAAATTATGGAATCTCAACACCATAAAAAATTTGAATAATATGTCAAGTTTAACATTGTAAAGTTACTCAAATGCATTATATATACCATAAGAAAATATGGTCTCTCTGTTATGTGGAGGGGTTCCCAAATACTCAGTAGCTCAATCACCATCCTCTCATGAGAATGTAGTGAATGAAAAAGTAATCCTTGAATGTTTATTTGTAAAATGAATGAACTACTCTGAGTAGATGGAAAGAACACTGATAAAACCATGTTAACACAGGCTATCAATATGAACCTCCACAAAGTTCTGATTAAGCATTTTTAAATAGCCCTTATTAACACTTGGGTCTATGTTAGAAATGTATAGGTATATTGATCAATTGAGTGTTCATTTGATCAATTAACAAGTATATAATAACTCTGTAAGTAAACTTAGTATCATTCCTGGAAAGAATCAAAAGATTTTTTTTTAAGGGCTTTATGTCTAAAGGGGAAACTCTGTCTTTTCCATTTCAAAGATAATTGGATTCAGAGTAAAATTAAATGTAAAATTTTACAGAACAAATAAATCTACATTATACTGAGGGCTACCACTCTCCTCAGAGGCTGGCAGAATATAGGCTTGTTCTCTATATTAGAGAATTGAATGGCCTTCATGAGTAATATCTTTACCCCATCAGTCATAGTCTAAAAGTGATCCCATAGCAATTCTCAAAACCAAAGGACTGACCGATAATTAATAAGTAATTACTAAAGAAAGAACGGGAGATGAGGCTCTTGAGAATTTTAAAAAGATTTAATTTAACCTATACCATTAGGAATATTTGCTCTGATCAGAAGCAAGACAAGCACCCAGAAATACAAAGATAAGTTTGTTTTAAATACTCCAAATGCTCAGCTGTGCTGCTCACTCAACCCAAGCACTAAAGAACAACTAAAACACAACTCAGAACAGGGGTCAAGAGACATGGGTTTTTGTCTCAGTGGTGCTAATAACTGGCTGCGTGACCCTAGACAAGTCATTTAATCTTCTTGGACATTTACTTTTGTTCCTCTTAAATAAAAGGGGTTACAGGGGGATTTGATGATTCAAAACCCTAAGAGTCTAAACCATAGTGGATTCTACAGAAACTAATCAAGTCAGAGGAGTAAGAAGGGGGCTCCAGAGCTCTGTTTGCAATGAAAGAAGCCGGTCATCAAAAGTTAGAATGCAAAAAAGGCTGAGAGCCCACATGCCACACACTGTTTCATGCTCCAAGGAAAACTCCCTTCAACCGACCGCACAACTTGCCAGCTCTGTTCTTTTGGTGTTTTCAGATTCTTATCCACAGGATACTGCAATCACTTGCTAGCTGGTGTGTTTTCTGAGTAATCGTTTTACATCCAGCAATTGAGAGTGTGGTCCTAGGAAGTGGCAAGTTTTCAGCTCCAGGAGGGCATATCAGTCTGAGCATTCCCGAGGAAGATTGCAAAACTGCTTTTAGTTCATGAAATTTCTTTTAATGGGCAAAAAAGAGATTTTTAAAAGAAAGAGAAACTTGGATGTTTCCTAAAGCAACATTCAAAGCAATTAAATGGAGCTTTTAAAGCAACATGATCTTTCTCACTCTCACAATCACATCTTTAGCCTTAAGTAAAAACCAAGAGGCCTTTGAAAAAGGATGATATTTTATATTTAATATATGATCTTTTCATGTTTCTGCTGTTGTATGCTTTTGAGCTGTCTAGCAACTCTAGCTATGTAGCAGCACAAGAGCAGGGCTGGCTTCTATCCTGTGAAGAGGTGACTACCTGAAGTGTGAGAATGAGAGAAAAAATAAGAATTCTATGAAAGGTTTGACTACAGAGAATATGGGGCCAAGACCTTCATCTAACCCTGGATACACATTATTCTTAATAATGCATACCGATCTCTCTCCCTCTCTCTCTCATTTTTTTTTTTTTTTTGGCCGACTTTAAATAGTGAGCTTATAAAATGGACAATATTTTACAGAAACAGATTTTTTTTTAAAAAAGCATGTTTCTATTTCCTGTATCTTTCACAGTTCTTTAATTTGAAACATATCACTTTTATCTCATCTTGCTTTAACACCAGATTTGGTTTAATTAAATTTATGTCAAATGAACACATGAAACGAAAGGAAAATCAGAAAGCCTGCAGTTGCCCATTAGTGAGTCAGTGACTGTAGTGAAAGGCTTTTGAAGCCTGGCTTACTGCCAGGACAAGCTTGCAATGATGCTCAGAGAGACACCCATGATGCTTTGAAGGGAAGGACTTAGCTGACCTGAGCCTGCTCAATGGAATCAGTCAAAATCCTCATGGGCTGGATGTAAAATCCATAATAAGTCTTCCATCTTCAACCATTTACCTGTAAAAGGAAAAGAGTAGGGGGTGGGAAACCACAATCCACACAGAAAATTAATTGTACTAGACCTGCTTATTTGAATTATTATTATTGATTATGCAGGTGATTTTGTTTGTTTTGAAAATAGCATGCCAAACCCTCTAAAAGGCAGGGCCAATCTGTCAATCCTTGCAGGTACTCTATCAGAAGAATATTTAACTTAGGCTCTCCTGAATGAAATACCTATCAATTAGTCAAATAAGAAATGCCATTAGAGAATATAAAAAGCATAACCTTTAGGAACTAATATTTAGAGCTTTACAAATATGTTACTGCTAAAACACCTTAGTTCAAAAATAAATGAAGCCCTGAATATTTTGACACTATTGCTAAAATGCAAAGTAAAATACCATGTCTTATATTGTTCCTGATATCAGAAGAGCTTTGTGTTTTTGTAGTTAGATTCATATAATGCACCGAGCTTCAGCACCTCCATGCAAAAATATATTGAATAACTCTAAGTCAAATGTAATTGTTTAATTGTTTTTGTATTCAAACAACACTTTTTAAGGAATAATGTATTTCTATTTTTTTCTGATTATTAGGATCAGATTCCCAGCTTCAATTTCATTTCATATTTTCAAATTTCATGCATTATAGCCTTTAAACAAACTATCAAAAATAAATAACTCATTTTGTCACAGAAGGGTGCACTGATGTTAGCAAAACAGTATATATAACAGCAAGTACAGTGACCATCTAGGAATATCAAAAGGACTAAAGAAGGCACGAAAGGGCTTTCTGTATCTATTTTTTGGTCCTGTTTGAAAATAATTCAAAGAAAATTCTAAATGTTCCAAAGTCAAATCAATATTATCTGAGGGGCTTCAACAATCCAGTAATACCAATGTACTCATTAATGTACTCATTCAGTTTCTAATTTACACTGTTTTGATGATCTCCTAAAAGTGTACTGTCTTATATTTTCCACTTATATATTCTTTGCTTTATTTATTTATTCGTTTTTTTACTATTTCATTTGTAATTGGAAATAAAAGTAAGAAATGCCAAGGGCTGCATTTGTGCCATTTGAGCAAAATTCCATTCTCAGATCCAGTGTGTGTTTGTATGTTCCAAAGCGTGTGTCTACCCTAGAACACCACACTAAGAGCTTCCTTCCAAACAATATAATTTGAAGAGAAAGGATTTCTGCCTGAAGCAGAATATGAGACATCATTTCTTGGCCAACAGCAAAGTCCTTAAGTCTGTGGAATTTGTGAAATATGTTCAGCCGGATTCTGCCACTTGCCTCTACTTGGATATTAGTAGTCTTTTCATTTTCATGAGATCAAATGAGATATAAAAATATTCAGTGTTTTTAAATTCCAGAGGATATAGTACAATCCTAGTAATATAAGAAGAAAAAAGATAGGTTTAATTTGCATTCAAAGCACCTTAGATGAGGTTAAAAATGTAAGTTTATATTCAAATAATTCACTTCTTGAAAATCGTTCTTTTTGCACTTAAAGTTTATAATGTTTTATAACACCAATACGTATTTCTCTAAATAATTTCAATCAAAAGGGGTGAATTTCATATTTAGTAAAGAACATTTGATTATTAAATTATGATTCAAGATCCTCAGTGCTATATACATTCTTCTTTATGAAAAACTTGTCAGTTTCTTCAAATATTTCCTTTAGTAAAGTATAAATTATTCGTTACAAATGGCACGTGATCATGGTAATTGAGAAGAATTTTAAAATGCACTGGCCAATAGTTAACTGTTTAACAATAAAAGTTTAAAGAAATTGTTTGTATTTGTGAACATGGTAAGTACCAATAGTATTGCTTATGTCTTATTAAGATAGTATTAGATGTTTGCTTTGCTTTATTCATGGAGACTTTTCTAAGGGTTAGAGCAAAACATAAACAGGCACTCAAAGTATACCACAGACAGCTCAGACATATCTATCCCCTTCTGTGAAATATTTGCCCAATGAGCTCTTTGCAAACCAGAATACATAATGACTGTAGTATTCAGGCAAATTTCTACTTTTCTTTTTTTGAATTATTCTTGTAATTGTGTAGTACAAATTTCCCCCCTGGCACTACCGACCAAGCTTCTTTATTGCACATTTTAAAACCAAATTGCCAGAAGTATCTGAAAGGCTGTACTGAAGGAAAAAAAAAAAAAGCACTTCAGGGTCACTTCTGCTAACACACCAAGCATTAAGAGATGAATCAAGGGCGTAACAGAATGCTGAGAGCACCTTTGCACTGGAATCAAAGGCACGTCAGGAGGAGTCAACATTTTGCCTGGAGTTGCTCTCTCTCACTTTCCCATTGCCTGTAATGATGTATCTAAAAGGATGTTTGGGACAATTCTGGGCCAAGCCGTGCAGTCTTAGATCCACCTAAAGAATCATAGCCATAAGAAATAAAATTGTTCTGAAAAATATCTCAATCCACTTCTCTATATTTTTCCACAGAACAGAAAATGTCTGGTGAGGCACAGCCCCGCCTACTGGGATTAGGTTTTGAAGTTCGATCAATGGTTTCTGAACAGGCAGGGTCCAATAAATAGCCACTTAATTCAACTCTGCTATCATTTTGATATGGACAATGCTTGTTTTAAAAAAAAAATCTTTGTTTTATTAAGACAGAAATTCCCAACTTGCATGTTTTCTGATTTCCATATTTATTCAAAGAGGAAATTTTAAAATGAAATAGCAAAGAAAGAATAAGTCTTTTAAAAATGATGTGGGGAGATATTTGCCCACATCATCCTATTGATAGTAAGAATATCTGTAAGGATAGTCTAGCTCAGAGTAAGGATTAACACAGAGCCCTCATATTCTGATTATGTGGACAGTGTGTTCAGATCACTGCTGAAGGAAAGAAAATTACTTACAAGTGCCATTTTTTCATTTGTATTCATACAATGAAGGAAACAGATCAATAAATAAATAGGAAACAGTTTGAGTATTGGTGAAGCCAAACTTTAGTAAACCAATTTTCTTTTTGGTCAGGTAACCCATTATATATCCATGTATAATTGCAAGCCCCTTTTAAATAAAGTATATTTTGAAGGTTAAAAGTATATTTCCTAATATCATATTCTCCTCAAAATAAATAAGTGAATAAATAAAAATATATTTTCTTAGGTTAAAATGGTACCATTGAGAACAGATGGTTAAAGGTAAGAAAAAGTATTTTAAATATAATGTTAGAAATATGATTATTCCTCATACATAATGCAAAATATTTAAATGGAACAAAGCATACTATTTATGCAATTGGAACTGAAAACTCAAATGAAAGCATTTTTACTCAACTTGGACATAATATATTTTTTCATAACTGCACCTGTCCACAGGAGAGCCTCTGCCACTTTTGTATTTTAGAACAAGAGGTTGTTTTATCTCTTATCAACATTAGAATGTAAAATGCATGTAGTCATGTGTTAGATATCACACAGGGTTCTGTCCTTATAGATCCCCCAATTCTAACAATACCATTACAGAATATTAAAATGTTCACAGCAAAAGGACATACAATTTTCAAAGTTCCAAACTGATTAGACAAAGTGATAACATTGGAGTTGTCCCCACATAAAAGCTGGCAAGTCAAACGGGAGGATAATGTGCATTTTCACTGGCAAATGATAAAGATTCAGTGCAGCAGGACAGCCATATTCCCACGATCAGAGCCATTCCCAGAAGAAAGGATTTTGATTAAGACCGTTAACATTGCGTGTTTGAATGAAACAATTAGGACAAATGTGCCCAATGTGCACCGAAAATATTAATTAAAAATACACCTCTGAAAGGATGAGTGCTTTAATTTCAGTTGCAAAGGCAAAATGAATTCATGAACTTCGTTCAACATTCACCCTCGCATAGCGATTGGGGTGTAGAAAAATAAGGCAGCGATGAAGTCACTTACAGTTTGCAATTCAGCTGTCATGTGGAAGTCTGTAGTAGGTATGAGCAAAATATACTGTGAAGAATATGTAGCTCAATATCATACAGCAAAATCTAACTTTGCAACCGCTTATGCATAATTAACTACCTGGGACTATCCTGCTCTGGTGTACCACTTTATAGAGTAATAAAAAATTAAGCTAAAAATACAGACTCCTAGGTAACTGTGGTCACAGCACAACTCTATCTTCCTTTGCAGGCTTATTATTTCCTGAAGCTGTGGCCGACAGGTTCTATGAACACGCATTTTTGCATATATTTTGTTTATGTGCAAGCCTTGGCATTTCAGCCATCTCCTGCAGAGGCCCCTTCCTACCATATGCTTCTGTTTTTCTTCATTAGGTGATGTGATCCCTTTTGACTGTTGCATGCACGTGAAAGGACAGTGGGCTTTGGGGGGAGAAGAAACCCTGCTTTAAGAGAGTACACTTCAGTTGGCCTTCAGCTCTTTGGGGCTGATTGGATCTGACAAGTGTTGTAGCTACTCATCGTAATGGATGTCTCTGCTTTAGCAGAGAAGAGGTGAAAACGATGTAATTCCCAGTGAAAGAAAGCAACACGAACTATTATTTAATTACTGCCTAATATATAACTCCCTGGGAGTCCCTGTTGATTTACAGTTCTCAATTCTTCCTTTCTTTATTAATGAACATCCTTGTCTTTTAATGTGATGTGCTCAAGCCCCACCTGTTATTGATAGGGACTTTCCCAAACGAATGAGGCAAATGATCCATTTTAGTACTCAAAGCATGTATGCTTCTGAAATGCTTTGTTTTCTTAATTATAGAAATGACTCCTTTTTACCCTGTTAAGAACAAACCGAAACAAAACAAAAACATACACTAGTGCTACTGGTTAGTATTTGGTGTCCACAATTTTGCTTATTCTGCATATTGATATTTTCAACTCTCTGGATTTTAGAAATTAGTAAAAATTGTGCGCTGTCCTCTCCCTACTTTGATTATTAGGACAGGAAGAGGCTGAGTTAAGTAATCATAGTTGTTGTTTTGTTTTTTAATCATATGCAATTTCTGAATATGATGAAACTGGTATTTATCAGCAATCTTCTACACAGAATTTGTAGTCCTTACCAGGGGACTTCAGCTTGGACGTCAAAGAGGGAGCAGAAATGCTAATCTATTATTCATTGCCAAATTATAGGATATTTTTCCAATAAAGTTTTAAAGTATTTTTCATCTACTTCTTTTGTTGTAAAAACAGTGGACACAAACAATCACATGATGTTTGGATTTAATTTGATTTATGTAGAATCAAAAGGTGAATTATCATTCAAAAGACTGATATAAATAGAAAGGAGATTTTATCCACATATTAAGTACATAATAATGAGATAACATAATTTTATTCCATTGAATATACAGTTTGTAAGAATTATAATTGTAAATTTCATTGTTTCTGCTTTTTATGCTTTTGCTACTGCTTAGTGCCTTATCCAATTTTGTTGAAGTATTATTCTCAACATATAGTATCTATATCATATAGTAGCTTATATTACTGGTGCAAGCTTTCAACCAACATTTCACAAAAGAATACATATTAACTTTGGAAAAACAGTTTGTGCAAAAACCTCATATGGAGAAAAAAGAAATTGTATAGTTCATATACTTAATTCAATCATTTTTAGTTTATATTATTTTTCAACACTCTTCTTTCATTTTGTTATCCATATATAGTCTGATGAAGCCATGAAAATTGTTTCATTTAAAAGGTACTTCATTTGCTAATATGGATATTATTGGGAAATATTTAATATGATGCAACACTATCTGAATTTTTATACTGTATATTTTACTTTCCTGATAAATAACTATATATTCATAATGGTTTAAGTATATAGAAAAATAGAAAAAAACCTTACAAGTGAAAAAACATTTTTATGTTGAAAGCTCTTATTCAGGATGTTTTAAAAGCTAAATCCTTATACATTCTAATGTTGATCTTTGCAGATATGCAGATAAAATTCATTTTTCTTCAATGATGTTCATCAATGTAGACCTCTCATTTGTATAGAGGAAGTGTTTATTTTTAAATTGTGAGTGTAAATGCTATTGCATTTACTTTGGAATATATTACTACTTTTGAGCAGAGCACACATACATAATTTTACAAGTGATTCTTTTATTTAATTTGTTTGTGTAGATATACATCAAATATTGGTAAGAGAAAAAGCTATTTACATGGCATTTTCCAAAATAAAATAGTAGCTATGCCAAATTGAACAATTTGAGCTCTTATGCCAATTAAACAGTTTGACTCCTGATATAAAATTTGATGGTTTGAAACCAAATGTTTAAAAAGGGAGTAAAATCCATCAAAGGCCGTGAAGGTAAAATTGTATCTTCAATTGTAGTATACAATAAAATAATGCTTTTTCCTACAATAAAATAATGCTCTTTCTAACAATAAAATAATGCTTTTTTCACCATTGTAACTCATATTACTGTGTATAAATTGCCCAACACACAAAAGTTTTCATTCTTGGATTGTTCCTCTGGGAAAATTAAAAAGAAATTAAATATTTATTTCTAATGCTTTGAATGTGAGATAAATTATGATTTGTATAGTTTCTGATGATAATATATGAGTATTTTCATCTTTGTTTTTTAGAAAATATTTTTAAGAGGAAAACAAGAAAAAAATGGAAATTAACTATCTTTATATCTTATTTGACAAAAAATCATCTGTATTCATCATGAGAAGCCTGGATATTTCATGCTATTGAGCAGCACAGAGCAAACACTGCTGATTAAATTCAAGGTGTAAATGTCTTTAATAATTGAGCAATAACAAAACATTTTTGAAGCCATGGATCTTGTTTTCCAAGGTAAGTATTTTAATATTAATTAATCTGGCTGAAGATCATGAAATCTAATGTTATAATATACTGCATTTGCTATAAAACTGATCATCTCCTACTTTAAGTATTTTTTTGCATGATTTATGGATTTTGCATATTTAAAAGTAAGTGAATAATGAAATTTTTCAGTTAGGATGAATATGAAACTACCTAAATTGTACCTTTTGGCTGATGCAGAAGAAAGTATAGTGCTTAGGTTTAGAGATAAGGAATTTCCTAAGATGATTCTAAACACATCTTTTTTGTCTTTGCTTTTTTGTTCTTGTTTTAATGAAAGAACACACACACACACACACACACACACACACACACACACAGTGTAAGGTTACCATGACTGCACTACAAGAACTATAGCAGGCTGCCATTGGCCCTGAGGGCAGAACCCTGGGTAGTTTTAATAACTAAGGAAATTGTAATAAGGAAATTATTAGAGGAGGGCATCAAAACTCCTTTTAGGTAAAGTATTTTAAAATGGTTACTTCTGTCATTCTTCCAGACAACAATAAAATAACCAAAACATAAAATTTAAGGAAAGTAGAGAACCCAATTTAGGAAAGTAGAGAACATTTAAAGTAGATTTTGAGTCTAAGAAGAAAATTTCATCCACAAAGCTCATATGTTTCATCGTATTTACTTGGGTCAGAAAAGCATTTGACATTAGTTTCAAGTTTTCAAAGCAAGTTCAAGCTTCTCCCTGACCACCGAATAAATGGTGCACAGTTTCACCTGAATTATAAATGTAACACTTGTCTGATTACCAAGGATTCTTCATGAAACTCATAAGAGTATCCTTTTATCATTTCTGCAACAAAATTTGTAGACAAGAATTTATGCAACACAGATGTTAAATGAACAATTTAAAAGGGTAAACTTATATTTTTTTTACAAATGTAGGTTATGGATTTGGGGTAGCAACTAAAATAAGATCTTAAAAGACTTCTAAATTTTTATTCCTCCTTGGCAAATATTTTAACATATATTAAAATAAACTCTTAGGTCTCCTATTTCAATTTAATCTCATACCCAAAAAGAACACTACTGTTCAGAAATTCTTCCGCTGGCAGATTCTTCTGACCATTACGCCTCTACCCACAGACAGTCAGTATATATTGGATAACCCATGGACAGTCAGTATACATAGTATATATATATCCAATATATATATTGGAAGGTAGTGGTCAGCTTGAGGGGAGACCCCATCTCAACAACAGTTAAAGTTCTGTCTCCTTGTTTCCTGAGAGCAGCGCTCCCTGTGCAGGGCTCTATAAACTGTATGCACTAAAGACTCAATCCCAAATCCAAAGGAAAACCGTTGAGGTTTACAAACTACTTTTCTCAATCATCGAAAGTACAGGGGGTGGTATTCTTGCTTCATTTGTGGGTCCACTCCAACTCCAAACAGATCTGAAACCATTACAACGCATGGCAGTTGGTCGATAGTGTGGAAAAACCTCATTTACTGACTGGCCAGACAGTTTTAAAACCTTCAGATTTTTCTAAGTCTAGGTTATTAACTGTCTGACTGTAATCACATCTTCACCATAGGGAGCTTCGAAAGCTTTTCATTTGCATTGAATCAGTTGCCTTCCTCCCTGTCTTTTTTTCCCCCTGGAAATAAGCTTAAATAATTCAACAAACTACACACATGGCTAGTGATTATTGAACCATTCTGAAACACTCGAGGCAAATGGACCATTATGTGGTGGGAATTAAAACTTTCTTCCCAGTGACTGGGAGGGTATGTTTTCATATATAGCAAATATGTTTGTCTGAGGCGTTTCTTCAGTGCTTCTCGTTGTCCTTAATCAGTGTGGAAAAGCACAATTGTACCATTACTTTTATTTGCCATTGTGCTTTTTGGAAGTTTTTAGGTCAGATAAGGGCCTTTTGGGGTGCATATATATTTAACATTTTTTAGTCCACATGAAGGACTAAGTGACTTTAATAGCAAATACAACACTGTTCATGGATGTGCTACAGATGAATGTGAACAAAAATTCCATTATCTTAATCACTCTACATTTTCAGGATACTTGGGTTACAATATGGTTAAGAATATGTGGCTACCTGATGAAGCCCTCACTAGACATCTTTATATTTAGTAAGGTCTGTATGTAAAAGTGATTATGAACATTTTGCATTACAGCCTCATAAATTTTTGAATCATCTCAAACATAAAGGAATATTTTGTCATTTTATTGCCATTTCTATAGATATTTAGTAAGTGAAGATAAAACCTCCAAGCATCGTTAAACTAAGAAAATATGATATTTTTGCTGGATTTTAACAAAGAAAAAGTACAAATTTCATAAGATTTAAAAAAAATTACCTAGTGTTTTTATTTCTCTTAGCAGATAGCAATCAAAAATTATAGGGAGCATAAAAATAAAATATATTTTATAACAACAGTAAATCTTCAGTGTAAGACATCATAGAATATTGAATAATTGTCACTGGCTGCAGAGGAGAAAATGTATAGAAACTATTTTTTTCTTAAAACAATAACTTTGAAGTTTTAAACAATTGATAGTTCAACACTGCATAAAATGAATTCAATGTTTTTTAATGAAAGCATCAACTTTCAGATAATGTATGTGTCCTGACACACTAATGTTAAGGATTTGCCTGATAACATTTCCATAGTAATAGGTTTTGGGATTAGATGGACAATTCTCTTTATTTTTTGTTTCATTTTTTTAGTTTGTTTTTTTTGTTTGTTTTAGTCATACATGACAGTAGAATATATTTTGACATATCACACATACATGTAGTATAACTTCCCATTCTTGTGGTTGTACCAGATGTGGAGTTACACTGGTTGTGTATTCATATATGAACATAGGAAAGTTATGTCCAGTTAATTCTACTGTCTTTCCCATTCTCATTCTCCTTTCCTTCTCCCCATACCTCCCATCCAATTCAGTGACGCTCCATTCTTCACCTCCCACGCCCAGCCTATTGTGAGTCAGCATCCGCATATTAGAGAGAACATTTGGCCTTTGGTTTTCTAGGATTGACTCATTTCACTTGGCATGATAGCCTCCAGTTTCATCCTTTTACTGGCAAATACCATAATTTCATTCTTCTTTATGGCTGAGTAATATTCCATTGTGTATATGTACCACATTTTATTTATCCTTTCTAGATGAACAGTTCTAACTTCCATTTTTGTGATTTATTTTAATACTTATATAGCTCTTTAAGCTGCTTTCTAGTATTGTATAACCTTTGTCCAATTTATGATATATTTGTCAAAATTATAATCTATATAAAAATACATGAGTGCAACAAAAAGCCTAGTTTGTTTAATGAGTACATAGTGACATCATGTTTTGCTCTCATCTTGTACCTTAGATCCTCTGAGTACCTTTTCCTTAATTGTTTATCTTAGAATGGAGTGTAGTCCAGACCTAACTATTAATACACATTTGCTGTTCAATGAACCCATTTGTTTTATTGCTGTTACAAAGATATGACCATCAAAGCAGTTCATGACAGTCCAGAATTTGTTTTCAAATATTTTTTACTGATTATGCTTATTTGAATGTAGGTTTTGTCTATTAGATTTTCATTTTATGTATATTGCTGCTACTGTTTACCTGTGTTTGCCAATTATTCCTGACAATTGTGCCAACAGTTTGAGTGTACTAACTACTCTGGCATTATTGTATTCATCCAAAGAAGGAATTTAAGTATTCTTTATGGGAGCAGAATGAGAGGTAGGTTATTAACTGTTTTGATAATTTGATTGTAATATTTTTTCCAAAATATTATATGTCTCAAATAGTTTACATAGAATCTTCACAATTTATAGGTCCAATGAAAACTATCAACAGTTCAATGAAACTTACATTAGCAGCAGTTAATCTAAAGGAAGTTGTAGACCCTAGCCATTGGTGTATTGATTCAAAAGCAGTAGTGTAACACTATATCAATTCTGATGTACAAACTCACAGTGGGCAAACTATGGCCCTCAGGCCAAATCTAGCTGCATTACATTTTTATAAATAAAGTTTTATTGTAACACATATCTGTACATTTATTATTTAGGCCATGACTGCTTTGTTGAATAGTTGCAACAGAGAATATATGGCTAAAATTACAATACTTATTATTTAGTCTTTGACAGAGAAACATCTGTCAAATACTGAATTAAATGTGAGGAGTGAATTTTTCATGTTTTCCTATAGCGAATTTTTTATATTCTTCAACAATCTAAAATCATTGATTTTAATATGAAGTAATGATACAACCATGTGTCTACAAAACTCAAGTGATTTGAATTGTATAAAAAATTTAAAAATAGGGATAATTATATAATTGTTACCCTTCTTCAATTGTAAACTCCTTACTTGACCTAGCTAAGTTTCTCCCCATCTCTAATCTTTCTTATCTTTGAGGACAGAATGTCACAAGCCCAAAATTTCTTCTTCTGGTGGCCTAGCAGAAACTGACTGAATCTAAGATGGCTATCAGTGTCTACCAGACAAGGTCTAACTTCATGAAAATTCTATCGGCATGCCAGCTGACAGCCCCCAAGCACAATGACAGTTGATAATTGCCATGACAACAACCAGAAAGAACCATAAAAGGAGGAAAAATCAGTGGTGACCAAATTCCCAGAAAATATCTGCCCACTCACAGAAAAGACAGGAATATCTCTCCCCTTAGACAATCCCTCTAATATTTTTAAATGTATATCTACAACCTCCTGATCCCCAAGTGGTAGAATCTGATCAGTGAGCCTTTCTCTCAGCTTTGTCTATTCTTGGCCAAGAATAAACATTCCTTGTCTAATTGTACTTCGTCTTTTCATTCGTTCTATAACTCCAGAGGGACAAAGGACCCAGACTGGCATCAAAAATTGGTAATGTGATGGTACCCGTTGATGGGACATGTACAGATAATGCAATAGTTTTGTATATTACATTTTAATAGACATTCACAGATTGGTGCTTTGTTTTGTTTACCTGAGGATAAGACCAGGATTTGGCAAATATAAAGAACAACACATTCAGAAAAAATAATACAAGAACAAAGACATTCAGTCTGGAAAATAAGAGATGGACGGTTATAGAAGATGGTAGAGAGAAATACTGTTCTCAAATAGTTTAGTGGGTTTTGTGAGAGATGGTGTTTAATTTGTGTCACCGAGGGGCAGCAGTATGCTGGTAAACTGTTTTTTAATAAAGAAAGCCAGCCTTAATAGACTTGCTAATTTTTGTGGTGCAAATATTCTCACTGAGGCTGATTTCAAGCTAACACTATGAAGTCACTGAAAGCAGAACTGAGAAGAAATGTGTACACTTTGCTCTCCCAAGTACATCAAGGCCAGCTCCAGCATACCACTGCAACCAGAGTGCAGAGTGAAACACATTACTAGAACCTCCATAGAAGGAAACCCTGCTTACTGTAGGAAACCATATGATTTTAGCTGAATTTCTTCAGATGATCATAAATCCTTTTCTGTGAAAGTGCTTAACAAGGGCTGAGTATACGCTTGAGTACAGTAACTATAATGGGTAACAATAAGAATTTTTTTAAAATTTCATGCAACAGCTTGTGATTCTAGGATGTTTGAAGAGGAGTTAAATGCATTTTTAAGAACTTCTGCCATTTTTCTTCTGTTTTAGACATTATAATCTCATAATTGTAAAACATACATTCATTAATTTCAAACCTTATAGAAAAATTAGCAAAACGTAACTTTGATGATAATTGGCTTCCCAAGCATAGATATATGTAAACTTGTCTCCAAAACTACGAGTTTTATATCTATCTTTCAGTAAACTTCTCATTTTATCTCAAGTTGACTGTCCTTCACAATGCTTAAATTATATTTACTTCCTTTTGTTGCAAGCATCTTTTTGATGTGAAAGGTCTTCTTGGTAAAAAGCAGAGTAGATAACCAGAGGTGATATCTTGTTCTTGCTTGCCTATAGCTTCTTTAGAGAAAACTCCTCAAATGTCTATGAATTGTTGTGGGAGAGTACCTAAATATGCCACTGATATTTAAAAGAATTAACTTCCCTAAGTGGCTGAAAAGGAATGTCTTAAGACCAATGTTATCTCAAAAGTCTCATTCTTTGAGATGAAAAACAAACCAATAATTTTTGAGAAACTTTTTTTTTACCAACTTGAAATATTAAAAATGATAGCAAGTCTAGGCTTGCTCTATTGGTTGCCTACTGAACAGCTAAGTTCCACACTTTCAGAACTTTACTTTTATTGTGAAAACATTGGTAACAACATATTTGCTTAAAGAGTATTTAAAATGTGGGTATGTAATGTAATCCAAGACAAAGGGCCATAAGAAAGGGACAAAGAGACATTGTCTTTTCAGGTGTTCATAGAGTAAGTATGGGAAACTTTGTGTTGATCCAGTCATACTATAACAGGGGGACAAGATGAGACCAAAATGTCTAGGTTGGCAGAGGATAAAGTTAGAAAAGAAGCATATGCTGGATGATACTATTGAATCACAAGTCTACCCATTCCTGGAACCATGATGGTCCTGAATTTCTTTGGTTTTGTAATTAAAATGAAGTTGACATACAGACTTTTATGAATTAGAAAAAGCTGAGAAAGTTTATTAATGATAGACCTGAATTGAAAGAAATATCAGAGGAAATTCTGCAGACTAGTTTTATAATAGCTGAAAAATCTATCTTCACAACAAATGAAGAACTTGTAAAATAAGAGCAAATATATAACACATTGATTTTAATTTCCATAGAAGATAATTAAGTAGAGCAATATAATACAAATGCATTAAGTTGCTTTATAACAGGTAGAAGTATAATATATGACAACAATAGCAAAGAGAAGGAAGAAATTAAAGTATACTCTTGTAAGATTCTTATACTTTGAAGACTGGCTTTGAGAAATTAAAATTATATATTGTGATCACTAAATATTAAAAAAGAGATTTAACTAATAAGGTGATTGTGAAGATAAAAGGAAATCATTTAAAATGTTCAATTAACCCAAAAGAAAAAAAATGGAGAAAAAGGAAAAACAAAAACATAAAGCATAGACTACAAACAATTAGAAAGATAGTGTATTTGGAGCAACCAATATCAATGAATGCGTTAAACATACATGGTCTAACCACCTTAATTAAAAGAATGATAGAACTGATAAAACAGAAAGGGCTATCTATGCACTGACTTTAAAAATAAAAGTATGGATAGGTTAAAAGTAAAAGAATAGAAATAATACATGCAAATTCTACTCAAAAGAAATTTGGAGTGGCTATATTAATTAATATTAGACAAAGTAAACATCAGAATAAGTACTATTAGCAAGGATATCAAGAAACATGAAATAAGGACAAAGGATCAATTCATCAAGAAGATATAACTCTCCTAAATAGTATATATGCATATTTAATAATAGGCTTCCAAATTTGATCTTGATATATCCTAAGAACAATCCTGTTTGTGAGATAATTCTGAAACAAGAAATATTGTTTTAGTCAGTGCTTTCACTACTTTGACTAAAAGACCTGACCAGAACAATTATAGAGGAGGAAGAGTTTATTTGAGGGCTCACAGTTTCAGAGGTCTCAGTCCTCCAACAACAGGCGCCATTTCCTGGGGTACCAGGTGAGGCCAAGCATCATGGTGGAAGAGTGTAGCAGAAGGAAGCAGCTCATATGATGAGCAGAAAGCAGAAAAAGAGACTCCACTCTCCAGATGCAAAATATATATCCCAAAGCCACATCCCCAATGAACCAGTTCCTCTAGCTGTACCCCACCTGCCTCCAGTCACCACTTAGTTAATCCCACCAGGGATCAATTCATTGATTAAGTTAAGGCTGTACCCCATCATTTCTCTTCCAAACCTTCCTGCATTGTGTCACATGTGACCTTTTGGGGGACATCACATCTAAACCATAAAAAATATCAAAGAAATATGAATTTCCAAGGCATAATCATATCATTATATATATTCTTTAACACAGCAGTTTTCTTAGTTTGTAATTGGTGAAATAAATCTCTAAGAAAAGAGCTAATATGAGTGACCGGTGAGGCAGCTCCTGCTCTAGCACGTGAGTAGTTTGACAACAGAAAAGTATTGAGGGTTAGATCTTTCAGAATGCTTGGGTGCAGACATGAGTCTTGAATTTACCTTTTATAATATGGAATTTAAAAATCAAAGCAGAGATAGAAAAATTTTATCAGCAATATATGGAAATTCAGTCTTACTCAACAATTCAAATCTGTTTGGTAGACATTAGGTTTAGAAGGATTTGTTTCTTGTATTTATTCTTTCTTTTATTCAAATCACCATTCAAATTTCAGCTTGGGGAATTTCTTATGCAATTTTGTAAAGGGCAAATCAAATTAAAAGTAAAATTAACCTGTTTGATTATTTTTTTATTTAAACTAAAACAGATTTCTACTGTTCAATGTCAGTTTCTGCAGTTTTATTTTGCTACTACTGTTCAATTAGATTTCCTTACATCTCTGATTTTTCATACTAAGATGCCTTTCAAAATTTCACAGTATGTTAAAATATAGTTCTTCCTTTTAAAAACTGTATAGTTGAAGCATCTCATCAAATACTTTCATGTGTTTTTAAATGATGTTGGTCCATACAAATATAAAAGATTAAGTAATTTTTTAAAAAATTATTCAAAATCTGAACCCTGCTTTTTGTGGAGAGACAATTTCCAAACTGTTACTTTCACCATATTGCTATACATTATATTAAAGTGTAAATACCATTAATTGCTATTTCTAAAACACAAATTATAAATGAGCATGCACAAATAAAATCAATTGCCTTAGAAAGAAGATTACATTGTATATTTAAAAATGTAGTATAAAATACATGATCTGAGAAACTTTAATTCATTGGGCCAGACAATACATGTTCGTTAAGTTCATGCTACCTACTGATCCCAGCACTGGGGAAACCCAAGGGATTAAAAATACAAATGGGTCTCTGCTTTAAGCTGTTTAGTAGAGAAGACCAAAATATTCTTGTCACAAAGTAATTTGAGCTTTGCAAGCACTGTGAAAAAAATTGTGAAGCACAAAGCATGTCCTTATATAAAGGGAGTCTGTGGAAGTGATACTTCCTCTAAGATCTGGGGAATGGGTTAGAATCACTAGGGAAAAAGAGAGGGAAGGAAGGTCTAGGCAGAGAAATTAGGTTATACAAAGTCCCTGGGGCAACAAGGCTATGATAAATAAAAGGAACCAAAAGAAAATTGTTTTCACTGAAACTGAGAGAGCAAAACAAGTTTGGTAGAGATATAGCTAAAAATGTTGATATGGCTACATTATGATAGTCAACATACTCTCTGTAAAAACTTCTCTTTTTTATAGCAAGAGTAATGGGAAGCAGAAATAGAGTTTGACTTAGGGAAGAAAATGATCAAAATTGCTTTTAGTTTTGTTTTGTGGTACTGGGGATTGAGCTCAGGAACACTCTACCATTGATCTACATACATCCCTAGCCCCTTTTTTATGTTTTTAATTCTGGGACTTGATCTCACTAAGGTGTTGAGTCTGGCCTCAAGCCTGTGATCCTCCTGCCTCACTCCCTGAGTGAATGGGATTATAAGAGTATGCCACCAAGCCCAGCTTCAAAGTTGTATTTGAGAAGATTCCTAGATCTGTAGAGAATGAAATGGAGATAGGTATGAATTCATTTTGTACTGCCTGGGAATTTTAATATACAGAATTCTATGACATCCCCTGCTATGGTCTGGATAATTGTTCTTAAAAGGCCCATCTGTCAAAAGTTTTATCCCCAAGATTGTGGCACCATTAGAAAGTAGTAGAACAGTCAGGAGGGAAGCCTTAGTGGAAGAAAATAAGGTCACCAAGGGTGTGTCCTTGAAGTGGATATTGCAACCTTGGCCCCTTCCTCTCTTTGCTTCTCAGTCATCATGAGTTGAATAGGCCACCTCTGCCATGTACTCCCACCACGATGTACTGTGATGCCACAGGCCCAAAGCAACAGGACCAAGTGACCATGGACTGAAACCTCTGAAACCATAAGTCAAAAGAAATTTCTCTGCCTTTGAGTTGATTATCTCAGTTATTTTTTTCACCATAACATAAAGTTAACTAATGTTAGCCCCAAAGTCCCAATCTCTTTTGTATACACCTTTTATAATCCTTTCCTTTGTTATTTGGGTAGTATTTATGATTATGATTGGATTTCACACCCACAGTTGGGTTATGTTACATGGCAAAGGTAAAGGGATCTAGACAGTCAAATTAAGGTCCCTAATCTGTTGACTTTGTGATCAAGTAAAGGGAGCTTGTCCGGTGCCTGACAGAATCCAGTGAGTCATCTATAAAGGGCTCTGTCCTTTTCTAAAAGAAGAGATGCAAACAGGACAGATTCTCACACTGGTCTTGAAGAAACAAACTTTTTTATTTTGACCTGCCTGTGGAGATGGCCAAGTGGCAGAGACTTAAGGCGAAAATCCAGGGGCCAGCAGAGTTCTCATTCTTAAAGCTACAAGGACCCATATTTGGCCAACAATCCAACTGAGCTTCAATTAAAACCCCGAGCTCTAGATGAGAAAGCAACATGATCAACACCTTGGTTTGAACCTTATGAGACATGAAGCAGAAGACCTGTCTGAACTTCTGGTTTATAGAAACCCTGAGATGATAAAGCCATGTTGGTTAAGTTGATAATCAGGGTAATTTGTTATACAGCAAAGAACGCTAACATGCCAGTTCTTACGATAGACCAAGTGAAAGAAGATGATATCATGACCCAAGATGATGGTGGTAGAATTAGAATAAGACACTATCTAGAGGGATTTAGGAAATGGAACATGAGCACTTGAAAGTAAAATGGATACAAGCAATAAAGAAAAATGTTAGGGATGACCCCAAACTTCCTAGCTGGATCAGCCAGGTCCACCATCTACAATTATTTAGACAAGGAATGCCAAGAGAAGACTGGACAGTTAGAGACTGATGACCTGTGAATTTCAGCATTTTAAATGTTAGGAGACTTGTAAACAGTTCAGATCTAATGTTTCAAAGTGGTTATGAGAAGTAAATGATATATCATAGTGTTTGTCTCAGAGTAAGTATGAACTATTTAAAGAGAAGACAGGAAATTTTAATAAAAATAGAAGTTGAGGAAAGAGGGAATGTGAGTTGACCATCATAATGTGGTAGAATTGATGGTTACTTGAGATTGGTGATTAGGAATTTATGACGGAATTAACATGCTTGCTTTGAGACTCACACATGCAACTTTGTGAACTTGCTTTTCATGCAAGTTCTGTGAAAATGGACAGTGGAATTCCTTTTCCGGTGATATTTTCCAAATGAATAAGATAAAAGGAAATAGGAGAACAGGTGTGTAGGCCATTGGTATAACTTTAATGGCCCTACTAGAGATAGACCTTATTATGAATAGAGAGAAAATATAACGAAACCAGACAAAAAGAAAGACGTAATTTGTCAAAGAAGTAAGTCTAAATTATTTAAAAGAAAACAAATAAACATGTCAATATAATTAAGTAGGTAAATAAATGCTCTGAAAGGAATTTGACATTTAGCTATTTAGTTCTGAGTTTTGTTGTCCATATCAGTTATCTGCTTCAGAAATCTATGAAAAATTATTGACATCACATTTAAAGAAAAATTTCTATCAACTTATTTTTTTTACCCTTTCCTCTTAAAAATTAAGAAAAAAGGCAGTCATATTTTAGGTATGATAGCAAACAAAAGCCTTCTATATAAGTACATGTCAGCCCTCCATATCTGCAAGTTTGGCATCCTCAGATTCAAACCAGCTACAAATGGAAAATGTAGTTAGGACTATACTTGTGAAACATGTACAGACCTTTTATTTTTGTTATTGTTTCCTAAACAATTCAATTCACCAACATTTACATAACATTTATGTTGTATTAAGTATTGTGAACAATCTAGGATGATTTAAATTATTCAAGACAATGTACATAGGTTATGTGCAAATACTATGGCTTTTTATACAGGGGACAGGAGAATTTATGTATTTTATATTAATGGAAGTCCTGAAACTTATACCCACAAATACTGATGGACAAATGTACTATCTTTGTTTATAGGGAAAAAAACTTTGATGAACTTGACATCCAGATAATACATAGTCTATGAAGTATGGCTGAGTTTGAATATATATGCTACTTATGTGACATTGACCTTGGGCAAATTACTTTGCTGAATTCTATTTCATCATCTCTAAAGTATGGATAATAATAGATAACTTAGCTTATAACTAATAGGGTTTTCATACTAATTAAAAGATAGAATGTACTTAACACAAAATTTGATACTATCTGTGAAATAAAACTACATATTTTTAAATTTTAACTTTATTGAAATTTTATGTGTTTAGAAAGTCAATAGGAAAATGATGATATGGGACAATAGAACTAAAGATAATATATTACATGGGGAATATATCATATAGTATGACTGGCCCAAAATATCACAAAAATTTCCAAATGACTAGGATGCCAACATCCATTGGCACAATCATTATAAGTAGGGATACATATAGTTGGCATTCAATAAACCTTTAGTAAATGAGTAAGAAGGAAAATTCCATGCTGATTATTATTAGATAATTAATAACACATTAACTTTAAAGCAATTGCCACATTGCTCTTAATTATTTGGCCTCACTTAAAAAACACAATATGATTCAGATGGAAATTTCAGCTTGAAAAAGTCTTCCATTATAGTGGGAAACTAAAGCAAAATGAACAAAAACAAAGAAAAGCAGACTCACTTCTTTCCTTTAATAATTGGCTTATTAGAAATTGCTCTCTTCTCATGTTGCATGTGGAATAATTAGTGTTAAACGATTTGAGTTTGTTAGACAGTGAGATTGGATAAATCAGAACAATAATTCATAGGGCATAAGGGCTATCAAATTAGTTATTCAGCAAATGCTCCTTTTATATTACCCATGGGCCCTGATTTTTCATTTTTTAATTTATTTTCCATGTGCACCTGTTTAGCTGTTAGATTTCATCCCTGCCCCATTATGGCCTGTTCCTCCATTTCTTAAGGACTGCACACACAGCAATATTGCAAATTAAAGCATAGGGAGTAAGGCCAAAAGAGTTTTCAAGAGAGGGAAAGATGAAAGGAATGCTATAAATTACTCACAGAAAGTTGTTATATTACAGTAACAGTCAATATCTTCAGAAAATATGCCAATTTTTATAAATATGGTCTGGCAATTTAACGTTGCCATAATGATTTGTTAGGTTTAATTACAGACTAAGTATGTGCCTATTTTCTGAGGGAAATATACAACATTAATCTATTTCACTATCCTACAAATCTCACAATAACTTTCTGTGTGCTATATGAAATTGGCAAGAGCTATCGTCCTCTAACATGTGACATTTTCATTTTAAGGTTAGGTTCTGTTACTCAATTGGCTCACCTTATCTCTCCTATGACATCAACACAGTACTTGTATGGGAAGTTGCATTCATCTGTTCTACCCAAAGTAAACTTGGTATAGACAGTGTATCCTCCTATTGACCTAGAATAATCTCATTCCTGAATATATACTAGATAGACAACAGAAAAACGAAATCAGACTACTGATCAAATAGAGCATAAAAGTCTCTGGAAGAAAACAAAGGTCTTAGAAACACTGTGTTGAATTTTCTTTTGCTCCTTCCAATTTTTATTTGTTTGAAGTCATATTCTACACTTTAATAATTTATTACTCAGAGGTTACATCCTTTCCATGTCTACATTTAAGTCTGGGCACAGAGGAAATAGTATAATGATGATATGAGACACTAGAGCAAAATATCATACGTTAGGATGTCTAACCTAAAGCACTCTAAAACTTTCTAAATGACAGGATACCAGTATCAATCAGCATAGTAGATAGGTATGTGTATAGTAGAAATTTAACAAATCTTCTTAGAAAATCTATGGAAAAAAGTAGCGTCATATTTAAAATTAAAATTCAACTTCATAGTGACCTAAGCAGGCAACACACAGCTCATGGATTTTAACACTGTAGTCTAGATGTCAAAGGGGATAAAAATTCATGGAACTATGATATTGATCTTTTAAATACTGGCAGACACAATTATTACTACAAACGATAATTCTAGCTTTTTTGTCACCAGAATGAAAATGTTCCATAATGACAAAATTTCAGAACATTTGAGAACAAATGGACCCACCATGAAGAACAAATCTCCACCATTTTATGAAGTAAGAAAGAAAGTGTGGGTAAATGTTACTTGATTCATTATGAGTACCATAATACAGAGAGTTCAAAACTTTCTCAAGCCATATAATGATACTAAAACACAGTATGCTCTTTAAAGTCTGGGAGAGTAGAAAGCTTGAATTTACATGAAAAACATTTTATAATCCATCTCTACTGTCAGCATTACATAAATTGATTTTTCAAAAGGTAAGATCTGGCTGGGCGCCTGTAATCCCAGCAGCTCTGGAGGCTGAGGCAGGAGGATGGAGAGTTCAAAGCTAGCCTCAGCAACTTAGTGAGGCCCTAAGCAACTCAGTGAGACCCTGTCTCCAAGTAAAATACAAAATTGGGTTGGGGATGTGGCTCAGTGGTCAAATTTCCCTGAGCTCAATTCCCAGTACCCTCCCCCCCAAAAAAAGGTAAGCTCTGTGCTGTGAAAAATAAGTAAAACAGAATAATGAAACAAAACAAGCAAACACAATTACAAAACAAAACAGTATAGGGAGATTTAGAATTTACACCATAATCAGATTCAAGATCTAATTTCAGTCCTGATGAAAGCCAAAGTACCACCTAAAGCAAGGGATTGGATTGAACCAACATAAGTTTTCCAATACTGGTTGTCTTTAATTTTATTTAACAAAGAAAAGGAAAGCAAGAAGGAGGGTTAGGAACAAAGGAAGGGAGAGAGAGAAGGGAAAATATTGCAGCTCAAATTACCAGAATATTTGATTATAAAACAGGGCATGATGAGCCGGGTGCAGTGGCACAAGCCTGTAATCCCAGCACTTTGGGAGGCTGAGACAGGAGAATCGCGAATTCAAAGCCAGCCTCAGCAACGGCGAGGCGCTAAGCAACTCAGTGAGACCCTGTCTCTACATAAAACACAAAATAGGGCTGGGGATGTAGCTCAGTGGTCGAGTGCCCTGAGTTCAATTCCCAGTACCAAAAAAACAAACAAACAAACAAACAAAAAATAACAGGGCATGATCATTAGGCTACCAAAATTAGGCAAATTAAAAAAAAGCAAAACAGAGACGTACCAAGAAAGCATAATGACAACAGGTTTCAATGAAAACAAGAAAATTGCCCAAGACAATAGAACATATATATAAAAGGAAAGTGTTAAAGTGCATGATTTTTTAGAAGTGTAATAAATGGTGATAAATTATTGATTTGAAATTTTTATTGTTTCCATTAAAAATATGTGAATCAGGATTGATCTTTGGCTTGACCACCATGGGAAAGATTTTAATAATATGTTATATTTAAACAATAACATGTTACAATGATTTGGTGGAGTTCTATGGTCGCATGTAAAGTACTACACATCTAATTGCAATGGATCTAGGGTTTGCCAGGGATAAAATCAGAATGATATTGTCTGCACCCAAAACAATGAGTTAACAACTAATGAAATGGATAAGAAACAGCTCAGCACAATACAGGGCTCAGAGTTACAAATATTAAAACTTTGTTAGTACCATTGCCACTTTCTTAAAAATGACAATAAAACAGTATGGAAATTAAATACTTAAAATAATATTTTCCACTCATACAAACTACATAAAATTCATGGATTTAAAGTTCATCTAAATTGTATGATTCAGAACCATTTATATAGCATGAAATACAGCTCGTAAAAAATTCATTAATTCCAAGTGAAACAAGTAAAGAAACATGGAACTGCAGAAATGCATAATTTCCAGGTATACAGAGTATGACCAAAGAAAGAAATACCTTACACAACTAGGAAAAAAATCTGCATTACTTAATAGAGCAGGGAACCAATTAAGAACAGTCCCCTATCTGGTTTAATTAGGCTAACTACAGGTAAGGGAATCCTGTGGTACAGGGAGGAGCATTAGGTGGTGAATTCTCACTGTATCTCTTTCATCTATGACCCCTCCACTGTGACAACATTGAAGATATGTAGTGCTTGACTTTCACCTACGATTGCCCTTTTAATGTAGAATTGAAATGAATTAAACATTTCCACATTACTAAAAAGTAACTCCAGGAGTACCTCAGTGCTGTAAAGGAAGTAACAAATATCTTGTTCTCCTAATTATTTTTCCAGATTATCACCATATTATAGCACATCAATGTTTAATTTCAGCTTTAGCAAATTGATATCTTGCAAAAATCTGTGTGCTGTCTTGATAAGAGAAGAAGTAATACACATTAATCATGCAGTGTCGAGAAAGCTTTAAAATGCTGTTGAAAGATGAAATCAGAAGGTGGAAAGAACAACTTTATTTTCTTTTCTGTGTGGTTGTTTAGGTGTAACTCAGTCTTATTCCTTAAATTGCTCTACTTTCAAGATAACAAAAAGACAAGCTTGATAAAAACTGGATTTTCTCTATTTCTTTCCTCTCTCACATATTGATTTTAGTAATTAAGCAATAACAAAAATCCACAAGGGGGCAGGAAACTAAAAAATAAAAGTTTCTAGTTTTGCTAAAACATGCACACAATACACACATATAATTATATACAATATGAATACACATGTATATATATATTCATGAATGCAAACATACAAGAACTAACAGTAAATACAGCTCAACTTGTTTTGATGAATGTGTAATTTTACTTGAAATAAGAAGAGATGCTACTATAATGCAAATATATGAAAACTTAAGATCTGGGAGGAATGATCTCTTTAGTAGTTTAGTTTACATTAAAATTCTTCATGTAATTTTTTTCTATGTTCTCAAATAAATGTTGCCCATATTTAATGTAACATTTTAATAAAAAGAAATTGTTTTATAGATCTCTGGAATGTTGAAGTTACCAAGAATTCAAGGACAGAAAAACAGGACATTATAGGAATTAAGGAGATTTTGTTCTAGGAAATGACTGTAAAAACAACATAAACGATGACAAAACTTCTCAGGCCATGTTCTTTCTGACAATCTGCTCTTCAAGCAAGATTTCATTTATTTTATTTTTAATTAATTAATTTATTTATTTATTTATTTTGGTATATACACAGAACAGGAATAATAAATAATGTATCAAGACAATTAGAGGAGATAATTATTACAAATTAATGTTAAAATTCCAAATCATGATATGTGTATATGTAGTTTTGTATATCTTCTTAAAATATATTTATAACTAATTCTTTACTCCTAGTATGTACCTACCTATTTCCTATCTACCTATTCCCTTAAAGCATCTCTTCAGTTTTTGTGACTATGCAGTAAGGAAGATTATGAGAATACCAACAAAGACAGAAAAGGAACATATCTTAATGTTAGGATTGCATAACAAAGCAGAGGAGGGCCGAAAATATCATACCTTCTCATTGGCTTTGGTATATTTGTTTTTATTTGGCCATATCAATGAACAGTCTGTTGAGTATTTTTTCTTTTATACACACCACTTCAGTGAGCCTTACTCTCCATAGCATTTCATTGGTTAAATAATTTCTTTCACTGATTTTAGTATGAACAACACATTTAGGATTAGATTTTCTGATTTCTGTCTAAATATAAACGCACAATTTCAACAAAGCAATAAGGATTTTGATTTTATTATCTCTCAAGTATTGTCAGATCACTGTGTCTGAAATGACTTTGTATCTGATAGTACAACAATGAATGACATTCAAGACTTGAAATTAATATAATAATACTGTTACCACTTATGTAAGTATATTTCAAAGACATTCAGAGAAAACTTAGCTTTTCATACTTTCCATAAAAAGTTCAATATTGTTCAAAAAATGTTTATTAAGCACTGACTCTAGGCACTTAAATTATACTCAACATTTTGGAAGGATACAAAAAAGTCAGAACATATTTAATTTTCCCAAGAAGAATTGGAAATTTTGCACATTGTTACTGAGTGACTCAGGAAAAATTCAGAATGAGGATTTGTATGTTTTGACAAAAACATATAGTGAGGTGTCTGGGTTTGTCTATAATGAATACTAAGTGAGAAATCTGAGATATAATTGAGATCAGAAGCAATTGTTCAATTAACTCATCTAATTCAAATGTCAGAAGATCCACAGTGGTAAGCTGTACTTACCCCTTTTTAAGTTCTTATATGTAAGAATTTCCAGCAGCATGGGCTGGGAATTGAGCATTTAGATTGGAGGAAAACTGTAATCTGTAATACAACACAAATTAAATGTTATAGAAGCAACAATAAGCAGATTTTCTTACAATATGGTAACAATTGATTGCAAAAATTTTTAATAGTACAGTGTGAAATGTAGAAAGGCAGTTGTGCATCCAAACACAAAACGAAAGCTGAAAGTTAATTTATGGGGGGAAAAAAAAAAGGAAAAAGAAAAGAAAAGAAAAAGGAGAACACATCAGTAGGGAAGTCTACAGCTCTTCTTTACACTCTAACGCAGGGGACCATCAAAACGTATCATTATCTACATCGAGTCATAATAATAGGCCTTTAAAATTTAATAAAAAAGACTCGGAGGCAAATAAACAGCGTTCGACATTTAAGGAGTGTGGTGAATCAGGTAGCGTTCTTTCTGAAAAGGCTGTCTGACGTAGTTGTTTATTCAGCAAAACAAAATTGTTTCCTGCGTTTGTTAACAAGCCTGGCTTTGTGCTACACAGACTTCTGCCGGGCTGACTCCTGTTTGGAACCGTTTCACACTAATTAGAAATAAGAGAAAAGGCAGCGTTCATAAGCACCACAGCTCCCGGCCCCTTTGAACAACTCTCTCCCAAAATTAACTCGGTTGTAACCCTGCGTGAGTAATAGCTTTGCGACAACAGTTTAGAGAAATACATTGTTAATAATTGTCATCTTGCTGAGCAAAATGCTGGGACAAATTTTACATAACAGTGCAAGAAGGGATAAAAAGGCGAGTTTGTGAAGCTTTGAAAGTTTGCAGTTCAATTTTGTTTCTAAGAGCCTTCTCATAATGATGTTGAAGACCATCACAAACAGGTTAGAAGGAAGAATTAGAAGCCATAAAAAAATGATTATGTGATTTGTAAAATTATATTTATGATAATTGTTTACACTGAAACCAATCTTAGAACTAATTATAAAAAAAGCAGTTTCTTTTAGATAACACATATGAATCAAAAATAGACATTTTAATCTGATGTAAATAATACACAAAAAATAGGTTATATTTATAATTAATAAATAGTAGAAATTTAGAAATTTCTGAATTACACCTTAAAATGTACATGTTTGTGCATAACACAGAGATAAAAAGAAAAGGGTACAATGGGGAAAATTTTTTGAGAGAAATGTAACCAATCTAGGGCTAAACCTACCACCAAGAAATTATAAAGTAAAAAAAAAAAAATCTTAAAAGAGAGATGTCACTCTTTGAAACAATTTATTCCACATGCATATTGTTTCTTTATAATGACAGGAGATTTCTAAATACTGTTTTCTGAGTATACATACATTCCCATGCCATATATCTCCTCTCAAAAAGTAAAGATCTATAAAAGAAGTGAAAATTGACACCAAATTATGCTAAGTGCATCTAAAAATATTTCACAATGAATCCCACTTTTATATAATAAGTATAATCCACCAATTAACAAAATAAATAAGTAGAAGGAAGATCTATAGAGTAGAGGAAGGCGACCAGGATAAAGAGGAGAGGAAAAGGGGAAGCACTGGGGAATGAAATGAACCAAATTATTTGCATGTATAAATATGTCACAATGAACCCCACAGTTGTGTATAATTATGTTATAAAATTGTTTAAAAGAAGTGTAAATTGATAATATGATGAGACCCCTGCCACTTTCAACTTCAAATTAAAATTCATTATTTGGTATGGGTTTATCTGCTAACTCAAGGCATGGTAGAGGGAGAAATTAGGTTCTGATTGCTAAGTTAGCAATCAAATTGAGATCAACACTATAGATAGACTGTTTTCCACAGAATCTTTCAGCCACTTAATCAAATAACTTTTTTATAGCAATTGGTTTCCAGGTTGTGGGGAGGGGTTACCAAAAAGAATCAGACTACTCCCTATCCTCAGGGAGCAGACACTGTTTAAAAAGGGAAAAGAAAATGTGCAATGATTAAATTGTACAATATGTTCTGGGCACATGAAGGAGCTCGGTTCCTCTAGAAGTGGAGAGAAGGCAGAAGCATGTTAAGGAAAGCTTCATAGAGAAGGCAAAACTTGAGATGAGTATTAAAATATAATAAAAGACGTATTTGTTGTAAAAAAATCACACCTAATCGGTACATCAAAGAGAAGCCTTCACTCCCATGATTGTTGCAGCACTATTCAAAAACTAATACACAGAATCAACCAATATATCCATAAATGAATAAATGGATAAAGAAAATGTGGTAATCTGGCAATTGGAATATTATTCAGCCACAAATAAGGATGAAATCCTGACATTTATGGCAACAGGGATGGAGCTACAGGACATTATGCTAAGCAAAACAAGCCAGGCATAGAAAGACAAATACTGCAAGCATATTCATATGTAGAAGCTAAAAAGTCCATCTTGTGGAAGAAAAGAGTAGAATAGAGGTTATACTAGAGGTCAGAAAGGACAGGGAGGAGTAGAGAGGGAGGCAGATGGGTTAATAGTTATCAAAATACAATTAGGTAAGATTAGTAAGTTCTAGTGTTCCATAGAACAATTGGGTGACTATAGTTTACAACAAAGTACTATATATATATAGTATAAAAATCTAGAGTTTGGAGTTTCCCAACACATAGAAATGATAAATGTTTAAAGAGATAAAAATGATAATTACCTTGATTTTATCATTATATATTGTACATATGTATCAAATTATCAAACTGTGCCCCATAAATATATTCAGATAAAAATAAAAATTGAAAGTTTATTTCAAAATGGACTTATTCCCCAAAGAATCCAACAGAAGGATGATATGAATAGAGTTTTCCAAGTGAACTAGAGAAAAAAGAATACCTTGATAATGAAGGGTTATATTATTCTTTTACATTATATTTTATACCATATTAATTGGCAGATTTCCAAATTCAGTTCAATTCATCAGATAGGTGTTGGTGACATATGCAATGCCCCATACTCTAGGAAAGGTGTCTAGAAATGGACTGGACACCATGAGAAACTTGTAATTAAATGACAGATTAACACCAAGGGCCATGTGAAACAGAGGAAGATTTAAAAGACTTCAGCGATACAAAAGTTGAAAAAAATTATTTTGTCTGGCAATCAACATATGATTAAGAAAACACCATATGGGGACAGCTTAGACATATGCTTCTAGGCACAGAAAGATCCATAGCTAGGTGAGTAATGAGAAAAGAGAAAGTGTGAATTATTAAAGTCACCTGGCAGGAAAGGGGGAGATGTATGAAAACAGTAACATTGATTCATTTTAGTGAGTTGAAGTAATAGTATTGGCTTTTCATGTGTATTTGTGTTTTTCCTGAATGTGATCCTAACAGGTAACTAAGATTCAGAATAAATTTACTGTAATTGTTATTAGCTGAATTCTAAAAGAAATTAAGGGACAATCTATTTCTTTAAAATGATATATATATATAAATAGTTTAATTAGATATATTTAAAATGAATTTGTTGAATGTAAATGCACTGAAAATTTACAAAAATCATTACTACTTTGTACAAACCTACCAGGAGAAAAAGTTGTACATCAGATATTAATATAGCAAAAGCATTCTTTTTCAGAAGTTAGTCTCTTAATTTCTGTTTCTGTGAAATTAATATTTCAGTGTATTTACAGTAAACACTGTCTAGAACATAGCAGTATTCACAGCAACTTTAACAAACTTTTTTTAAAAGAACTTTGTTTTCTATTTGCATATTTCACTCTAATTTCATCTGAAATTGCAGTGATGCTGAGAAATTACTGGAATTTATAGATTTTAACCCAATTAAATACTCTTGTTATGAAGCAAGACACTGTGCCAAATTAAGAGAGTGCTCCAATTCTAAATTTTTTGGTACTAAGATTTTCTATCCATTTCTGATATGTATAGAGAAGCAACCAAGTTAAAGTCATAACTGAGGATCATTAACAGAGATTTGCAAATTTAAGGCAAGGAAACCCTTATCTTAACCTTAAACCTTTGCAGCCCATTGCACACTTATAAAACTAGGTCAGAACTCTTTCAAAGAATCTTATAGGTTTTTCTGCCATTTTAACAAGTCCATAATAAATCCCATTCTTACACTAACAAAAAAGAAAAGTATAGAAAATGCTGGAAGGCAGGTCAGTACGTTTTAATACATTAAACTGCCAAAAGTGTCTTCCAAACTTAGTACCAGGTTAGTGAAAGAAGGTCTACATTAGTTAGTATCCAAAAAGTTAAGGTCATTCTTAGATATTTACTGAAGAAGACAGAGTTGCCTGGTTGCATGTGTGTAAACCCTGGAGACAGATTGACTGAGTTCAAATCTTACTGTCTCTCATTTGTGAGTTCTTGGGCAAGGTATTTAGCAAGAAAGTCTTAGTTACTGAACCTATAAATTGGGATCCATAAAAACAGTAACTTCCTTGGAGTAGTTGTGTGAAAAAAATAATACACATTGTTCAGCATAGGCAAGTAATGTATGTGTGTGTGTGTGTGTGTGTGTGTGTGTGTGTGTGTATGTATGTATGTATAGGCTATGACCTATTTTATTTTTCCAGCAGAAAAATAAAATTTTTTTTGTTTTTTTTTGATTTCTTAACTAAGAAAACCCTAACCTTTAGTATTCATAATTCTTATTAGTTTATTACCGTTATTTATTTAAATTTGTACTGTGACTGTTCTTACTTCCTCTAAACTATAAGTTTCAACAGATCTGTTTTAACATCATTGAATTGAAGTAGAAAATCCAGGACACAGTTGAAACTCAAAAATAAATGAAAGATTTGGTGTTATCATGTCTCTATAGTATCATGTAAGTATAAAAACATTATTTTCAAAAGATTCCATTTAAAAGTTACAGTACTACAATGTTAACTATATTAATGATTTAACAATAGGTATTTCGATTATTTTGTTGGAAAAATAAAAAAAAATATTTTTGTATTGAATATGAGTAGGTCTAGCTAGAATCTAAGGGATTCTAATATAAAATTTGCTAATATCTAGAAAGGTACCTGAAAAAAACTAGGTGTTTGGTGAAAGGCGACAAAGATGATGATGATGATGATGATGAAGAAAATTAAAAAATTTTGTTTATCCCATGATTCCATTTTAGCTGGGTTTCTAAATCTTTTTAGCGATGTAGATAAACACACCCATAAACGTTTGTTAGGTAAGGAAAATGATCTCCCAATATGCCCCAAGTTCAGATATTCCAGGGTTTTCATGCTTTTCATGGTTCATTCATGACCTCTCCCTCATTAGAAACTCTGTTTTATTTGGGTTTTCTATATTATTGTTTCATTTCTCCTCTATACATTATCATGTTAATTATACTGGACACTAAAGCCTCCATCTTCTTCCATAAAGCTCCTATACGAATAAATGTAACCAGTGTTACAGAATTAACTGTATTGTGATTAATGAATGACATTTTAATCAGTATAGACCTAGAGAAAACATTATGTCTGATTTAGAAAAACAGAACACATTTTAAAATAGCAAACAAATGTTTCTTATGAATTTTTTCCATTTCCTACAATTTTATTGTTTAGTAGTTTGTGACTTATAAGTTACTGGAACTATACTGAATTCCTCTGTGCCTTTCTCCCTGCTTTTCCTACTGACAATATCTTATATACCAACAGTTTATTGCAAATGACTTAGTTTAAATGGCCTAATTGTGTATTTTATTTCATTTAGATTTAGAATATTAGTTCTCAAAAGTTTTTTTAAGTGAGAATGAAATCAGTTTATTGTTTACAAACTGAGTATTGTTCAAAAAGAGATATTCAAAATGTCCCCAAACATTTTTTAGTACTATGGCCTATGTCCCTGTAAGCAGCCAATGAAATACAGTCATGGAATGTGCTCATCTACCATTTCTGAAGGTCTGAAGGAGTTCATCTCAAAACAACCAGCATCATCAACAGCTGATAGCTCAGCTCTATGCCTGTAGCCTTGATAATATCCCCAACTATGATGGTGATGTTAAAACAGACGTAACTCCAGTACTTCCAAGTCTAAAGAGTAAATGCATTTCCTTTAGAGACAAACCCAAATCACTTCTTGTCTTGTACAAAGTTTGATTAGCTGCTGTGTTTTCTCTTATAATGATCTGAAGAAGAAGTAGTAGCCCAGAGCTACTAATGGCATGCATGAAGGACTCTCGTCATTGCAAGCAGTCTGCAATGGGACACTAATGGTAAATTATGTGGTTTTCTAGGCAATGTATTTCCCTCCTCTGTCAGTAAGTCACCTTAATGCCAAAGAAATCAAAATTTTTTAACTATTAACTCCAGTCTGCAGTAAGAGAATGACAGATCAGCCTTATTCCATACCCAGTTAAATAAATGATCTGAAGTGTATAAACTGTATCCAAAGGATAGCAGAGACATATTCTTTTATGTTTTCCAGTTTTAGTGTAATTTGATTTTTGTTCCAGTGTTTTATGTGTTTTAATTTATGTCTACATTCTATAATTTTCATCAAACTCTCTGGAAAATCACGAACAATATATATGTATTAAAATTACAAGTCTAAATGAAAAATGGAAATAATTGTTATGAAAAATAACATCTCAGATTAAGAATAGATATTTGAATTGTTTTCAGCCTATACATCACAAACTATTATGCTAATATTCATCATGTGCCTATATTTTCAAGTATAGCTAGCAAAGACTATTAATTTATCCATATAGTCCTTTTTATAAGAATCACGTAAAATGTGTATCAATTATATTTTTTCTAACTCTATCAAATGCCTTGTCTGAGCTAATTATTTCCATCCCTTTACCGCACATTAGTTCATTATATCATTTGAAATCCAGTTTCTGCCACAGAAATTATTTTAAGACCACTATTTCCCATTCTTTCCTGGCTGAATACATTTTGCTCAGAATAAAAGTCATAGAAAAAAGTCCTTGGCTGCATAAAAGTCCTTTGTTGGTGCTTTTGAACTCCCTGGTCGTGGACTACAAAGAGTCGGGCGCTCTGCCTCTCACCCCTGTAGAACAGAAACGGTGCCTTTTGTGGATCTGGATATACAGGATACATTACTGAGTGCCTTTAAAAGCTTTGTGAACCTTGATGGAAATCAGAGGTGAAAATGACAGTTCAAATGTCTGGTCTGGGTTTAAAAGATCCATGGTAATATATTTTTCTTCATAACAGATGCAGATAAAATAGTGAGAGTTGTTCTACCAGTAAAAGCAGGCTCAGACTTACGGTCACCACACTTTGTACTCCAGAAAGTCATAGCCCAGTGCACTTGGGAAGCAGACTCACCTGCTAGGGGTGCTGCTAGGAGCAAGGAAATGTTATTATGCTTATCGGGATTGGATAAGATTCAGCTCATCAATGTCTTTAAATTCTGAGATGAATTTTTGATGGAAGTTACCTACTTCACAGTACAGTTACTATTTAATCATAGTTAAATTATTCATAATAATCTTGAAGATACTTGAATTATCAGTACTTAAGTCAGTACTTAAGTCAGCCAAAATAGGAGCCCCCTGGATATTGGTTTCATTTAAACGAAATTAGTTTGGAGCTGTGTGTGTTTGGATTCATTCAGGGAAGCAGCGGCACAATGAATGTATGAAAATGAAGAATTTATTGTATGGATTAGATATTCAATAATACACATAATAAGCTGAGAAAATGGAGATATGGAAGAAAGAAGGAAGAAGACCAGAGAAAGAATCAAGAATTACTCCTGCTGAAGCCCTGTCATGAATTAACAGGTCAGAGATTACAGGGATATCTGAGAAGCCAATCACATCTAGTTTTCAAAATGGGGACCAGGGTATTTACTGATCAGCAATAAGCAAAACAGTGTGCTAACTGGTAGGTCATGAGTACCTGTGTGCATTGCCTATGAGTGGATGCCACCTCTGTGGCCCCAAGGCAAGCATATCTTTGGACCTGAGGCCATTGGTAGTCAGCAATGCCATCAGACCAAAAGACAACATGGATGTAGACCTGGGAAGGATGAGGACAGGATGGGACCTCTGGCGACTTCGGTGCCTGTTTATCACTCTAGAGAATCCATGAACTACTAGTAAGAGAAGTTACTTACTCCACCTTCCAAATTTCAAACAAGCTCCCCTTTAGATCAACTTTAATCCTAAAATTTACAGGGATGCTT
>CM053399.1:118160372-118176327 GCA_028644305.1 Xerus rutilus
GTAAATGCCATGATTTTATTTTCTTTTATTGCTGAATAATATTCCATTGTGTATATGTACCACAATTTCTTTATCCATTCATCTATTGAAGGGCATCTGGGTTGCTTCCATAGTTTTGCAATTGTGAACTGTGCTGCTATAAACATTGAGGTGACTGCTTTATTGTAGTGAGCTTTTTTTAAATCTTTAGGGTATAGGCAGGGATGCTTATTTTTTAAAAACCTGGTTTTGATTTAACTAAATTGACAATAGTGCAATTCAGCCCAAAGGGGTTCTTTCCAATGGATATAAAAACAATATTTGTATTAAAATTACAAATTAAAGTCATGGTTTCCAGATGTCAGGACCATTTCCTTCCCAACCTTCACAATTCTGCTGGTCTCCTCAGTTATTCAGTGTTCTTTGAGAGGCTGAAAAATCTTGTCTAGAGAAGCTCAGGAATTCTTAATGCTTTTTCCCCTCCATCCTAGACTTTGTGAGGAAAGCCTCATGTTCATTTATTTAGGCACCCACTTGAGACTTCCATATTTGATTTAGTTTGTATTCCCTGGAAAGGTAGGACTGGGCCAAAAATGTAAGATGTAAAATAATGGCCAAGCATGTTATTTTCTGCCATCTAGATATTGGAAATCTGGGACAAAAAGAGCAAAATGTAGGGAATGATAAGGAGCATTATAACAAAATACACTGGTCACCTTGGCAGCAACTGGACGCTTGATGCTGTGAACTGAATGAAATGTGTCTTTAGAGACTTCTGCAGGGACAAAGATCATTTACCCAGTGACATCATTCACCGATAGATGCCCCATAGACTATTAACTCTTTTTTGTATTTAAATATCCAATACATCTGGAACTGATTTTTGTGTATGGTGTGAGAGAGAATTAAGATTCATTCTTTTCCATATAGATATACAATTGATACAGCATCATACACTGAGAAGAGCTTGAATTCCTCTCTTTTATTTTCATTTTCAAAGTTTCCAACAGTTATTAATTCTCACAATTGTTTTCCCTATATATTATTTAGCTGCGGCAGTCACTTCATAATCAAATTACTTCCTTCCACTCAGCTGCAGGTGAGCATCTTAGGGACCATGTAACTGTTGCATAACAAGGGAGTTTAATGCAGATGCTTTATTAGGCTATGTGCTCCAAGGCACAAGAGTGAGGGGTTGTGTGAATAATTTATAAAGTGGTAATCCAACATTAGATTATTGGTTTGGAGACTTTTATGTTTGACTAGTTGTTCAATCCCATGGACTTCCTAAATCAATCTCATGACTTAGGAGAAGAAAGAACTATTCATTTCTCCATTGGATCACATCTTTTTCTTGATCAAATGTGACTTCACAGAGCATTGACACACTTGTGTGGCCAGGTTGCACATCTGTGAGTTCTAAGATGTCCCTGAGCATCTATACCATGGCACAGCTCTAGGGCAAAAGTTAAGCAAGGCAATTCTTGAGCATAGAGAAAGAGCTGTCAACTTATGTCTGTCTTTGGTTGATTGGGGCTTGTACAGAGTAGTCATAATACCAGTGCTGAATAGGAAGTAAGGCAGAGTAGACAAGATTCTGTATGATGCTCAAGAAGTTTCCCTTACTCCACCTCTTCATCCAAAAGCACAAGAAGGAGAGGATTTCCTGAGACCGCTTAAGAACCAGTCCAAAGATTCTAAATACCCCACCTCTACCTGCAAATTTATATAGGGATATGTGCAGAAGAGGAAGAGAAACGTCTCTGGGAACTTCTCAGAGACAGAGTGCAACAAAATCCTTCTAGCCTCTCTTAGCCGGGCGCGGTGGCTCAAGCCTGTAATCCCAGCACTTAGGGAGGCTGAGACAGGAGAATCTTGAGTTCAAAGCCAGCCTCAGCAATAGTGAGGTGCTAAACAACTCATTGAGACCCTGCCTCTACATAAAACACAAAATAGGGCTGGGGATGTGATTCAGTGGTCGAGTACCCCTGAGTCCAATCCCCAGTACCAAAAAAAAAAAAAAAAAAAAAAAATCCTCCTAGCCTCTCCTGTCAAGGATTTGTCTTCATTTACTCAACTTTCTTTGGAAGGATTGGTGTTTACTTTTCAACCATGCTTTCTTCCCTTCTTAAAGACTCATGACAATTATCTTAGGTTCTGTCTTTTGTTTTCAAAAGTATATTTTTTGGAAACTAAAAACAAACATATATAACTTTTAAAGCATCCCATTCTCTTTCAAGTGTCTGGTACTTGGTCATGTATTTCAGGACTTCAAGTACATTGTTTCTGCTTTGGATGGCAAAAGTCTGCTTAAAAGTTTAGAATTTCATTCTTTGTTCTTTTTATATCCTCACTACCCTGAGGGTGATTCACAAGGAATGCTTTTGAATGGACTGGGAGAATGGGAATAAAATGAATGAAAACAAATGTTTAATTTAAAATGTGGCCCCATTGCACTGCTCTGGTAGGCTAAAGATAGGCTGATGTCTCCTACTGATGCATAAAAAGGAGGAAACAGCAGTCTATACCATAGCCCAACAGAGAATACTGGGATTGAATTTTGAATATGATGTGGTCCTTCCTTCAGTCTATTTCATTCAATGTGAGGGAGAAGTGAAGAGTTTCTTTGCTTTTCTAGCTTAGTGGGTTTCCACCCATGGGTAAGGCTTGCTGCCAAAACCTAACCTAAGCTGCCTCTGAACATGCAACCACACTCACATACACATCCCTCTGTTTAATATTTTCTAAAATCTTTATTTGCAGATCTAAGAACTAACTTTAGTGAAAGTCGTCAATTGAATAAATGTTAACATTTTTGCTAAGTTTCAAACTTGAATCAGATTTTCAGAGACTGGCTTGCTTCCTTTGGCACGGTACCTGATGCTTACAACTTTATGTATCTTGCCTGGGTCTTTGGTTTTATTAACGTTTATTTATTACTCATGTTTAATTGTTGATCTACTTAAATATATAAAGAGCAACAAGCATGAGAAGAGAGACTTAAACTTAGTAAAACAGATAAAGACAGTGTTAAACACTAATAAGTGCCTAGGGAAGTTTGCAGTAAGATAAAATCTCTAAAGAATGTGATAACCAAGATAATGGAGAGAGGGAGCTGGCTACTTCCCTTATCTCCAATTTTTAGGTGAGCATCTAAACAGAGTGATCTTGGTTGTAAAGTAAAAACATGTACTTACAAAACATCTGAGGAACTACACCTGTGCAGTGGGCATATGTTATGATTTAGATAGGAGATGTCTCCCAAAAGCTCATGTGTGAGATAATGCAAGAAAGTTTAGAAGTGAAATGATTGGGTTATGTGAACCTTAACCTAATCAGGATGCTAATCCACTCACATGGATTAACTGAGTGCTAACTGTGGGCAGGTAGGGTGTGGCTGGAGGAGGTGGGGCACTGTGGATGTGCCTTTGGGGTATATATTTTGTCCCTGGTGAGCAAAATTCTATCTGCTTCCTGGTGCCAAATCCTAAGCTATTTTCCTCCTCCACACCCTTCTGTTGTGGTGTTCTACCTAACCTCATGTCCCTGAGCAATGGAGTCAGCCATCTATGGAGAGACCTCTGAAGCTGTGAATAAACTAAACTTTTCCTTCTTTAAAATTGTTCTTGCCAGGTGTTTGGATCACAGTGGCAAAAAAGCTGACTAAAACAGCATACAACTTATTCTATATATTCTCCTTGCTCATAGGCAGGAGGTGGACCTCCAATGTATGCTAGCCCACTTCTGCCAAGGAGTGTGTAAGTAATAGAATGTCCAAAACCTTTCTGTTGAGTCCTCCGATTTCTTTCTTTGGGATCAGTAAATGATATGCTTGGGGACTTTGCAGCCCTGGGGTTGAACAGATGGAAGCCTCAGAAATATAAACAGAATAAGACAAAGACAGAGAGTCCCTATGCCACTAAAATTAAATTTCTTGTGGTTTTTGCTTTGGGCTTTCAGGTGGAGAACTTAATACAGGAGAAGGAGAAGAAAGCCTACCTGTTTCAGTCAGGTTTTGTTTCAGAACGACTTAGAGGAAGAGAATTTTATTTTGGCTCATGGTATGGGAGGTCTCAGTCCGTAGACTGTTAACTCCATTGCTTCAAGCCTAAATGAGGCAGAATATCATGGACGAAAGGCATGATAGAGGGAAATTGCACCTCTCATGACTGGCCACGAAGCAGAAAGGAGAAGAGGGAGGCTACAGAGGAGACTCACCCTTCAAGGGCACACTCTCAGTGACCCACCTCCTTCAGGCATTCCCCAGCCCATCTGCTCAAGTTGTTACCCAGTCCATTCAGACTAGGATGGACTAACTAGGTTACAGGTATTGTGATATAATCCTTTTACCTCTGAATATTCCTGCATTGACACAGGAGGTTTGGGGGGACACTTCATTAATAGTGTTGTTGGGCTCCGGGTTCTTGGTGTCCGAAACAAATGCACAAGTCACACACAAATAACAGGCAAAGTACTGATTTATTGAAGGTGAAGGTGAAAGTAGCACTTGTAAGGTGGAGCAGAGTTTGCGCTGAGCAAGAGAGAGA
Organism: Xerus rutilus; assembly: GCA_028644305.1. Classification (NCBI taxonomy): domain Eukaryota; kingdom Metazoa; phylum Chordata; class Mammalia; order Rodentia; family Sciuridae; genus Xerus; species Xerus rutilus. The sequence goes on from CM053399.1 coordinate 118,164,899, forward strand.
GGCACCAGACCCCAATGTCTGGAAATTAGTGTCTTATAAACTAAGCTGTGAGGCGTTCTCTTCCCAGTACAGACCTGATTGAAGACCTTAGCCAATTTGCTCCCTTATGATACCTGATTAGAATATTTTCCAATTTTCCCCCATCGGTTACTTTAGAAAACTTAATTAGTATACTGCTCATTTTACCTCCATTAGTCATTTTGAAATACTGAACCTGTGGTGGGAGTTGCCATGGTGATAAGTCCTCAGTGGCACGAATTGTCATGGTAATGGTAATGGGATTTATTGTGAACAGGGACAGGACTTGTCCCCTTGTTTTGTCCCTCAGAGTCTTCTTTCTAATACATTGTCTGTGCCATCTTGGTGTCCCTGAACGCCTATGTAACAGTAGCTCTAGCTCTAGGCTTTCAGATGAAAGACTTCGGCAAAGAAAGAGAAAGAAAAAGGAAGAAAGGATGGATGGAAGGAAGGAAGGAAGCCTACTCCAGTGCTCACCCACATGTGAACTGATGAATGTGAACTAGGAGGCAATAGACCATACTGGTGCCAACCATGCTACTGAGCTCTTCATTCCCAGCCCCTGAAGACCTATATGGCTATAGATTTTCCCAGATTTTCTGATATTTTCAAAGGCTTTGATGGAAACGCAGGGAGCCTGAAAAACCAACAGGGCTGCCTTGTCTGGTTTGGCAGCTGATGACTTTTCTATGTCAACAGTGAAGGGTGATGCTAGACAATATGCAGAGTGGTGTGATGCTGCACATGTGGGTTAAGTGTGTACTGTGTGGTGTAGACTATGCCTTCATGGGATGCATATATAAGGAGAAGTACTTCCAGGATTCCTGTGTAACCTCATTCTAAAAGCAATGATCAACAACCTTAGCATTCCGAAAGGATAATGTTGGTGCCACTTCCAGATCATGTAGACCTCAGAAATACAGGCAATCAGTAGTTGGAAATAGCCCTATCTATGTCCTGACAATACCATTGCCTTATCCTACTCAAACTCTTCAGAATCTCTTAGTATTCTCTGACTCTATATCTTCTCCATTCTAAGAATGTCACTTAATATGAAATGATCCCTTTTCTACCTGTAATTTAGCTCTATTCCTTTTTATGTACATAAATACATAGATGAATTAACATACACATATAAATACATATCTATGTCTATCATCTACCCACAGAGGTAGGTGTATGTGTGTGTGTGTGTACATGTGTGTGTGTGCTGAATCATACCAATATTCTAGAAATTGTTGATGATTATTTAATAATTTTATAATTAATGGATACTAAAAATAATACTTATTCTACAATTCAAAGTTCTATATATTTACATTAATTCAATATTATTCATGCTTTCAAACATGTAGACTTTCTTAAAATTTTCTGCTTTGTCTATCAATTATTGAGATTTGTGCTGAAATATCCTTATGTAATTGTAGACTAGTCCAGATCTCTTTGTAGATCTAAACCACTCTTTGTATTTGACATCGATGGCATAGAGTGTTGTTATGTATTTCTGGGTAGATAAACATATTATCAATAGGTAGTGACTCCTGATCTCAAATTTAGACTTTAAGAAAATTACTTTAATTGATATTAACTTGGAACTTATATTTCATTTTCTTATATTTGTTCTTCTTTTACTTTTTACCTCTTTGGCCCTCATATTTTGGGAGGTATGTTTCTTGTCAGCAAAGTTTACCTGATTTTTAAAAATATGATCTAATAATCTTCATTAGCTGACATAGACAGAAACTAATGTTGCTTCACCTTTACTGCCCCCATATTTACCATTCTGGTTAACACTAACACCTCCTTAGTAGGAAAGTCAGTGATGCTCTATTGGAGGGCTTTCTCTAGCTGCATGACATGTTTGCCAGCTTGGAAGTACCAGAGAGCTAATGCCCTAACACCAGTGGTCAGGCCATGGGAGATGGAAGTTGTTGAATAGAAAAGGCAGCTCCTTCACCCAGGACCACTCCACTTTCTCTTTAGAGATTCCCTGCTGGCTGGAACCTCAGCTACCCAAAGTTTTGCCTATCTCCTAACTCCTTCCTGGTATCAGCTCTCAAATTTTTGCCCACTATTCCTTGTGAAAGGAAGGAGAAGTCTGCTTCTAAGACAACTACCTAAGACAATTTAAAAAGTTCAATGTATTTATATCAAAAGTGATTACTGAAAAGCTTGAATTTATTTCTGCCATCCTTTTTCTGTTTTATATTTGTCCTGTTGATATTTTTTCTTCATTTATTTATTCATTCTTTTTTCCTCTCTTACCTTATGTGAATTATATCATGTTTTCTTTCTTCTCACATTACCCGTTCCTTTTCACTATTTGAGAAGTGATTTTTTCTATATTCCTCTCTTAGCTACTCTGATATTTTTTCTGAGTATGGCACTAAGTTAACACTTTAAGCCATGTTTCTCAAACCAGAGTCTGTGTGAATTCAGAAGTACTGAACTGTGGGAGGTGGTAATAAACACAGCATAGGAAGAATATCACTTCTATCCAATCATATATTATTTTGATCATTATTTAACATGAATCATGAAAATATGATAGTGTATTTTAAAACTGTTGAGTGACAAATTGGACCTTCACAGAGATTGCATTCTTCTGAGAGCAGCCTAAGCTAAATCTCAAACTTCCTCAGGTTTCATTATAGTCTGGCAATCAGGTTTTTAAATAGTGCTTGTGAAGTTTTAAGTTGATCAGTCTGTTGAGGTGAGATTTCAGCAAAGTAGTTAGCATCTACATCAGTTAGCTTTGTGTCAGTATGAAAAAATATCTGAAAAAACTAATATAGAAGAGGAAAGATTTTTTTTTGGCTTAAGGTTTCAGAGGTTTCAGTAAATGATCACTTGGCTCTACTGTTTCTGCGCCGGTGGTGAGAAAGAGTATTATGGCTTGGCAGGGTGTGGCAGAGCAAAACTGCTCAACTCATGGCAACCTTGAAGGTATGCCCTTGAGGACCCACTCCTTTCAACTAGGTTCCATCTCCTACAGTTTTTACAACTTCTCAATAATGCCATCAAGTTATATATTTATCAGTGGACTAGTGCATTGATAAGCTTAGAGTCAATCACTTCCCAAAAGCCTCACCTCTGGATATTGCTGCACTGGGGACCAAACCTTCAATGCATGAGCCTTTGGGGGACGTTCCAGATCCAAATCATAGCAGCATCATTCCTATTTCAGTGACAGAGCACAATTCAGCTTTTTAAAAAATATACTGCTTGAGATCCAGGAAATTGTCCAAGGCATATATCCTTAATGGTCTCAAAGGTACAGGCTGCTTTGCTCTGTGGCAACTCCATCTAAACCTAGGCTTTCCCAAGAAAGAGGAACAAAGCAGTCTTGGACCAGAAAATACATGTACCAATTCTATAGCACATGCATCACTTTTTTTCATATCCCATAGTCTTGACACACTCAGCTGACCCTATGTAACTCCAAAGGATAAGATGTTACCGTTATCCTATGTCTGGGAAAAATGGAGAGCTGCTAGCAGACCAGCACAACTCTACCACAGTTTTCAAGGAAAAGTGCTTCTCCCAACCATATAAGCAAATAACAATAACAGCAAATATTGCCAGTATAACTATTTATCTTAAACCTGTTGTATTTACCCATTTTCTGTTAATACAATACCAGACTGGGTAAGTTCTAATGAAAAGAAGTTTAATTTGGCTCACAGTTCTGTTCCAAGATCAAGAGGCTGTATCTGATGATGGCCTTATTGCTGGTAGACTCTGGAAGTGATGCAGAGAGAGTATCACAGGTGAGAGACATGGGGTGCACATTTGTATGCACCTCCCTCTTCTTATGAAGCCACTCAATCATGGCGGCTCCACCTAGATGCCCGTATCTAATCCTAGTCATTCCGCAAGGCCTACCTCTGAGCACCATAATCATATTGTTTCCCCCCCTCCAATACATCAAAATGGGGATTAAACTTCATGCACCATTAGGGAACACATTCCAACCATATCCAAACCAGAGCACCTGTATAGGATATTTAAATAGTATATGATTATAAGTGTTCCTCAATGTATGACATTATTTATTAGGTGACGTCCTTCATGCCCAAAATTTCTTCTGATACAGAACAATTTATAAACCACTTAGACCAATATCCAACTATGTGTGGCACTGTCTACCCTTTTAAAATGTCCCAGTTGTACTGAAATCATATGATTTTTAACTTTCTTGTGTAGATATATTACTCATTCATTTTTCAATCATCCTCTTTATCTTCACAGTATTTTCTCAGTAATCACTCTTAAATATTTCTATTTTAGGGTACTCAGCATTAATAATCATATACATAAATGTGAGTGTTAGACTTTTACAGTGAAAATATATTTTTGTAAATCTTTTTTTATAGCAGAACTATACCTCAGTGATATTTTATGTTTGAGTCAGCATTTTATTTATAAATCTTGGTTATTATTTTTATTTATTATTTCTTTGATATATTATTTCTAACATAGGGGAGTGACACATAAACATAATAATTGAAATGATCAATAAAATAATGTATAGCTTCTAATGTATATTGGATGGTGACTTCTGTGGTTTTCCTGGCCCTATCAAAATTCACACTGAAATTGAATCCCTATTGTGAGGCATTAAGAGATGGGACCAGGTGGGATATTTAAGAGGTGATTAGTCCTGAGAGCTCTGGTCTCATGAATTCACTTGATTAAAAGTCTAGTGGATTGATGATGGATTATCTATAGAGTGGGTCAATTAGAAACAAAGTTTGATTCTGTCTCGTGTGTGCCTCTCTTTCATGTGTGCCACCCTGGGACTCTGCAGAGAGTCTCTATCAGCAAGAGGGTCCTCACCAGAGACATTGCCCACCTGTGGACCTCCCAGACTCCAGAACCATGAGCTAACATAAACTGTTGCTATATGTAAATTACCCAGTCTATGGTTTTTCAATTACAGCAAGAAGAAACGGTCAGAGACTATATTAGTAGAAAAAAGACTATCAAAAATATTAATAACATTACACAATTCTAATATATCAGATAATATTAAAAGTATAAACGAACTTCATTCCCTAGATTAAAAGAAAAAATCACCTAAGATATGGCTTTCTTGAACTAAAATTTGAGCATCGACTTGCAAACTTGTAGATTAAAAGAGAATAGAATTTTAAAGTCAAATTAGTAAGTTTGAATGACAATGCATTATAACATTCACAATACATACTTTGTTTGCCAATCCTTTCAGGATTTTATGTTAACCTATTGAATCATGTGCTTCGATTAAAAAATACTTTGCTTCCGCCTAGCTACAGAATAGTCTCCTAGCATGAAATGCACATATTTAAAAAATACAAACATGCCAAAAAATTGATTTGTTGGTCCTCACTTCCCATATATTCAGTACTATCCAATCATAATATATATCGTAAAGACATAAAACAAAGGTCCGGTTATTCCAATAAGAGAAATTTTAGAAAAGATTATAAGTATTTAAAAGATTTGTATCCTAATGTGAAAAAAAATGGAGTAAATGAAAAAGCCTGCTTACAGAGATATCACTACATATACCAGGTTTCATGATGGATCCATAATAAAATATCATGTCAACAAATAATATGTACAAAAGTGTAGTTCAGCAGTTTTCTGGCACAATTCTTTTAAATAAAAATTTTATATAAATTATAAAACATAATACAATTACACAAAAATAGCACAGTATAAAAGCAAAAAATAAGCCGGGTGTGATGGTGCACGCTTGTAGTCCCAGCACTCTGGGAGGCTGAGACAGGAGAAGCGCGAGTTCAAAGCCAGCCTCAGCAACAGCCAGGTGCTAAGCAACTCAGTGAGACCCTGTCTCTAAATAAAACACAAAATAGGGCTGAGGATGTGGCTCTGTGGTTGAGTACCCCTGAGTTCAATCCCTGGTACCCCCCCCAAAAATAAAAAGGCAAAAAATATATACATCATAGTATTAAGAGTGAAGGACTAATGATTACTTTTCACCTTTCATATGTTTTCTCCTATTGGCTATTTTAATGTCCTTTAAGGGGCTTACATTTACTAAGTAATGGAACATTTTAAATATTCTTGAATTTTGTAGATTTAAAAAAAAGTTTTATGGTTTCCCTGTCAGTAAGTTCCATTATCTAGTCAAGAATATAAAAGTATAAGTTTACTTTGATTATCTCTCTTTTTAAAATTGCAGGTTGAAAAATTATAGTCGTATATACCAACTATACAAAATTATGCTGTTCATTATTACAAGCTAATGAACCTATCATTTATTTCCCATACTTATTGATTATTGTGATGAAAACACTTGAAAATTTAATCTCAGTGTTGAAATGTATAATACACTATTATTAACTATATTCACCATGCTCTGTGACAGATTTCCAAAATGAGATAAAGTATTCCTCCTTCATACCCTTTGACTATCATCCCTCCATACTTTATCCCTCAGTCCCTGGTAACCATCATTCTCTCTGCGATGAGTTTGATTGTTTTACACTCCACATATAAATAAGACAATCAATGGTATCTGTCTTTCTGTTTGGCTTATTTCACTTGATATAATGAGCTCCAATTCCATTCACGTTGTCCCAAATAACAGGATTTCTTCTTTAAGGCCAAATAGTGTTTTATTGTGTACACATACCACATATTCTTTATCCCTTCATCTTTTGATAGACATGTAGTTGAATTGTAAAAGTTAGGTAATGTGAATAGTGCTTCAGTGAACATAAGAGTGCAGGCATCTGATCATCTCTTAATTGCATCTGCTGTTGTTAGTGGAAGAAAGTGGTGGAACTAGAGTTAAAAGTCAATGTGACTTGAGGCTGGGGTTTTGGCTCAGTGGTAGAGAGCTTGCCTAGCATGTGTGAGGCACTGGGTTCGATTCTCAGCACCCGATATAAATAAATGAATAAAATAAAAGTCCACCAACATCTAAAATTTAAAAAAATCAGTGTGACTTATTTAGCAGGAATTTACAATTATAAACAAGAATCACCTAACAATAGTGTCCCAAAAATATATGAAACACAAAATGACAGTACCAAGGGAAGAAATAAACAGTACCAAGGGAAGAAATCAGCTCCAAAAGCCAGAGAATGTAGCAGACTGAGACCACACTGTCAGTCAAATAGATGTAATGATATTTATAGGACACTTTACCTAACAATAATAGAATACAATTCTTTGCAAGTACACATAGAATGTTCTCCAGGATAGACAATACCCTACCTCACAAAACAAGTTTCAATAAGTACAAAAACATAGAAATCATATAAAATCAGTTTTTCTTACCACAATGAAAGCAAATTAAAAATTTGTGAATAGTAGAAGTTACATAACACATTTCTAAACAACCCATGGAGCAAAACAGAAAGCTCAAAGGAAAATTTTTAAAAAATTTTTTTAACTTAATGAAGACAACACCTACCAAAACTTATGGAGTATACCTAAGGCAGCTTAGATGGAAAAAGTATATTCTTAAATGACTGTATTAGAAAAGAAAATCTTAAGTCAAAAACACAAGCTTCCATCTAAAAAACAAAACAAAACAAAACGAACAAACAAAAAACAACAACAACAAAAACTAGACAAATTAAAGCCAACTAAACAAAATACAATTCAGGAGGGAAAACTTTGATAAATCTGGCTTCATCAAAATTAAAATCATTTTTGTACTAAAGATATCATTAAAGTGAAGACAGGGACTGGGGCAAAAGTGTTTGCAATCATGTTTTAAAAAGAGCTTTATTCAGAATGTATAAAGAATACATATGTATGGGGGTTGGGGTTGTGGTTCTGTGGTAGAGCGCTTGCCTGGCATGTGTGAAGCAATGGGTTTGATTCTCAGCACCACATATAAATGAATACAATAAAGATCCGTCAACAACTAAAAAATTAAAAAAAAAAGAATACATATGTATGAATGCCATAGGCACATGAAAAGATGTTCAACATAATTATTCATTAAGAAAATGCAAGTAAAATCTCACTGAGATATTACTTCATAACCATTAGAATGCCCATAATTAAAAAGACTGACAATAACAAGCACTGGTAAAGATGTGGAAAATTCATGTGTTGCTGGTGGGAATATTTATACATGTTATAGGCACTTTGGAACAGTTTTTTGTTCTTATAATGTTCAACATTAAATATATCACATAGCCCACAATTTAACTATTCAGTATCTGTTCAACACTAATGAAAATGTATGTTTATGTAAAGATGTGTGTATGAATTTTCAGAGCAGTTTATCCACAATAGACCAAAAATGTAAAAACAAATCCAAATGTCCTTAAACTAGTAAATGAATAAACACAATGTGGTCTATCCATACAGTGAAATATTATTCAAAAATAAAAATTAGTCTCATGTGGTACAACATGAATGAACCCCCCCAACCATTGTGCTAAGTGAATGAAGTCAGATGCAAAAGAATTGTTTTACTAAAAGTCTAGAAAATGTAAATCAATAGAGACAGAAGATAGATTAGCACTTATGGGGGAGGGCATGGATTGAGTGCAAATGGGCATGAAAAATACTTTTGGAGTAATAAATGTTCTGAAAACTATATAGTGCTGCTAATTGTACAACACTGTAGATTTATCAAAAGTCTATGAATTACACTTTTAAAATGACAAACTATATAGTATAAAGTTAAAGAACATCTCAGACAAGTATAGCTTTTCTCTGACATAACTTATCATTTAACATAGTATGGTAAAGCTACAGTACAATTGATGAGGAGAACCTCAGATGTGGCAAATTTCCAGGCTACCAAGTAGCTTTGCTCAACAAGGCGATTCTGGGATTCTTCTTTCTGTGTATCTCCTGTAGTCTGTGATCATCTGCATAGTAGACATCTTTTGTCTAGACCCCAAATGGGGCATGGATCAGTCACAGTATATTTTGGTAAGAACTTATTCACATGATCCATCCTGACTTCAAGGAAGGCTAGGAAATGCACTGAGGCTGGGCAGCACTGGGACCAGGAGGAAAGTTGGAATTTATGCCATGGGGCTAAGACTAGAACTGCCAGTTTCCTTTGGTTCTATTTTTGCCAGCTGAATAACAGCAACAAAAAAAGCCATTTCCACATTTGAAAAATAAAAATTACAAAACAAACATGAACAAAAAAATTAATGTATCAGAATTCCTAACCTATTTGTTATACTGCTTGTCTTTTGAAAAATTCACATTAAATTCTTTTTCACCCAAGTCATAAACCTGGGGATTTTTAGATCACTTCCATAATCTTGAGTTAGACTCCATATAAATTAGGCAAAATATATCCAATTTCTTTTCCAAAACAAAATGTTTCCTTTAGACATGACATACTTTTCATTGCCTATCTTTTCTCATGTTTCTCTCATTCTGGAATAACAATCCTTTTCCTCCAATAATCAAAACCAAACTCTTTCTTTAGGAGTCAGTTTAGTTCCATTTACTTTCTGCTGGAGCATTTTATCAACTACTCCAGCATAATTTGATATTGTTTAAGCCAGCTTTTTCATTGCTTGACTGAAAGAGCTGACAAGAATAATTAGATGAGGAAAAGTTTATTTTGGGTTCATGGTTTCAGAGGTTTCAGTCCATCGACAGCTGATGCCAATTTTCCTAGGCCCAAAGTGAGGTAGAATATCATGGTCAAAGAGTATGGTAGAAGTAAGTAGCTCAGGATATTGCACCATGAGGCAAAGAGAAAGACTTCTTTGCTCAGTAGACACAAAATATACATGTGAAAGTCACACCCCTGGTGTCCCAACTTTTCCCTCTAAACCCTTCCTGCCCACAGTTGCCACCCAGCTAATCCATTCAAGTGGATTAATGCACTGATTACGTTAAAGCTTTCATAACTCAATGAGATCATCTCTGAAATTTCTTGTATTGTTTCACACATGAACTTTAGGGGGACATCTCATATTTTAACCATAATAGATATATCTTCCCATAGAAATAAATGGTTACAAAATTTCCAAAATCCAAAATCAAAATGTGTCATTCTGACAGAGTGTACCTTCTAGATTTTAACTAATTTTTGAAACCTTTACAAATTAAAACACAAAAGTATAGGTTACCATTTCTATAACTATGCTTTTAAAGAACAAAACTATGTGTGTGTGTGTGTGTATATATATATATATATATATATATATATATATATACACACACATGTGTATATATGTGTGTGTATATATATTATATACATACATATATTTATAATTATTTTTGTTTCTGGGATGGAAACTGAGCTATATCTCCACTTATTTTATTTTTTATTTTGAGACAGAGTCTCATTAAATTGCTGAGGCTGGCCTTGATCTTGCAATCCTCTTGTCTTACCCTCCATCATCTCTGGAATTACAAGAGTGTGTCATCTCATCTAGCAAATATTATATATTAAATACCATTTCATAACCTACTCTATGTCCCATGCTTTCCACAATGCCAATAAATATTTATTGAATTAATATACAATAAGCTTAACCATAAAAACTTTTATTTTATACTTATTTTTCTGTATTGTCCAGAGTTGATTGTATATCTCAGCTTGAGAGTTTGTGTTCTGGGGCCATAATTCTCTGCCATCAATTGGCACACATGGGTCTCAGAACTAGCTTTTCAAATAGCTTTTTCAAGTGGAAAGAGCAATAGCTGAATTCAGGGCTAGGTTTTCAGAAGTAGAAGTACAGGATGAGACTGGACTCACTTGTTATATCACAAGTAAGAAAGTACTTTTATTTTTTTTAATGTTGGGAAGATGTCAAAAGATTGTAAAATAGTTAACATAAAAGAGGTCACAACTGCCAAATCTGAGGAAGTTTGAACATTAATATAAGTAATTACTTAAAATGAGTTTTAACCATTAAATGAAAAAAGTTTCTCGGAGGTTATCCTGACAACTCAGGAATAATGTGAATAAGGGAATGTTCTTTTCATAAGAGTTATCAATTAAACATAGAAGGAATAATATAGTCAATAAATTACCCTTCTGCAAACAATTTACAGAAATTTATTGAAGCAGGAATCATCAAAGGATGAAAGGATAATCAAAATATTGGGGGAAAACTCAGAAAATAATTATTTTATATATTATTTGTTAATTACAGATGGAATATACTAATTGCATAGTAGAAAAATGATAAAACCTACTTAACCAATTAATAAAATTAACATGACAGCACTGCTCACTCACATCAGGTATTTCCTAATACACATTCAGAAAGACAGCACTGTAGTGTGCTGTTTTTAAGTCTTTAGGGTATAGGCCAAGGAGTGGGATAGCTGGGTCAAATGGTGGTTCCATTCCAAGTTTTTTAAGCAGTCTCCATACTGCTTTCCAGACTGGTTGCACCAGTTTGCAATCCCACCAGCAATGTTTAAGTGTACCTTTTTCTCCACATCCTCGC
>CM053399.1:118176827-118220889 GCA_028644305.1 Xerus rutilus
CCAGTGGTGAGAGAGTTGTGTTAAAGTCACCCAATACTATTGTGTTGGGATCTATTTGGTTCTTGAATTTGAGAAGGGTTTAACAGCACAATTCACAATTGTAAAACTGTGGAAGCAACCCAGATGTCCTTCAATAGATGAATGGATAAAGAAACTGTGGTACATATACACAATGGAATACTATTCAGCAATAAAAGAGAATAAAATTATGGCATTTGCAGGGAAATGGATGGAATTGGAAAGCATTATGCTAAGTGAAGTAAGCCAATCCCAAAAAACCAAATGCCGGATGTTCTCTCTGATTAGTGGATGCTGATACATAAGAGGGGTGGGAACGGGAAACAAGAGAAATGGAGGAACTCTGGACGCAGCATGGGGGAGGTGGGGGGTGGGAAAGGGGAATGGGTATAGTAAAGATGGTTGATTGAGATCATCATCACTACCCTTGGTGCATGCATGAAGACACAATTGGTGTGACTTTATCTGGTTTGCAACCAGAGAAATGGAAAAACTGAGCTCTATATATGTACTATGACTTGAAATGCAATTAAATAAACTAATAAAAAAATTAAAAAAAAGAAAGACAGCACCATTTATAAAATGTTCTTCCCCAAAATACATGATCTGAATATTATCATGAGGAAACATTAGAAAAAACCAAGTTGAGTGCTCTTGTATAAAATAAATTTATGCTTTTCAAAAATGTTGATGTCATAAAATGGTTCACATTAAAGAAGAATAAAGAGACACAATAAACTGCAATGTATTGTCTTATAACAGGTCATATCTCAGTGCAAAATGTGATAGCTGTAACATAGACTGGAACAATTAATGAAATTTTAGCATGTACTGCATACTAAATAATAGTGTTTTATACAGACAAAATATCCTGAATTTGATATTTGCATTATGTTTATGTAAAATAAATCCCTTGTTAATAATGCATGCAAAAATGTTCAAGTATATGGAATAAAAAGTAAATGTGGCAAAAATCATAACCCATGTGGGAGTATTTTATGATCTTTAAGTTTTTCTGTCAACTTGAGATTACATTTATTTTGTTCAAAATATTTTTTAAATGAGAAGTAAAAATCATGAGACTTTTATTTATTTAGATTTATGTTTTACTTCCTGAGATATGAATGGGCAAATTTTGGCCAATTACTTAATTTAACTAAGCCTGTGTTTCTCATATATTAATAGGTACATAACAATACCTATCTTGTAGAGTGGTAAAAAGGAAGACTTAAAGAAAATCCCTGGCAGTAAACATTTAAAAAATCAGCTATCATTATTATAATAATGCATTTGCCCTAATTATAATGTTAATTATATTATGTAGTCAGTGTGGCATCTTAAGTGGTTCTTAGAAATACTTCCTTTAAAGATTCAGCCTCATAATTTAACATTGCATAGCCATGTTAACCAACATACATCATCTTTAATAGGTAGAATCATCAGATATTCATAAGGATTTCATTATACTCATTACTGAGTATTTATTATCTTCCAGAAATTTTACTCTACTTTCATCTCTGATCACATCTTGTTTTCTCCAATGACTGGACCACTGAGGATACAATTAGAGCAATGCCTTCTTCACATTCCTAGGATTACAAAAATTACTTTTCCTTGATAATCTATGATTATCTTGATAATCTATGATTTATTAGATATAAATATTTTATCAATATTTTATCAATATTTCACATCATATTTATCTATGACAATGAAAACTGGTCTATTTTGATATCCATGACTGTGATGAAATAAAAATGTTGCTTTTATATGCCACATATAATTATTTCATATGCTCACACATAATTGTAATTTTCATAGGTGCCATTATAGTATGCCAAAATAATAATTGAATTCAATCAAAAGTTATTTAAATAAAAGCAAATATGACCTTGTTTAAAATGTGAGGAAGAATTGAAGGGACTATCAATCGTTATCCTCAAATAATTGCAAGCAAATTATTTTGAGGATTGTAGTTTTCTGAAGAGTAAATTGATTTTGCATAATCATAATTAGATTTTTAATGTATACAATTAAATGAGTTTACATTGAACATATCACTTAAAATGTTGGAAAATACTATGAACTAGCAGTGTAGACTTATTTCAATGTCATGATAGTTGATGAATATTGTTTGTTAAGTGTGATTTATCACTTCATTAGGAAAATTATTTATTATGTTTCAGATCACTGTAATTATTAATATGATTTTTAACCTAACGAATGTGTTTATTTAATTTTTTTCTTTCACTTTTTCTCTTTTTGGGCAAATGCCTTAGTGCATATTTTTATACCATTGATATATTAGACCTTTTCTGATTAAAACTAGCATGCAAGTGAATATGCAAATGGATAGAGCTTTATTATAATTCTAAAATCCATTAATTTATTATGGAATAACACATTGTGATCAGCTAATTTAAATATCTTTATTTTGAGGAAACTCTGATATAAAATATCTTACCATAAGTAATGCTATTCTAGCTGTTCATAGTACTGGTTTTCCCTGAAGTCTTAGTTCACAAATTATTCTTCATTTGACCATAATCTTTGATGACAAGAGATTGTTTATTCCATCCTATTTACTCTTCTTCTTTAATAGCATAACTTTTTTAATAGTATAATCACTGCATTTGTTTCTTATGGTATTGTGAGAATTAAATGAGATAAAACATCCTAAATAGATGTGACAATTTCTGGAAGATAATAAATACTCAGTAAGCATTAGTGAAAATATTGAAGATAAAGATCAAAATTATGATACTTTTCCAAGGCCTTAGTGCTAGTTGGTATATGTTTGCCAATTTTTGTGAATTGATTCTAGTTACTCAACTGAGGGCATTCTTCACAAACACCTTTGCTGTTAAAGAAGAAATTGTGTTGTTATAGTTGGAAATGTATATATAAACTAAGAATTTAACTCAGAAAAAATGTGATGTATGTCAAAATTATATAATTTGTTAATGAGCTGGCACTAAAGAAATAAAAGGTGGTGTTAAATAAGAATGCTAAAATGTGTTCAAAGTATGGCATTACTTGCTACATAAAGGGTATGAGAAGACTGTAGGGAATAGCAGACTATAGAAGTTATTCATTATGCATTCCATTACCATGCCTATTTAAAACATCCAACTGAAAATGAATTCTAAGAAAAGCTCTCTGTTTTAAGAAAAGAAACAATGTGTTCCATTCGAATAAGTTATCAGACACCAATTTGGAATTCAAGTAATGGTTATTCTTTTATACACACACACACATACACATATATATATATCCACACATGTGGGTGTATTTTTATCTATATTTTAAAATTATCATTGATAATTATTCATTAATAAAAAAAGTAGTATTTATCTCTGACCTAACCTTTAGCCTAGTGATAAAACACAAATTTACTAGTTACATTTATCATTTGCCTAAAAATATGAATGATTTTATTTACTTCATTCACATGTAATTTTATTTTTTTTTTAAAAAAAAGAAGCTAAGTTCAGTTTTCAGAAATTACTTTTTGGATATGACAAACAATTCTTGAAAAGAAGTTTTTTTCAATTTTTTTTAACATT
This sequence comes from Xerus rutilus, assembly GCA_028644305.1. Classification (NCBI taxonomy): domain Eukaryota; kingdom Metazoa; phylum Chordata; class Mammalia; order Rodentia; family Sciuridae; genus Xerus; species Xerus rutilus. Next base: position 118,180,412 of record CM053399.1, read on the forward strand.
TGTTCTTGAAATACATGAATCTTACTTTGTAGCTAAATGGCTTGAATTTGTGAAAATAAAATTAAAATGATCTAATATCATGAAATCATTTATGGTTTATGTAAAAAATTTAGTCACAGTCAGATTTCAAACCAATTTATTATGTTTTATGTACATAAACTGCATATTCAGAAATATAAAAGGAAAACGCTCTGTACACATAGATAATTTCTATAATAACATGCATGTTGCCAATAAACAAATAATTTCCAGTGGACCACAGAAAGCCTTTAGGGCAAGAGAATAATGGATGTTTCCTGAAATGATCTGATTTCAGTGCTTGAAAAATTGATCAAGTGCTTTGTTGTGGATGTTAATTAAATTAAATTAAAGTGATCATAGTAGCAAAATTTCACAAACATGGTGAAATCTAGAAAAGGAATTAATAGCTTCACGATAGTTTAGGCTGTTAAATACAAGAATGTCAAACATAAGAATGAGGATCTAATTCATATACTCCACACCTCCTCAAAAATAAATCTGACCAAGCAATCCTTTTTCTGGGTGTACATCTAAAGAAAATGAAATCATCACTTTCTAGACAGATCTGCATTCCCATGTTCATTGTGGCATTATTTATAACAGCCAAGATATAGAAACAACCTAAATGTCTCTCAACAGGTGAACAGCTACAGAAACTATGATAGATCTGATGGGATATTATTCAGCCCTAAAAATGAATAAGATCTGCCCATTTGCCACAAATCCAGTGAGTCTGCAGGACATTATTCTAAGTAAAATAAGCAAGACACAGGAAAATATTACATGATTTTACTTATATGCAAAATTTAATACAATTAAAAACACAGGGTAGAGCACAAAACAGTGGTTATCAAGTGTGGAGAGGTGAGAAGAAAATGAGGATGTGTAGGTCAGAGGATATGAAGTAGAAGAAATGTAGGACCAGAATATCTGGAGAGATCCAACATGAGGGCTATGCATGTGCTTGAGATGAAATGGCACTGCAGGGAGGAATCACAGTGAGTAGACATTAGCTGCTCTTGCCACAAAAATGGGTAATATGTGAGATGACAGATCTTTTAATTTGCTTCACTATACTAACTACTTTACCACCTATATGCATCTCATAATACTATATGGTATACCTTAAACATATACAATAAAATTTATAAAAAAACAAAGGACAAACTGAAAATTATTGGTAAGCAACAAAGAAAGTGATTTCTTCTATGTTCCTACAACTAGGTGTCCTCTTTTTTCCTTTTTTTCTGAAAAGTTAATAGAATCTTACAGATATTCTTATTATTTGATACAGTGGGGATTGCAATGGAAGCTCAATGTGAATATCTAAACTGTAGTATTTCAAAATGATTACCACATGCAGAGTAGGAGTTGTAATATTTCTATTTCCTATGCTATTAGTCTAGAAACAGTAAAGTTCCTGCTGACATTTGTATAAGGAATGTGGATAAACTGGGGTCACAATCAAGATCCCCTTTGGTAAAAACAAGATGAACAACCCCGCACTCCGTAGTACAGGCACAGCACTGTTTTGTATAGCTTGATAAAGAAAGGATCAGAAAGTACAAAGAAGTTTTGACCTGCCTACCCAAATCCCTAATTTTTCTGTATGTGATGAATATATTCTGCACATTATATATACAAAGGCTTTGTATGAACCATGGACAATATCACATCTTTGAAAGATAAATTAAATAGTATGAAATAAAGATATAGGTTAGGTGAGCATGTTTTGTATCACGAAGAAAATTGGCTTACATTTGAAGCTAATGTTTGGCTTGGAAAATAGTGAAAAGTTTTAAAGCTCTTACTTTTTCTAAGAAACAATACGTATAGCTGGCAACATTAGGAAAGAATTTTGGCCACAATACTCTTTAATGTTGGAAATAGCCACATATTTTAAATACATGGAAACAATGCAGTCTATATAGAAAAAAATCAAGGAAATATTTTTAATGACATTTACAAAGGATTTTGTAACAACAAATCAGTCTGAACTCTATCAATTTCATGCACATTTTACTATTAAGTTACCACATCTTTCTTACTAAGTAAATACAAAATGCTAAAATCATGTTTTATGCTTTTTTGTATGCTATCAAATGATTGTACATAATCCACTTTCAATATATTCACATTTCCATTTTATCCTTTCATCCTGGTTTAAAAATTACTATCAGGGGCTCTATGACTTTAGTTTCCATAATTAATTTAATGTATGATTCATACATGTCCACATATTCTGATTTCCATTTTAGCTTGTATATTGATAAACTATAAAAATTTAATGCTTAAGATAACAGTGGTATAGTTCTGATAATGTCAGAAAAATATGGAAATGATAGTTCCAATAACTATTAACAGATCACCTAGAGATAACAAATTTTTCCACCTGCAATCTCCTTCAGTGTTTTTTCATACACTATTACCAAGTTGGGAACATATGTATTGTACATATTCTTTACTTTCATTAAAGTATATTTACTTTCATTTTGCTATTTTATTTCAATGTTATAGTAATGCTTTGAAAATATTTCCTATGGCTGCAAAATTATACTTTCTATTGCTTTAAAGTTGTCTTTTTTGACATTGGTTCCCATATATTTTGCTATTATAAGGAATAGTTTGGTTACCATCCTTAATCATAAATCTCCTAACACTTAAAGAATATTACTATATATAGAATTAGTGAGTTTAAAGGATGGAGATTGATTATCAAATAAAGCTTATAGATATAAATAGCATGTAAAATAAACCAACCTACTGGGCTATTTCATGACTATCCCTTTGATACTTCTTTTGTTATGATGGACCATATGTAATTTTTCCTTAACTTCCTTCTGGAAATGAAATGCCGAAAACAAACCTCTGCATTCACATTAAACCATGCTTTAAGCATAAAAATACAAAAGACGTAGACAACTTATTTCCAAACCAACTATTATATATTAACTAAAAAAAGTGGTCTTTGAATATTGGTCGCTTCTTGAATAGATATCAACAATAGAGTGACCATACCTAAACAGAAAATCCAAAATCCAAAATGCTCCAAAATGCAAAACTTTCTCAGCACCAATGTGATACCACGGGTGGAAAACTCCAAACCTGACCTCACATGATGGGTTGCATACAACACAGACATAGTAAAACTGTTGTATAAATTTACCTTCAGGCTATATATATAAGATGTACATGAATTTGAGTCCCATTCCCAAGATATCTCATTATGTATATGCAAATGTTCCCAAATCTGAAAAAGATCCAAGATCCAAAACACTTCTAATCCCAAGCATTTTGAGTAAGGGGTACGCAGTCTTTGTGGACTTGTTGCTCTGGAGTATTCTATGTGGCCTAGGAATTTTTCCCTCATGAATCCTTAAATTGGATGAATCAAGATGAAATTTCAACCATATATCAAACCTCCTCAGGGCTCATTATTGCTTTTCTAGTTGGAGAATGTTTGCAATATTCCTCAACTTAACATGGCCTGTGAATTTAATTAGCATACTGTTTACTTTCTTGTTGCCATCATTAATGAGCCTGCTTAAAAAAAACTGGACCTACCACTAACCCTTGTAGCAGTCCTCTAGATACCTCCTCCCTGCAAGAAAAACTGCCATTTATTATGAACTCTTTCATGTGATACTTCAACTAATTTTTAGTCTATGTAAAAGTGTTCATATCTAAGCTAATTTAAACTAATTCTTTGAGTAAAATTTTATAAGATATGCTATCCTTTTGCTTTGCTGAAATCAAGATACACCACATCTATTGCTGCTTTCATCTATTAATCTCATGACTTGATCCACAAGGAAAAAAAAAGCAATTAAATTTGCCTGGCATGATTTTTTCTTTGTAAAATCATACTGCTTGCTTTTCATAATTCATTTATCCTCTAGATGTCTTCCAATATTTATCTTAGGATTTGTCTCCTTATCTTACTAAGAGTTGAGATGACTGGTGCTCTCCTTTTAAGAAAACAGTCTTGTTTGCTTATAGCTTTTCTCTTTTATAGTCTCAAGTTACCTGTGAAAATAAACAAAGCTATGTCCATCATTGAAGAGCAGGCTTGCTGAATAGATTATGTCTTCCTATTCTGCCTTAAAAATGTGACATGAAATCAATATATATAAATTATTTTTATTCCTGAACATTCTGGATCTTGTGAAGAAGCAAAATACAGGATTTCTAAAATGACCCCATCCTCCTTCTGTTTAACAAGGTCTGCATTATATGCTAATTACTTCAGCTTTAACTTCCTACCTTGGCTTTTTTTTTTTTTTCCTGGTTTGTTGTTAAAGATGATTTTAGAAAGCAGGTCAATATCCTAGTCATTTCAAAGTCTTCATGGATTTCATTATCTTCTCATTAATTAGTATATATGTAATCCCTATTTATTTCTTTGAAAACCCCTTTGGATATTATTAACATTTGTTTCTCTTTTTCATATTTTTTCCTTAGGTTTCCTTTTCACTAAAAGGCTTATCTCATTATTTGTATTTTTATACTCTGATTCCATTGATCTTTCTTTCAGCTGCTTTATTTTTTCTTCATTTCTATATCTCATCTCTGAAATAACATTATATTCACTGCTAGTATACTTAATTTGCGGAATTCAGAAATATTTGGTTGCTCCTCGAACCCATTAATTTTATTTTCCCCTCAGCAACAATTAACACATTCCAAGTCTTCATATTTTAAAAAAAATGAATCAAATATTTTCTGTTCCCAGATAGGTTGAATCAAGATTGGATGGTTTTAAATCCAGAAGTGGAAAAAGATGGGAAAGGGTGAACAGGCAAGAAGCTATTGCAAAATCCCTAGCAGGAATAATACAGGGGCTGGGGTTGTGGCTCAGTGGTAGAGCGCTTGCCTCGCATATGTGAGGCACTGAGTTCAATCCTCAGCACCACATAAAAATAAATAAATAAAATAAAGACATTGTGTCCATCTACAACTAAAAACTGTTTTAAAAGAAGAATTAATACAGGCTTAAGTCTCCTGAAGAGGAATTGGACTGGAGAGGAGGGAGGCAATGGTAAAGAAGTCTTGTAGGCCTTGGCCACTGAGAAGACTGAGGAATGAAGTTTTCTTCTCTTTGCTGTCATTTTTATTTCTTCCGTGGAATGCTAAATCAGTGTTTTTCAAAATTATTTCAAAATCCATATTGTATACCTGGAAATGTTGTTAAAACCAGACTCATTCATTAGGTCAGGGCTAAGGCCTTAGATTCTGCATGACTAAGAAGCCCCTTTGTTAGGCTAATGCTGACAGCATGGTTCTCAGGCTACACATGCCTGGGAAGTGACTAGTTGGTTATCTGGAATCTCTGAGGTAGGTCACTCCATCCTATGCTCACCGAAGAAAGAGCTCTTCTCCAACCATGCACAAAAAATGCTTCGTGTTTTGTGTTCTCTTCTACAGATTCTAAAACAATAACTCCTGGATATAAGACAATGTTTTAAAGAATCTTCCTTAGCAAATAACCTATTTACAATCTCTATTAGCTTTTTGTCATTGTGACTACAATACCTGATAAGAACAACTTAGAGGAGTAAAATTTATTTTGGCTTATGATTTCAGAGGTTTAATCCATGGTCAGCAGACTCCATTGTGGAGCCCAAGGTCAGGCAGAACATAATGGCAGAAGGGTGTCTTGGAAGAGTGCTGCTCACCTCATGGTGGCCTGGAAGCAGGGAGAGAAAGGAGACTGACTAGGCCCAGGGAAAATGAACCCTTCCACAGCATACCCTCAGTGATCCCCTTCTGCTGCCACTCCCCACCTGCCTGCAGTTACCTCACTCAGTCTATTCAAACTAGGTTGGTCTAATTAGGTTATGGTTTTCATATCTAATACTTTCACCTCTGAACATTCCTGTATTAACTTTGGAGCTTTGGGGTAACACCTCATATCCTAACCATAATACGTGCAAAGTATGATATTTCTAATAATGTCTTTAACAACAGAAGCTTCAGATGTTGAGGCAGAATTTCAAATCATTCCAAGGAGACTGTTCCCTAATATAGGATCCACTATGTTGGGTGTACCATTACATAAATTCAATAGATAAATTTAAATTTTATGAGAAATAGTGTTAGAAATCTAATTAGCGTTGTTTTAAATATGAAAAGAGGAACATTTTGATGCAGAGAATCTTTCAGTCACTCTTTCTCTTGTGCCTTTGTACATAATATTAAACACTGGAGTGAAAAAATCCTCCATTCCATATTAAAATTTATGCTTTATATTAAACATTGGAATGGAGGATCCTTAATAGATTTAGATATATAAAAATGTATATAAAGTATAAATTAATACTGTATTTTCCTTTTCTGTTTTTAATGAGATATAATTTGTATACAGTAAACTGGATCCCCCAAAACTTTTTCAATGGAACACTGGTCTGACAAACAGCCTCAAGGAGTTTTCTCTTCATTTATCTTCCTCTGAGAGCAGTTGGGTCAGAGGAGATCTTAAGATAGTTCCTTGTTATATCACTATGAGAATATGCTCATAAGAGCAGAGAACTCCAGAGCCTGTTTGCTGTGCAGATTCCAAGCCTATTGTCTGTTTAGACTGTATTCCTTCAAGGTCACAATTCCTGTGATAGTGGTACCCATGGGTCCCCGCCCTTAGCTATGCTTTCATAGGATCATTGCTGGATGCTTCATTTCACCTTGTCTTTCACTAACCAGCATCTTTGGGTTTCTCCAAGTGTCTGTCCATCATCGAACTTTAGTGTTTTCCCACAGTTACTCACTTCATTACACAGTTGCTCTCCATTTGTTTTGATTCTATTTCTGGGGAAGTAGACAAGGATGGGTGACTCGAATCTGCTATCTTGAGTCTTCTAGATATATTTTGAACATTTTCTCAGTTACTGATATTTTCCTCAAATTTTTATGATTCTTAAAATATTTGTACAATTAGTCTTTTATTTGGGGAAGAAATCTTTGGTTAATGATTCATCCTTGTTTGTCTTTTATTTTTAACTACGCTTCTTCTGTTTTTTCCATGTAATTTTATTTTTAGGTAATTAAATTTAATATATTAATTCTATGTATGTTTTACTGCTTTTTTAGTGCACCACAGTCGTACAAAATGGTTTTCATTTTGACATAATTATACATGCATGGAATATGATCTGCTCCATTTCAGTTCCTAGTACTTCCATTCTCCTGCTCCTCATCTTCCTCATCTCCTTCCTCTATTCTACTGGTCTTTCTTCTGTTTATTTATTGTTTTTAAATTGATGCTTTATAGAGATGCATTAAAGTGGAATGCACTGCTGGATAGTTATATAAGTGCATGACATACTTTTGTAAATTCCATTTTTCAGTTTCTCCCTTTTACCACACCTACTTCCTTCCCCTTAATCCCCTTCCTCTACTCCATTGACATCTCTTCTATTTTCATGGGATCTCCCCCACACCTTTTCCCTTTTTATTACCCTAGCTTTCATGTGTGTGAGAGAAAACATGTGATCTTTGACTTTCTCAGTCTGGCTGATTTCACTTTGCAGGATGTTCTCCAGTTTCATCTATTTACCACCAAATGCATAATTTCATTCTTTATGGCTGAGTAAACCACCATTGTGTATGTATACCACATTTTCTTTATCCATCCGTTGATGGACACTTGAACTTGTTTTATAACTTGGTTATTGTAAATTGTGATGCTAACAACATTGATGTGGCCTGTATCACTATAATGTGTTGATTTTAGTTCTTTTGGATAAATACTAAGGAGTGGGATAGCTGGGTCACATGGTGGTTTCATTCCTAGTTTTTGAAGAATATCCATACTGCTTTTCAAGGTAGTTGTACTAGTTTGCACTCCCACCAACAACCCATGAATGTACCTTCCCTCCCCTCATCCTCACCAGCATTTTTATTATTTGTATTCTTGATTATTGCAATTCTAACTGAAGTAAGATACATTTTTAATGTAGTTTTGACTTTTATATCCCTGATTTCTAGGCATGTTGAACATGTTTTCCATTGTATTTTTTTCACATTTCTATTTCTCCTTTTGAGAAATGTCTGTTCAGTTCTTATTGGTTTATTTTTCCCTGATGTTAAGGTTTTTCAGTTTTTGTGTATTCTAGCTGACAAAGATTTTTCTCCCATTCTGTAGTCTCTCTTAATGCTCTTAAGTGTTTCCTTTGCATACAGAAGACTTAATAACAATTTACCTATCTCACCCCTCTTCAAAGCAGTTGGAATATTTATTGAGATTACATAAAATTTATCAGTCAATTTAGAGAAAATAAGAAAATTAATAATTGAGACAACCTAAGAGCAAAACTATTTCCATTTATTGAACAATATTTGAAAAAGTAGATTTTGCATGTATTGGTTGCTTTTTATATTTTAAATATGATTGATAATTGGATTTTCTCTGTCTTTTGTATCAGGTTTTATTTACTTTTTAGTTTTTACCATAAAGAATACTTTAAAACTTGCTATTGGTACTTCATTGAATTATAATTTACATTATACAAAATTTTCAGTCTTAACCCTACAGCTTTATAAATTGTGACAAGTGGGCTGGGGCAGTGGCTCAGTGGTAGAGCGCCTGCCTCACATGCATAAGTCACTAGGTTTGATCCTCAGCACCACATAAAAATAAATAAAGATATTGTGTCCATCTACAACTAAAAAAATATTTTAAAAAATAAGTAAATAAATAAATTGTGACAAGTGCATAGAATTGTTTAGTGACAACCCAAAGCAAGATAAAAATTCACAACCCCCGCAAGAGGACTTCACCCTGTTGTTTTCCTTTCCATACTGCTTAACAATAGTTTCAAATATTAATGAAATGCAACTTATTATTATTATTATATTTTACAAGCAATTCTATGTGTATTTTACCTACAAAAACTACCTACCAAGGTCTGTGAAGATATTCCTTTGTGCTTTCGTTCTATATACCACGTAGATTTATTTACTCCATTTCTTCTCTTAATATTGTGAATCATATCAATTCACTTTCTAATGTTCAACTGAGATAAATGCAGTCATTCAAGGTACTCATATATTGCTGAAATTTTTAAAATTTACGATTTGGAAGACTTATATATGCCTTTGTATCATGCTTGTCACAAAACACAATGCAGGAAGAGTTTACTCTCTATAAATTTGAAAGTATTTGTATAAGTTTTTATTTTTTTCATTTATATATTTGATACATCATTTAAGCCATTTGAGAATTAAATTTTTATGTGATATTTTAAAGTACGAATTAAAATTTTTAACATAAAAGAAAATACATTTTCTGTTACATTTTGTTCAGTTTGAGAAAGTTGTGTGTTGTGAGGAATGTATGCATTTCCTCTAAGTCCTTTAATTTTGTGGCAGAATGTTTATTATACTGATTTAAGTTTCATTAATATGTGCATATACTGTAATGGTGTCTCATCTCTTTTTGTCAAATCTGGTTTATCTCATTCTTGATTAATATTGCTAGGCATTTGCTGACATTATTAATCCTTTTTCAAATAAGCAAGTTTTGATTTATTCATTTTCCTTATTTCTCATCAGTTTTATTTTTTATTCCTTTTCATTAATATTTTTATTACTTATCTTTTCCTTTGTATTTTCTGGCTTTGAATTGTTCTTCTGAAAATCAATGTATCTTATTTTGTGACATATTCATCTAGAGTATACATTTCTCAGCACTGTTTCAGATTTATCTACCATAATTAGATATGCTATTTTTTGTTAATGTTTACTTCTAAGTTTTTTCTAACATTCATTGCGAGTTTTTTTTCCTTTTAATTTTGGAGTAACTAGAGGCTCTTTTTATTTTTTAAAGAGGTGGAAATATTTTGGGATATCATTTAGTTGCTGTATACCAGTTAAAATTTATCGTCAGAGAATATGACTTGCATGACTTCAATCACCTTGAATTTATTGAGATTTATTTTATGACAAAACATACAGTCTATTTTGATAAAAATCTCATGTGCATATTAAAATAACATAGAATTTGAAGTTATCTGGTGCAGGGATTTTATAAATGTGAAGCTGATTGATTTAGTTACTAGTCTTGTTCATACTATATTTTATATTGCTGGTGTTTTCTCTCATTTTTCTTTAGATTATAAAGAGAAGTACTAAAATCTCCATTTATGATTCTAGATTTGTCTAGTCATTCTTTCAGTGCTATCAATTTTTGCTGTAAATATTTTGAAACTATTTATTCAATACATACAATTGAGGTGTTTATCTCACCCCTTTTTTTATGAAACATATTTTGAGTATTATTACCTAAAGCCTACTTGTTTCCCATTTATAAGGCTCCATCATCTTTCTCAAGATTATTTGCAGGGTGCAATTTATACCATTCTTTTACTTTCAAAAAATATTTGCTGGCTAGGTGCAGTGGCACAAGCCTGTAATCCCAGCACTTTGGGAGGCTGAGACAGGAGAATCACAAGTTCAAAGCTAGCCTCAGCAACGAGGAAGCACTAAGCAACTCAGTGAGACCCTGTCTCTACATAAAACACAAAAATAGGGCTGGGGATGTTGCTCAGTGGTTGAGTACCCCTGAGTTCAATCCCTGGTACCAAAAAAAAATTTTGCTTATATCTATAATATCTTTTTTTTTAATAAATGGCAACATCCGACTGAATTTCTTTTTCACCTAGTCTTATAATTTATGCCATTAAATTGAGTGTTTAGTTTCATGTATCATTTAGCTTATGGATAAGATCCTTACTTATTGCTGATTCCCTTTTGTATATGTGCTTTCCTTGCCTGCTTGAATTAATCAAATAGTTTAGTATTATTTTTATAATTATCATAAAATATTAATGTTTGTATTAATTTTAAATAATTAGATACTGCCATGTTAGTCTTAACTTTTCAGTTATTAAAAATGTCTTTATTTCATCTTTATTATTGAAATGTATGTTTACTCAGTATAGAATTTTATTTTTCCCTTTCTAGTCATTGCTGTCATTATGTCATCATTGTCTCTGTGTTCCAGTTTGTTTTTGTTTTTTCCTGAGGCAACGTCATTCTCATTCCAAGTGTTTCTCCTCAATAAATGTGTTTGTCTTTTTTTTTTTTTTTGCTTATTGCTTTAATTGGGTGATCTATCTCTCTCCTCTCATATAAGTAGTTTTATCATTATGTGCCTAGATATAATCTTTTTTTACCTTGTCTACTTTAGGTTTGTGAGCTTTGTGGATCTCTGTATTGATGTGTGTCTTCTATTTTAGAAAAAATTGAGATATTATTTTTTAAAATATCTTCTTTTCAAAATCTCTTGAATCTTTGGAAATACTCCAATTTGTTGTATGTTAGACCATTTGGTATTGCATTACATGCCACCAATTGTCTCTGCTTTTGTTTCTTCATTACATTTTCTCTGTGCTTCAAATTATATAAATTACATTAACTTTCTTGAATTCCCAGTCAATTCTGCTGTGATTTTTCTGTGATAAGGAACTTCTAATAAAATCTTTTTTTCAGATATTCTATTTCTTAGCTTTAGAATTTCAATGTGATTCTTCCCTTATAGTTCTTTCTTTTCTAAATTACCATAACACTTGCATTTACCAACAGAACCTTTAACATATTCTAATGGTTATTACACAGTTTTTTTTTTTTCCAACACCTGACTTATCTGTGGGTCTCCTTCTGTTGGCAACTGTGTTTTCCTGAACATTTAACGTATTTTCTTTGTTTTTTCACGTCTAGGTTTTGATTTTATTTTTACTTTATTTTATGTGAACTTCTTGAATTATGTAATGTAGATTTACATTATGATTTTTCCCTTAAAGGATGCTGGATTGTGTTCTGGAAGACAGTTAAATTAAATTGGCAGATCACTATGTTCTTATCAAGGCTACCTCTTAGATTTTCTTTTTTTTTTTTTAATAGCTTTATTTTATTTTTATGTGGTGCTGAGGACCGAACGCAGTGCCTTCCGCGTGCTAGGTGAGCACGCTACCACTGCGCCATAACCCCAGCCCCTCTTAGATTTTCTTAAGGCAAGCCCATTTCAGCCCTAACTATATCCCTATAGTAAGTGAATAATCCCTAAGTTACAGACTCTTAGTTTTGAACTGAATTGTCCGCATACTCACAAAGAACTCTCTACTATGGCTGGAATGAAAGGCTGTATCTTCCCAGAAAGATGTCACCTTTGAAATCTCTGTTCTAATTTCAGTCTTATTGCCCTAGTAGATACTCTATTTTTTTGTCTCTTTAGTTGTCTCTCTGCACATCACAATTTAGGATTGAGTCAATGTCCTAAGAATTATATGTATAATTCTAGAACTCTTTCTTTGGGAATTATTTCTCTCCAATATCCTGTCCTGAAGATTTCACTACCTTAGAAGTGGTGAAGGCAAGTGTTTTTCTCCTTGGACCATTATCTGTTCTTCCACACAAACCTGTGAGGGAAATGTGCATATTTCTCTTATTACTGACATCCGTGGAAATATGCTGGTTTTTTTCCCTAAGAAGAATGCTAACTTTAGATTAAAAAGTCTATATTTTCCTAGGTTAAGAAAATACCTATTAATTCTTATGAGTTTTTAAAATGATGATTGACTACAAATTTTTCCAAAGTATACATATATTTTTTTACTGGAGATTGAACTCAGAGGCACTCAACCAGTGAGCCACATCCCCAGCCCTATTTTGTGTTTTATGTAGAGACAGGGTCTCATTGAGTTGCTTAGTGCCTCATCGTTGCTGAGGCTGGCTTTGAACTTGTGATTCTCCTGTCTCAGCCTCCCTAAGTGCTGGGATTACAGGCTTGAGACACCGCGCCCAGCTCTAAAGTACATTTTTAACATCCATGGAAAGCATTCTCCCCTGCCCCCAGGTCTATTAATATGAATTAAAGTAATGATTTTCTGAAAAATTGATCCATTCTTACTATTACTGGCATTCATTCAATTTTGCTATGATGTATTTGTTTCTTAAGCCTGTTTACTAAAATTATTCAAAATTTGCAACAATATTTCTTAGTGAATTTGGGATAGAGAGGGGAAAAATGGAAGAGAAAACTCTTAAGAATATTGCCATTGAGTAAATTTAGAAAAAATGATAGAATTAAAACCCGTTTTGCTAACATCAATACAACAATTGATTGAAGTAAGGATTATTAATGGATGCCCCCAACCACTGGGTGAATTGTTGAGGAACAAGAAATTCATATTGTCTAAAATTATTACTTCAAGTTTATTTAATAATTTAGAAAGTAACCAAATAATAAAGCTGAGCATCCTCAATGAGGCAACACATACCTCGGACATGAAATTCAGAGATGCACTTGGTTTGTGGTATATACTATAAGAAAACTGTGTTGAAATAAAAAAAAAACCAGTGATTGAAAGACAATAAATATTTTGTGGTTGTTCTAGACTAGGTGTCAGTAAGCTATCAGAAAACGTGTTTATTAGTAAAGAATGCTCATTCATTTATAAAATGTGACTACTTTAGCACAATCATAGCACAGCCATTGCAATAGAGACAATCTGATCTATAAGCTCCAAATTATTTGACTACCTGTGCCTTTATGGCAAATGTTTGCCAAGCCCATGTTTTAGGTTAGAAGTAATGAAAAGACAATCTAAGTGAAAGTAATACACCAACCTTGATGGGATTCTGGGTTTATTTTCAACCCATTCAAAATGTTTGAATATGGTTTATCTGAAGATAATATCATTGCATCTTTGGTAATCTTCTTGGACACAAGAAAATTTGGCTATATAGGAGAACATAATTTCTTTTAAGATTTAGCCAAAGTGCTGAAGGATGCAATGAATGATATCCACAACCTTCATATGGTTCAAGAAGAGGTAGAATAATTTATATAAATATACGATCTACCTATGGATCTATTCATCAATCTATCCATCTACATAGAGTCATTTATATTTGATAACAGCAGAAAAGTGGATATATTTACATAAATATGGATATGTGTGTGTGCTCAAACACAGGCACATACATACACAAACATAATTCTAAGTCATAAGTCATAATGTTTAGGTCAAGAATATATGGATAGTATTATACTATTCTCTCATCTTTTCTATAGATATGAATATTTCAAAATTAAATCTTGGGAGAGAAAAATGTAAAAATTTAAAACTCTTGGAATATAATATAGGATCATAAGATCACAAAGGAAAATGTATACATAAAATGGAAGATTAATATGATGAATTCTATTACATTAAAATTAAGAACTTCAGGATCTGGAGGTGTGGCTCAGTCGTAGAGTGCTTACTTGGCATTTGTAAGGCCCTGGGTTAGATTCTTAGCACTGCATATAAGTAAATAAATAAGATTTTACAAAAGGTCCATTAACAACTAAAAATATTAAAAGAAATTAAGAACTTATGTTGATCAAAAATACATTGATGAAAGTGATATTAAGAATACAGATTGGAGGAAGATATTCACAACCCTTATACCTGGAAATAGATAATTATTCCAAATATGTAAAGAATTTGTAGGCATTAATGGAAAAAAATTGGTTAATTAACTAAACTAAAAGTGAACTATGCCTAGGCCTTTTCCTATTGGAACATATTTTGGTTTTCCAATAGCATAAGAGTGTTTATAAAGTCTAGTTAAAAGTGTAGTTTGTACTCTAATCAATTGCATTTTATAAATCTAAAAGTTCTCAGTTTTGTCTAATAAACTTTCTAATTAGACCGGATATATTCTTATAAAACATTCCTAGATAAGATTCATCTGGTAATCTCATGAGTGACTACCAAAAGCATTTATAGGGAGGTCTGATCAAGGTCAACAGAACTTCAGGTGTCTAGAGACGGGGAGAGAGTGTTACAAACCCACAACTAGCTTTCTTTCTTCTGGTGTAGCATGGAGGGGAAGGGCCTTGTGATGAAAGAAAAGAAACTGAAATCTGTTGTATCAAGGAGAAAAAAACAAAACGATGTTACAAAGACCACCAGAACTTCAAGGACCAAAATAATCTCTCCTTTCTATTTATTCTCAGCTCCTATCCAGTTCTTGGCAGATACAGGGGATCCATCAAGGAAAATAATTAACAAGGAAAATAATTGAAAGGATGAACTCTATTAATAACCCGTATGATTGAGCCACGTGAATATTTTCAGACAAAACAGACTGTTATCTTACCTTGAAGCATCTGAAAACGGCTTCCTCTAGTCTTTTATCTGGTGACTTAAACCAGAATTTCATGTAGGAAGACCACAAGTTCAAGGGGATTACAGCCCCTCTGCTTTAAAGGAATTGTATGCTTTTCTTCAGGAAAAGACTAAGCTTGTTTGCTTTGTAAGTAAACCTAACAAGCTTTATATGTAAGTTTACATTTTGCCTACTCAATCTCCAAATAGCCATAATTTGTATATACAAGTATTAAGCAAATCGAAAATTACCTTATACAGAACTACTTATACAATCTATGGATCACATCATGGAACAAAATACAGATCTTAAAATTCATGAATATTGAACCAGAACAGGATTTAAACTTAACAAACATCCTTATAGAACTGAATGTTTTCTTAAAATTTCCCAGGTAAAATTGGACAGTATTAAGAATATTTTATCCAGACAGCTATTATTTATTTGTCCTCTTTGGAACTAAGATCTGAATTTTACTCAAATAAAATCCCATTTTACAAATCCAAATAAAAGTTGAATGTTTCTCTTTCCTGACAACTTCTTGAGTGAGTGCAGCATATCAATTCTTCCTCTAAAAGCTACAAATACTTGAGACCTATAGAGGAAGTAATAGATTTTAATCAATCGAAGCCTGCGTGTACCACTTTTCCCTGAGGTATTTTACATGCTACTTTGAATCATTAAGAAAAATGTTCACAAAAATGTGCAGGGTTATATCTTCCTTCTCCTTTTTCTTCTCCACCTTCTCCTCTTTTTCTTTCTCTTCCTTCTTCCACATCTTTTTTTCCGTAAAAATTGCCTGTGTCAGATAAGAAAACAGTGATTCATGAACCATTATGTTTTATTTGAACAATGTGATAAAATGTTTCACCATAAAGGGCAAAGATGATAAATACTTGGGCTTTGCATGCCATGGAGTCCCTTTTAACAACTGCTCAGCTCTGCTCCTGCAGCGCCAAGCAGCCATAGACAATGTGTAAATGAAAACTTATTTACAAACATTGAAGTTAGAATTCCATGAAATTTTCATAGGTCATGAAATATTTTTTCAGCCATTTAAAATGTCCAAAACTGTGCTTGGCTCTTAGGTGGTGCAAAAACAGGCATTTTGCAGATACATCATAGTTTACCAACTATCGTTCTTAAACCTAAAAACAAAAACAAAACAAAATCAAATTTTTGCCTTGTAAGGGATGAATGTGGAATTTAAGGGCTGATGACGGAGAAAGGTGTGACCATGAGGTGGTAGTGGCACGCACCAGATCTATTTAGGTTATATCATAATGGATTTGAATGTAGAAGAATTTCTTCACAGCATGGAGGGCTCTAGCCTGAAGGGGTAGATTGCAGAAGGGAATTACCTAGGTAGGTGATGTTACTTAGTAGCACAGAGAGAGGCAGCAGGTGGATTCTCTGGGTCAGTAACTCTGAAGAGCAGTCATATCTTTTTTTTTTTAATTTTATTTTTTGTTTTGTTTTTTTATAGCTCAGGGTTATATCTATAACTAGTAGATGTTGGATGCCGTTTTCAAGACTATGCAAAATAGGAAGATTCTAAAAGGCTAAAAATCTGCATGTTTGGGCTATATATAAAACAATGGGATGTATAAGAATTTGAGTTTGATTCCAGCAGGCTTTTAAGCTAACCATAAGTCTTAGAGTCTCAGCCAGCTTTGAAGAAATAACTCAGAGGACATCTTTGGCTCATTTGTACAATATCTTTCCAACAATGTTAAAATGTGAAAAGGAAAGGGTGAGATTTTTCCACATTCTATAATCTATGAACACAGAAATATGTTAAATATACCTTGGTATTACTAGCCTCTGTTACAAGGCCTATTCCTATGGTAGGAGGCAGGGTGCACAAATGGAAGTTTCATGCCTGTGCCTTGATTCTCTTTCTTCCTTAGTTTCCATCCCCATAACCTTTCCTGCATCTGCATCTTCTGATTAATTTAAGTCCACAGGTGATCATTTTTATTATACTTGGCAGACAATGACTTTAGCCATCTCAGCAAGCATTTCCAGGCTTTTCCATTATATGTATCTGTTCTAAATAACTGGGACTTGACCACTCCTCAGGTCTAAAGATAGCTCAGTGCTACTTGCCCTGTCAGACCTCAGAAAGACAAAGTTTACTCTTGATATTCTCAAAGGGGGTTCAGAACTGTTGAGAGAGGGAATTCAGGACTCTGAGGGCTCAGATTATGGTCTGGAAAGGGATGGCACATTTCTTCAGTCCCACAGACACCTTGTTCCTTGGCAGACAAGTGCAGAGCCCTTTCTTTCTGAGTCTAGGGACAGGACTATTATTAGATCACCTTCCACACCCAGATATCATCAAATCTTGAATGAACAAGTACATTGGTGATCAAGGAAATGAAAGCATACATATTCAAAAAGCATGAGGAGAAGTGATTCAAAGTAGTAGCTGATTCCCTAAAACATCATAAAAATGCAACCTAATAATTATTGGACCTGGGGTATGGTACAGAGGAGCAAGGGCATGACTTTTGTTTTACTTCTGTAGCAAGAGTGCTGAACCTTCTCTGGTGATGAAAGTATGTTAGAAAAATCAGTGCTCCATCATCTCATTATAAATCACAAGTTCTAGAGAGCTATGTTGAGAAATCAATCCCTGTGCTCTGAAATGTCTCTCTAATAGGTATAGATCATCACTTCTTTGTTCATTTCTAAGTCTTCCAGCATTATGTTGATGCTTCAATTTGCTCTTCTGTAACTCTGTCTTCAGCACCAAGGGCTAAAGGGTTAACAAATTTGATAGATGAAAACTAAAGATTTAAACACAATTGACTTTTACTTTGAAAAACTCTTCTGTGGAGAAGAGTGAAACATTCTACTGGAGAAGTAACAGATTTTTTGTTCATTTTAAAAGCATTCTTCATTTGGGAAAATGCTTCCACTAAAAATGTTTGTGGTCTGAAAGGGCTTTGCAAAATTAAGCATACATTTAGCTTTTAGACAACAATTTAATAACAAATGGAAACTCAGATTTTATGCCTGGAAGACTATGGTTGCATAAGAATTTTTTAAGTCTTTAAATAGGACTTTAAAATTTTCTGGACAAGTGATACTTCACAAATACTAGGTTGGAAGCTTCATGGACTCTCTGAGGTTGAATATTTCTCTCCCACTGACTAGTTCATTGACTGAGTTAGCTATATGGAGCTCTATTAAAGTAAGTTTCACTAGGATGAGCAGACCAGGAGTAAGACATGTAGTACTCTATAATAAAAGGGCAACAGAAGAAGAATGATAGGGAGGGGTAAAAACAGAGAGAGGCCTCAAGAACAGTAATGGGACTTGGTGACAGGAAAGATACACAAAACGAAATGTTTGTATGTTGATACTATGCTAGGAGCTCCATATATTATCTAATCCTCCATCAGGAAATTGATACTCAATAGATTTTATAAGTTGCCCAAAATCATTCAACCAGATAGAAACAAATTATCTTTGCATGAATTTTCAATTGTACCAAGACAGAGAATACTTTAAGTAGTGGCACACTCAATTTTATTTTGTTTTTTGTTGTTACTGCTTGTCCTGTTCCTAAACCACATTACTGGAGCTGCAATGACTAGAAGATCAGCTTGTGAGGTTAGGACCTGCAAATCTCTCAGATGTTTTCCCCCATATTTCCATGTGATGGACTCCACTGGTCACTGTCCAGGAAACTAAGGATCTGAAGGGAGGGGGCATGAGGATAGGAAAGATGGTGAAATTAGATGGACATCACTATCCTAGGTACATGTATGAAGACACGAATGGTGTGACTCTACCTTTTTACAACCAGAGAAATGAAAAAGTGTGCTCCATATGTGCACTGTGACTTGAGATGCATTCTGCTGTTTTAAAAAATAAAAATAAATAAAAAAGGTTAAGTGACTTGTTAGAGTCAGTTAAAGCATGAGGCCCATGTCTCCTGCTTTTGACTCTATGTACTTTCTTTGCATGTACATAAGGCTTGAACCAGATTCTTCTGAGTTCCTCAATCCATTTGAAGAAAATCAAGACCTGAGAAGTGACTAAAACACAGGAAAGACTCTGAGTCTTCTTCATATACATGGTGGAATATCATGAGCGAGCTGTGCCTTAACAGACCCAACATGCCTGTGTCTTTCTACAATGTCAGAACTCGCTGAATAACAATAAATTCACAGGCTACACCACTTTTATCAGGGGTAGTTCATTAGTGAGGGGTTTGCTTCATTTGGTGGTCTGGTGTACTCCATAAGCTTGTGGGCCTGGATTTCTGATGAGTTTGAACCCATGCATTCATGTGCTTCTGATTAATTTGTTAAGTCCACAGGTGATCATTTTTATTAGCATGGTTAATTTATCAGTTTATACCTTCTGGTTGTGTCAAGCACAAACAAGGTGTACAGTCATTCTACCTCAGCACTTAAATTCAGATTGGAGTAGCTCATGGAAAACTACTGCTTTTCAAAATGGAATAACTCAGGTTTAGGCACAGCCTGAAAACTGCTGTTCTACATATCATGGAGTAACTCAGACCATAGTGCAGCCTGCTCTCCACAACAAGCATGCAGCAGCTCATGTTTCTTCTTGGTGGCGTAAAATGTTGCCAATTGAGTGTTTACTTCTTTGAACAAATGTAAAGAATAATGATAGTGAAGGGATGATTCTAAACTTTAATAGAAACTTCCTATGCGGTTACACTGGTGGGTTAGAAATTTGAGAACAAGAAAAAAAATCTATTTAAAGAAGTTTGTAGCCAGGCGTTGTGGCACTCACCTAGAATTCCAGCTGTACAGGAGGTTGAGGTAGGAAGATCTCGAATTCAAAGTCAACCTTGGCAATGCTAAGCAACTCAGTGAGTTGCTGTCTTTAAATAGAATACAAAATAGAGCTGGAGATATGGCTCAGTGGTTGAGTGCCCCTGAGTTCAATCCCTGTTACCAAAAAAAAAAAAAAGTAGTATTTAAATTTAATTTTAAAAGGTTTTTTTTTTTGAGAGAATTTGAGATCTTGCTTAGTGTGGAATTAGCATTCTAGTCAATAAGAATCTCTTCATATATTTCATTTCTAACATGCTAGAAGGCAATTCCTGGGTGTCCTTTCAGGTTTAAAATTATTTATAAAATAAAATGTTAATAATAAAATCATTAACCTGCCATTCTAGACTCTAACTCAGAACACAATATCTAGTGACATGTTTGTCAAAATACAATAAAATCAATTGAAAAAGTGAACCTACTTACAATATTTTTGTGCTATTTCACAAATACTGAAAAGTAAACAGAGATACATTACTTTGGGTTAATTGTGACCTTTCTGATAATCCTTAATGATTTTTATGACCAATTTTTTTTTCAAAAATTCCATAAAATGAATAGAATGCCACAATCAAATTGTGTAATTCATTTTTTGTTACTGTAAATATATTATTACTTAATTTAAAATCTTATACTGTACATATTTGAAGTGATGGATTTCATTAATCTCAACCAGTCCCTTGTGTGCTTGTAAATCTTTATAGTATAATAAACATCTAAGCTGCTCTTGAAGGGAGATACCTGAATCAATTGGACCCAACTATTGACTGCAATCATTGGCGAGGTCAGCTTTTCCCATCTCCCCACCAACCAAATAGTCCCTGAGAGATACGTGCACGTCTGAGTTCCTCACCATTTTGAAATGTGCTTTCTAAACTCTGCATATCTACACAAATATAATTTTTTTGTCATTTCATCTGTGTTTCCTTAAGTCCAAACCTAGAATTTAAAATCAGGTTATGTTAATAGTAATCACCTTTCTTTCTTAGGACCTGAATGCTAATTATTCATATAAGCGCATCTGATAATACTCCTCAAAGGCTAACAAATATGTATCTGCAGCTGTTCACTTGGAGTCAGGAGATGGAAGCAGTGACAGGCATTTGTACTATGCCTACAATATGCCAGGTATTTTATCAAGCACAAGAAATACATGGACCAAGTCCATGCTATGTTGAAACTTTAAGTTTAGTAGAGAAAACAAAAACTAGATAGAGTTAGTGTGTTTATAAACAATATTACAGGCAAAAATGGGGTAATGTGAGATCCCACAAGAGGAGTCATCAGCCTGGATTAGAGAAACAGAAGAGTTATCCAAAGTGAGAGAAGCTGGGAACAAAAGGATTGACCTGCAAATAATGAAAGGGAGCATGTTCCAGGCAAAAGAAGAAAATGACTGGCATACTCAAGTCTCCCCCAAACAGAGTTTTCAATGTATTAACTATTAAATTCTGCTTAGGTGATACTTTGTTTGGAAGTTTGACTTCTTACATGGCAAGAAAGTCAAACAGCTCCATATTTTGAGGTTTATGGCTCACCATCACCACCTCACTGGGTTGACAAGCAGTGCTGACCTCCATGCCACCCTGATACCCTGAATTCCACAGGTATCACACCACGTTTTGGGCACAGATGACAAGTATAGCAATAAAATCAATGTAAAATCATGACATTGTCAGAAACATCTGATTTTACTCTTGTGAAATTATATGAAGTTACTGCTAACAATGGAAAACTTGACAGTGGCTGAATAATCACTTCGTTGCTGATTTTCTCCTGACCCTCTGAAAATAACATACCTGACACTTTGTGCCCATATGTAGATATCAGGAGACAGCAAAACTGATAAATTGACCTTGAAATAGTTGAGATTCTTACAATGTGAAGTTAGACAAGGTTTTACTTTGAAACAACATGAATTTATATTCTGATATAAGTGTTCTATTTATAGTATATTTTGGTATAATATTAACATAGATCAGAAAGTTGCAGTGTTCTATATGAGCACACAAATGTTTATTTAAAGAAATATGCATTTATATACATTGCCTGTATACATTGTTTGATTCTTGAAAAACTCTATAAATAGAAAAGTCATTTACTTTTTCCAATAGTAACTTCTAGATTAATAAGCTTTATAAACACCAAATAATGCATAACAAAAAGCCCATAGATCTGATGCTTGTGTTTCTGAAAGGCATCACTTAATGCATGACATATTCTGTAGGAAGGACAGCATCCCAACAGCCTATGTAGAGAAGAATCTAGAGATTTGAAGTCCATACTATTTCTTATGGGCTTCGTTTGTCTGCTGTTCATAATTTCCATTTATTGCTTCCTTAATTGCCTGGGCATGACCTTATATTTTGTAACCTTTTCCTTTTCCTCTTTAGGGCTTTAAATGATTTGCACATATCATCTTTAATTGACATCTCAGTGTGACATCAGCAAAATAGAAAAGATAGATAGCACAATCCACAAAATATTTTTTCTTGAAACTACATTTTTAATACCTTGTAAGACAGATTAGCTGGGCATACTTGGTTTTCAAGCTTCTCTTGGCAATCTTTTCTGGGAAGGCGTTTATTCTAGCCCTTGAATTGACTCGTGGATCAAATCAATAAACATAGATTTCTAACTTCAATCAAAAATTCAGCAAATGAGATTCACACAAGGATTGCTTTTCTTTATATGAATTTTGATAGTGGTGATAGGACAAGAAAGTACAACACATCTTAAATTGTAGAGATAATTGAGATAGAAAACAGACATTAAAATCATATACTTTTAGAGCCCATAGCAAACTTAAAGATCAGAAAACCAAACGTCACTTGGCAAAGAGGGCAGCAGCTTTCTTGCGAACACAAGGCTTTCTAGTGGTAGAACGGGGACAACTCAGGTACTTGGGTTTTTCACTTTCCATTTTGATATGTTTTTATCACATTAAGGGCTTTTCTTTCAGACTCTAATCTAATATTGCTAAGGTAAATTTATAATATATGATTGACAAACCCATTGCATCACTTTGTGACGAGGAATGATCAAGGTGAATGACTAAGGAATGAGTTGAATTATTCAGCTATTTTATTGTATGAAAGGGAGGAAGAGAAGAGAAGCCAGTTCCATTTACCAAACAAGTAAGAGATATTAAGGTAATTTACATCAGTTTGCCCTCCTCTATTCCTCGTTCCCAACTCTTGTGATGCTTGAATCCCCTCTACTATAGAATTAATATATAGTTATCCAAATTATTCTTGAATATCTCTGTCGATAGAGCTTCATATTTTTGTAGGAATGTATTTTCAACTGACTTAACCTAAATCAATTTCCTTCAAGTCCTTGCAACAATAGACTTATAGATTACATAGTGAAATGAGAATAATTACCTGATGTTTAGACTGTTTGTCAGTGATAGAAAAAAATTTATCAGAGTCAGATTTAAAAACAAAGAATTGTCAATGCTTTCTGATGAAATATGCAAAGCCAAAAAGTGAATTACAATTTCTTTTTCAATTGAGTATGGTAATTTCATTAGACACTTGGTTGATCTTGCTTGATAACCTTGTAAGATATGTACAATATCTATCAATAGATAGATGTGTGGGTATATGTATAAATATATATATATATATAATCAAACTAAGTAACCATTTAATAGCATCAGAGAACTTGGAGATAAAGCTAAGGTTCTTTCCTAACATTACAATGTCACCTTTAATAGCTTTGAACCAAACAATTATTTCAATATAAGAAAAATTCAAGAGTCTTATTTACCATCTAGTAAAGCAGTCATTTATCTTGAACTGTTCAATAGTAAAATAAGATATTCTTATAGAAGGTACAGATGGATGAATGATAAGTGTTAGTGTGAATGAAAAACATCTCAAGGCAAAAATGCAGAAGCCATATATAATAGAAAAGGATGTTTATGGAATACAATCGACGACCTTGTCTTGAATTCTGTGTCTGAAAGAGAAATGTTCTTAGCAGACACTTTAACCAGAAATCATTCTTTGTCTGTTGTCACTGCTAAACTTTCCATGGATGAGGAGTCAGATTTAACTTTGAGTGAATCAGATTTCATCCCTTAAATACTACTGATACATACAGCATCATAGACAAAGCCTTCAAGTACTTTCTAATAGCGCTCTTTGGGCAATATTATTTTTAAATGTTTATTTTCGCAAAATTATTCTTCTATATCTATATATCATTATATACATGTAGACTGACTGATAGAAATGTCCTTTGCATGCATGTGCATGTGTATATATATACAATGATAAGTAACCCTTCAATATTACTAATTCATTGAACTGTGCTATATACTACAATGGGCTATAGTTCTTGCCTCTAAAGCTTCAGAAAGTTACCCTTCATACCTTAAAATAAGTAAATCACAAAAATCCAACACCTCTCCCAAATAATAAACTAATAGAATGCATAGTATTTTGATAAGCAAAAACAATTTATCCTTAGTATAGTATGCAATGACAATGACATGTAAATATTTGCTCCATTGTCTTCATGCATCCAGGTTACCAAAAATTAGTCTACTGTATCAATGTGACCCTTGTTCATTTACAAATATATCCCCCCCCTTTTTGAAAACTGTTAGAATTTTCTCCTTTTCTTTTAGTTTTCACTAATATTTTTCTATCCATGAGAATTTTTATCCTGTTGGAGAACTTAGTGACTAGTTCTAAAATAAGGATTCGGTTTCTTTCTTCCATTCTGTTATATTACTATATTATCTACTATTTATCTAATATTGTCATTCTTCCAGTTGTTTTTTTTTCTTTACCTTTGGAATGGCTTTTCAGCAAGTGTCATAATTTCCTTATGTTATGCCCACATATCTTATCTTTACTTGTTTACATTTTTATCACTAAATGTAAAATATAGGAAAAAGTAAGAAAAACATGTCCTTGCTTTTGTTTTTAGTTCTACCACCTCTTTATGAATCTCTAAACAATACACCTTGGTTTTCCCTCTTTTTCACCTTATAGGAATAGAAAAAAGCTATGTTATTTGTTTTCCTTATTTATTTACTATGCATTTATTTATTATTTCCTTATTTATGTACTATGCATTTATTCACCCATCTTGCTGTATGTGTCTGTTGTTCATTTACTTGTATTGCCTTATAGCATGCCACTGCAGCCTGGGATTTACTGTTGACTGGCATCCACGTGTTTTTCACTTTGGGATGATGAGAAGCACTGCCCATATCTTGGGACAGACAAGTATTCAAACCTCTCAGTCAGAAGCTCTCAACTTCAGTGTGTGTGACAGTTCCCTGGAGACCTAACTCATTGCTGGACCCCATCCTCACAATTTCTGTTTCAGTAGCATTAGGTAAGACCCTCAAATTTGTATTTATAACACATTTACTAGTAATGTGGGTTTTGTGAGGACTATCACTTTATACAAATGAGATCTTATTTCTCTTTATTTTTGTTTTTGTAATTCTGGGGATCGAACCCAGGGCCTTTGCATATTAGACACACACTATTCCACTAAACCACACCCCTAGCCCAAGATTTTATTTCTTCAGGTACTCTTCAATGTATCACAATAAATTCTATGATCATTTTGCATCTTTTGTTAGATATTTTCCCTAGGGAGTTGATATTTATAATGATAAATAGTGTCAACTTTCAAATTTGATGTTTTTGTTTTTGTTCATAGAAAAGTATTTGCTTTATTTATATATTGATTTTTTTTATCCAGCAACCTTGTTAAACCCATTGATTTTAATTCATTCATCATAGATTATTTAATATTTTAACATACTATGTCACCTCTGAATAGTGACAATTTTCTCTCTTTGCATAACTTATACATCTTTTCCTTTGTTAAACTGACTTTAATTCTAATAAAATATTGAATGAAAATGGTTATAGTAGCCATACTAGTTTTATTGCTTACCTTAAGAGGAATAATCTATGTCTAACCATTAAGTAAAACCAGTGTTTTACCTGTTCTGCCCTCTTACCATAATGTGTCATTTTGCCACAGGCCCAAAGAAAAGAGGTCAATTAATCATAAACTGGAACCTCCAAAACTGCAACCAAAAATAAAACTTTTCTCTGTAGAAATTAGTTGTCTCAGGTATTTTATTATAGTTATGGAAAACCAACAGAGGAGGCAAAACAATTGAAATGAACAAGGTCATTGGTCAACATAATTAAACAACTTTGATCTAATGCAAGACCTAGATTCCCTGTATTAAACACTTACAAATACACATTCTTTAAATATACATAGATTACAGGAAACTATTAGTAACATACAGGTCATACAGTCAGGTATCTATCAATTCTAGTGAACTGAATACATTATAAAATATATCCTTTACCCTCAATTCAACTAATCCACCTGGGCATGATAGCACATGCCTGTTATCCCAGGATCACAAATTCATGGCTGGACTGGGCAACTGAGGAAGATCCTACCTCAAAATAAAAGAACACAGGGCTGATAACATGGCTCAGTGGTAGAGCAACTCTGGACTCAATTCCTAGTATGCACACCACAAATTCAATTAATCCAACAAAAAGACAACTAAAATCATCCTAACATATTTGAGAATTTAAAAATTATATTTCAATATCATCTTGCAATAAAATTGGGTTTTTTCCTTTGTGGTATACAGTTCTAGTTCTAAATACAGGTATAGATACATGCTACCTCTGTTATAATGAGGTACAGAACAGTTTCATCATTCTGTCAAAATCGCCTTTGAACTATTGTATCACACCTATAAGATCACACTTCTCATGTGGAAGCCACTGATTAATTCTGTATTCCTATAAACTTGATTTTTTGAGAATCTTATATAAATGGAGTCACAGTAGTAATTTTTTGAGATTGATTTCTTTTACACAGTGTAACACCTTTGATATTCACCCAAAGTTCTGCATATTTCAAGAATTCAATCCTTTTTTTCTTTTTGAGTAGTATTCTGTTGTATAAATACACAAATCACAATTTGTTTATATCCTTGGAGGATATTCAGGCTGTTTCTAGTTTGGAACAATTATGAATAGAGCCACTCTGAATATTTATGTAGAGTTTATTGTGAAAAAATGATTTTTCATTTTTTTGTGGGGCTGGTGTTCATCACACCCAGGACCTTGTACATGCTAGGCAAGGGCTCTACCATACTATCCTAAGCCCAATTTTTCAATTTTTAGTGTAGATACTTGGGGAGAGAATGCTGGATCTTATGGTAAGTGTATGTTTTGCCCGCCTAAAAATCTACCAAACTGACTGGCATGGTGGCACTCACTTGTAATCCCAATGACTCAGCAGGCTGAGGCAAAGGAATTGTGGGTTTGAGTTCAGCTTGAGCAACCTAATGAGACCTTGTCTCAAAATAAAAAATAAATACTTCTGGGGTGTAGCTCAGTCATAAAGCACCTCTGGGTTCAATTCTCAGTACCACAAAAACCAAAACAACAACAACAAAAAAGCCCCCAAACTACCAAATCTTTTTTCAGAAAGGCTGCACCATTTTCTATTTCTGTCAGCATTTGGAGAGGTTCAGACGCTCTTCATTCTTGCCAATGTTTGTTTACTTCTTTGCTTTTTAACTTTTGTCATTCTGATGACTAAAGTGTAGCATTTTCTCATGACTTCATTTTGCATTTTCCTAAACTATTAATTTTGAATATCTTCATTGTTACCTTTATAACTTTGGAGAGTGGCCATTTATATCCTTTGCTAATTTTAAATCAGCATAGCAACACATCATGGGAGGAGAGCAGGCAGAGCAAAGGCACTTACTGAACCAAGGAGCACAGGAAGAGTCCAGTCGCAGTTGAAGGCACACCTCCAATGTTTGAAAAGCCTCCCACTAGGCCCTGCCTCCCAAAGTTTCCTCGGCCTCTTGTTGGCGACACCCTGAGAACCTAACCTTCAATAATTGAGCTTTTAGGAGTCATTCAGGATCCAAACTGAAGCACCTCCTCAATCAGTTCTTGAGAAAAGTAGTTCTTTTTTTTTCTTTTGATATTTTAGGCAATGTTATTAAATGCATAAGAAAGTACTCCTTTCTCTAATCTCTGCTTTTCTTTTGTTTCTATTTTGTTTAATTTTTTTTTTTTGATGTTTAAATATCTGCACTGGAATTATTTAAATATATATATAATATAAATATATAATATAAATTATACATATATTGTATATAATAAATATACAATAAAATATGTATTTCTTTTTATTTCAATCTTTGTTTTAAATTTTTTACATAAATTGCATATATCTAATCTTCCCCCAATCTTCTAATCTTTCATTTAACCAGGGAACAGAGGCTTTTTACATTCAATGTAATTTTTAATCTATCTGTCCTCAAATCTACCTTATTTTTGTGTGTTTTGGCATATGTGTGTTCCTGTTTTCTTTTAATTCTTAACTTTCATGTTGGATCGTTTTCATTATAATTTTATTTTGTTTGAAATTTACAGATATTTGTATCTTTTATTGATCATCCTTGACATTACAGTATATATAATTAAATTACCAAGTGTAAAATTCTTTCACTTAGCAACATTATGATTAATAACTTATTTCCAGGACTAAGACCAAAGATACAATAAAATCTCCATTATAGTACACTTCAATAGGCTGAAAAGTGAAAAAATTGAAATGTCCAACATCAAGCTCTTGGCTAACTAAAATTAGGCAATGAAGTAAACTGAGTAAACAGTAGTCATTTAAAATGTTTTAAGAAGATAATTCAGAAAATAAATCCATTCATAAAATTGCATCAAAAAGTGAAAGGAAAAATCCAGTACAATTTTTTTGTATGTGTATGCACGCATGTATATATATATGTATATATGAATACATTTGTGTAGGTACATGTTTATAATACAAAGATTGTATGAAAATATTATTACTGATTATAGCACATTGGTGAGATTGAGAATAAAAGAGTTTATTTTGTTCATCAGTATTTTATACATTTTTATAAGAATAAACATTCTGTATTAATGAAAACAAAATTGACCAAATTATAGTGTTATATTGTGTGCAGTACAAATATGTTACAATGAATCCCACTACTATGTATACTTATAATGTACCAATGAAACAATAAAAAATGAAAAAAAATCATAGAGCATTATTATCCAGAAATTTGGAACACAGAATAGTGCTAGCAGTAAGCTTAAGTGAAAAAATTAATTCTATCTCTACTATAATTACAGCATAAATAAATTACTGTGCACATAAAATATCTTCTAGAGAATATAGACAAATGAAACCATTTGATACAGTCTTTAATTTTTCCTCAAACACACTTGTTTTTCCTTTAAAAAATAAAAGCACGAATTCCACTGAAAGTGATGGTGATGACAGCCGGAGCTGTAGATGAGGAAATTGTATAGATCCAATATAATCCACTTCAAATTAGAGGTTCTCAGTGTACATATCCAGTTGTGTCTGTCAGATACAAACTGTTATTGCTATCATTAGCCAACAAGTAAATCCCTGATAAATGAGCATGCCAGAGCGTGCCCCTTCAGCCATCTTTGGTTCAGCCCTGCCATTAATCTCAGGAAAGACTTTCTGTGCTCGAGGAGTTCTACTTATATGCTGTGACCTTGGGCTACAGGCTCTGACATTGGACTAAGACCAAGGATTTGAAGATTCCCTCACTGACTGACTTCAGACTGAGACAGTTGATGGGAACATTTCACCTGCTGCTGTGTTACAAGCTCCTTTTCTGTCATGAGCTAGCACACACACAGAGATGCAAACACCCAAATCATTCTCAGCAGAGAATGGATAAAATCCTTGGGAAATGGGCCTTACATGAAACAGTCTTCTTTGATAACTTTTGTGCTTTTGATCTTTGATCTGAGAGATGGTGACATGAGATTAGACTATTTCTAGATTACTTCTAATATTCTTATTTCAAACTTGAATGTTGAAATGAAAAAAGAAGAGCTTATTTATGGATTTGCATTTTATCTGCAGAATGACCAGTTTGTTATCTAGAAGCAGTCTGCCCTCATTTTACAGTAGATGCTGTCTAAAAAGAAATTTTTCCATCAGTGGGTTCCACACACTGGTTATCTGGAGAAAAATAATTAAAAAACAACTAACCACCTTCTGTGGTGGACAGACTCCTAGGTGGTTCAACTGATTTCTCTTTCTCTGGTGTTCACTCCTTTGTGTAGTTTTCTCGCAGTGAAACTTAGATTTTGATATCAATTTGCCTACACAATAGTATCCTATTATTTAATCAAACAATAGCCTAAGTGTTGCTGTGAAGGTTTTCTTAAATGTTGCTGATATTTATAATCAGTTGCATTTGAGTAAAGGTGATCACACTACACAATATGAGTGAGCCATATCCAATCAGTTGAAAGATTTTAGAACAGAAAGCTGAGATTCCTCAGAGAAGAGAAAATAGAACTTTAAGACAGAACTTTCAACTACTGCCTGAGTTTTTGTCTTTCAAACTTGCCTAGCATGTCTCAGGTTTGTCCAACCTTATAATTTTATGAGATGATTAATTAAAAATCTTACATATATACCATTGGCTCTGTTTGCCTGGAAAACCTTGGCTGAAGAACTGTTCTTGAAAGTGGGAGGGGCTTGAGACTTGCTTCTGATGGAATATGGGAGGAGTGCTGGTGTTCGTTCTTTGATACATTGTATTATACAAGATTCTGCCTTCACAGACAAGAGCTGAAGTCTTTCCTTGTAGGCTTAGTAAAATGTAGTTATGTTAATGAAGCCTACAAGGCAAGGGATTTCAGTGGTGTCCAGGAGCTATGGGCAGTTTCCCCCAAGTGGCAACCATCAGTGAATAGGCCCTTGCAAATATAGTCATAACTTCTTCCCATGTCCCAGAAGTTCTGGAGAGTTGTTTGTTCAGTGAGAAGGCAGCCTGGCTGTCAACTTCACTGCAGCCTGTGAAGCCTGAGTGGATGACAACACAAGCTGGGCTTGGTCTTCTGACCCATTACAACTACAGGGTAGCAAATATTTTGCTATAACCTGCTAAGTAGGTGGTATTTGAAAATGCAACAATAAAACTTTGAATAACCCTTCCGACATATAATGGATATTTTTATTAATAGAACCTAGTAGTGTTAATCAATTTTGATATTGCTTTTTAACAGAAAAAATATACATATAATGATAGTAACATAAGTCTTCAACTAAGTCCTCAACTGCTATAAAATTATATACATATATTTATGGAATCAAAGGAGTGATAAAGAGAGATGCAGAAATAGGATAACAGCAAGAAAGATGCAGAGAGAAAGAGGGATAATTAGCAAATGTAAAGCAGTTATGTGAGACTACAGGAATGACTTTATATTTTGCAACTCAGACCGAAAATGGCATTTAATCAACATTTATTCTGAGATTATTCTGTAAAGAAATTGGTATACTTTAATGGATGAGCGAAAATATGCTGTTCAAAAAAGTAGAATTTTCAAAAATTAAAAAGGATTTGTAAATGAGAAAAGCAAATATCTAGGGCTGAGAATGTAGCTCAACAGTAGATGACTTGCCTAGAATGTACAAGACCCTGAGTACTACCCCTAGCACTATTAGAAATAAATTAAGAAAAATAAATAAATAATGCACTCTTCACAAAAAAATAAAAGAAATTATCTTATCTTGTGTGCATTCAAAAATATGTGAATTTTTATTTTCTATTCAAAATCAAATATATAAATAAGCAAATAAAATTTTTCAGTGCCAGATAACTTTTACTAGAGAGTCCTATTTTAAATTGTCATAAGAACATATGCACATAGAAAATTCAAAGCCTAAAGTTATAAAATTGAAACAAAAGGCTCCTCTGTCCCCTAATCTCCTTCCCCAAAGTTCAGGCCAGGGCAATGAACATCATTCCTTTCTCAGCAGTAATATGGTGCTGTGGAGAATAACACCACAGGGGAGAAAAATCTACAAGCCCAAAACATGGTGTTAAACCTCAGTAAACTATGTCTCTCTTTGAATATTAAACAAAGTGACACAATTTCTGATGAGTCTAATGTGATTTTAGCCTATAATTTTCATTTTTCCTATTTTTCCCCCAGATAAGGTCTTGCTATGTTGCCCAAGCCCCCAAACCTGGGCTTAAGCAATCCTCCTGCCTCAGCTTCCCAAGTAGCTGGGACCACAAGATCACACTCGTTATTTTACATTTTAAATCTTCACGATGATTGTATTATTCCAGTCTCGGGATGGAAGTTTGGGTACAATATAAAGTTGCAAAATGGCTAACAGAATAATCCATCTACAGTGATGCTCTGTTGGTTTCAACTCTCCCAGAGCAAAGTGGGAGCCAAATGTTTTCCTGGGAGGAGTCAGGATTTTTCTTTCCTTCTGGGACCTAAGTCTAACAGTCTTCCAGGAAGTGTCTGGCCCAGAGGTTGTTCTTTGCATTGCAAACCTCTACTTTGGTTTTCCAGAGTTAAGATTTATTTACCAAGATATGTACTTAAATGCTGTTGAGACCCAGTATAAGGTTTAGAGAATATCATTTATATCTTCAAATATTATTATGCAAATGATTAAAATAGTTTTCATAAAATATAATCTTAAAATTAGAGAAGTATTTTACTAGAATAAAAAATAAAACCCAAATGTTCTTGGATAATCAGAAAATGACTAGCTCAAGGAATGAGCAAAGATAGTGACATTTAAGGCTTGGAAAAATAATATAGAACATAAAAAATAATAAAATTAGAATAAATTTTTAAATTGTAGATAGACATCTTCTGAGATGTAAATTTATTACAATTTTAAAACCATCATATCAAGGATGAGATTCTGCGTATAGTGCTATGATCAGACTTTTATCCTTCTTACCAAGACAGCACATCTTAATTTCAGTGTCACAAAGATTGCCATGAATGAAATCTACTTCCTTGAGTGTTTTTAAATCCATTTTTTATTTAAAAAAAAGGAAATATAGAATTTAAAAATAAAATACCAGTGTTCTAGTCTCTCCACTGAGGGTACAACATGGGGCCTTAGAGGTCTCCCTAACACAGCTGCATGACAATGGCAAATTGAGACAAACTCTTGGCCTGCAATCTGTAACCTGGCCACCCAGCCTCTCAGCTCTGTAGTATCCTCTTGGCAATGTGGATGGTTCTTGTGAAGTTAAGGTCCAGAAGAGGGTTTATAAGTCTAAGTATACGTGCTCAACCATGAGGTTAATGCCAGGAGAGGTTTTCTCCAAGTGGTTTGGGTAGGCACTCTGCCAATAACATAGTAAAATAGGTCAAGAAAAAGTCAGTCATGAGAAGACAGTAACATTTATCAAATTTGAAAGATAAAGCATGGATTTAAAAAGAAAAAAATGGCAAGAGTTGTGGACATAATATGAGAGAATGAAAGACTTATAAAATATAGTTTGTTTTTATGGCTCATAAATTTGTTTGCAAAATGAGTTTATCTGCTGCCCATGGTAATGGTAATGCTTACCTGTACAAAAATACTTTTTATCCTACTTTCTCATTTTAAGATCTATATCAAGTCTGAAAAAGGATGAATTTCTGAATATTCTTTCAATCTGTTTTCAAGATACTATTTGTGTCACCTAGTGCCTAGGATCTAAGAGTTATCCATCAAATAATTATTTGAGTGGATTTTCACTAAAGTGAGTGACTCATTAACAAATTCTATAGGGATTTATAAATTAAAGAAAAAAATCTAAAAGTCTCAAAACTCATGGGAGGGCTAATGGAAACTCAGACATCCAGAAGCAGATAGCCAGCATATATTTTGAACTGAAAGATCATACATTCACCTGCTTAATTAAGAGATAAAATGGAAAGTCATTGCATCCAGATACCACCAAACCAGTATCATTTGCTGTCAAAAGGTAACACACATATTGAGAATAGGGATTCTGGATCAGTTTGTTTGGTTGTTATCACAAATATTATAAATATGTGTTAATAAGCTTTGTTTATACCAATAATTAATAGGCTGATATTCAAATTGATGTATGTGTGTAGGTGTGTGCATGTTTCTTCTGCAGTACCATGTTGTTCTCATAATCTAAAAGAAAAGAAAGGAGAAAGAATTAGGAACACTTTTTTATCGTAAGTAACATTCCCTTTAACATTCTAAAAGTACTTGTTGTATTAGATACTTTTACCTCCACCTTGGATGCCAGCAATATGCCTTTGAGGGAATAAATCAGAGCAAGAAAAACTCACATTTAGCTATTCAGACCAAAAAAGTGATAGATGAGAAGACAAAGCCTCAGTCAAATGATAAAAGTCTAAGCAAGGTCAATATTTTCATGGCTCAGTGAGATAATAAGAGCAAGTCACTAGGCTTCATGTTATTGGCTATGAATGATCAGTATAGTTTTAAGAATACATTTCAACAGGGAATCTTTAAGTTTTTTCTAATAATTTTTGTCACACCTTAACAAGTAGAAGTCTCTAAACATGTGCACATAATTTGCACATATCTCTTTTTGTGCACATAATGCATGTAGATATATGTTTGTATGTCTCATATATTAATCAGTATAGTCCAAATTAACTTTATGACTCTTAAAACAGTAAGTCTGTTCGATACATTTAAATACTGAAGTATATGTGAATTAACCAGAATGTATTATTTAAAAGAAAATCATTACTTATTAAGTAGATTATATTAAGTCCAGAAAAAGATCTGTTTTGTTTTCTAAACTACTCACAAAATTTATAAAGAGATATTTTTCAAAATTACAAATAGCTCTCTATAGACAAGCCCCAAACCAAAGAATCACCAAGACAAACCCAACTTAAAAAATGTACAGGTACTGAATACCTTCAACATGTTAGAATGAAATGGAAGCCTCTAGAAAATCATATAAAATTGTGACTTGTTCTTTCAGTTACCCAGTACAAATTTAGCACTGCTGGTTTCCCATTGTGCATATTCTTCATATGAGTATTACCATGACTTATAAAACTGAGTACTTGGTTTAATTTTATAGACTCTTGGAAGACTGTCAGAATACTCTTCAGAATGAAAGTGCCTAACTTCGAAATGTTTACATTTTCAAAGTGCTTTCATACTCATCTAACCTGAGTTGTATCTTAGAGCAGCCTTGTAAAGAAGACAGATAGGAAGACTCATTGGTATTTTGAAGATGCTAATAAAAAAATCAAGGCACATATCTTTGAAGAGTCTTGAAAATATGAACTTTAGAATGTTTCACATATTACTAGATTCAATTTTTTCAACAGTTCATGCAAAAGTAATTTCTCAAAATCTTTGGCATTTATAGTAAAACCTGAAACAATAAAAATAATCTTTATTACAGAAATTTAAATTTCACTCATCTTCAAATTAATATAAAATGGTATTAAGCTCATACATGTGTATTTTAGATACAAAGAGTATGTCATATTGTCCTGCTTTCAAAAACGAATGTCCAAGATGCACTGTTGTCTTTTCTGAATTAATATTATTTATAGAAAACCGGAGTTTAGGATATTCCTTTGCCCTAAACTGGTAAGTATCCGCTAAATCTTGATTTATTCTGAAGGTAATAACAAGACAAAGATCCTAACTTTTCCCCAAAAGCACTTGGTTTCATAGCCATTGAAGTTTTGCCTATCTCATAATTGTTTATTAATTTATTCTTAATTTGTGTCCAGCAAGAGACATAGAACAGTTATTTATGAATTTTTGGTTAATTTGAGGTTTTTACTGTTTTGTTTTTTTCCTTCCCCTGGGATTCTGGGGATGTAGTTTATTCCTGTTAACTTCAGATCTGTTGTATATAATACACACTCAGTGAGATCTTAATGAAAACAAAGATATAAGTGATTTTGATTGAAAATGAGTGCTAAGATCTTCATATCTAAGTCATGTATATAAAAATTTTGGTAACATATATAATAAAAAATAGCTTAGAGAGTAGTAATAAGCCAAATGACCAAAAATCATTATCTGAATGAGTAAGAAGTTACCATAAAGTTTAGCTTAGGTAATGCACCACAAAGTGGAAGCAATTAATTTTTCTCATGTACGAATTTCAGAAAGAAATATCTACCTTAATGTTAAAACATACCTGTCCACACACACATACCAATATCTAACAACAGAAAAATATGTTTTTGATAATGACAAAATAGTGGGTCCTACATATATCAAGAAAAAAAAGAAAAAAATGATAAAATTTTGCTTTAGCATAATAACCAGAATGAGAATCCTTGTGCTTAAACAATAGATCAGCTAATATTTCTTGTTCAATTATTCATATATTCATTGATCAGTATTTATCATCCATTATATTTCATACACTCTTCCTACCGGGTGCTAGAACATTAAAATGAACTAGTTATGATCCTAGACTTGAGGAATTCAGATTCTAGCCTGACTATGGCTAACAAAACAAAGTTACCTAATTGTAATTGAAAGATGATGCATTTTGAAAATTACATAGAACCCCAAGATGTGGGGAAACACATAAAAGATGGCCACAGGAAAATGGGAACTGTTGGGACTTGTAACTTTCTAAAATTACTGCATGAGAGGCTGTTAAGAACAAAACAGAAAGCAAGGCTGGGTGGTGGGGGAGACGGGAAGTAGAGAGAAGGAAGGAAGAGGAGGAATTTTACGTGGGACATGATCAGATGAGAAACAAAATACTAAGAACATAAACAAGCACTTTGTCAGTATGATAAGCAAGTTTGAAAAGAAAGAGTCAAATTGGAAAAGATCGAATGGCAGACAAGGCCATAACCAAGGGCTGAGAATCAGAGAAATTAGGTGAAGACATCACAGCAAAGTGAAGAACAAGGGAGATAAGTTGTTGCAAACCAATGCATATTCTAATGAGGCACCCTTTATTTTTGCCCAAGTGTCATGTCCATCTACTAAATTCCCCTTTGAGGCCTAAAACAAAAGCATTCATATGTTCACTAAAATATGTGTGTTTAATGTATATGCAAATGTTTTCATTAGTATCCTTTGTTAATAGCCAAAAAAAACCAGAAACAAAACTCAACTATTCTCCAGCCATGGAATAGATAAATTGTGTAATAGTCACTGGCCAGAATATTATGATAATTTTTCTTAGATTTTATGTTACCATTTCAGTAGTAAGTTCCATAGCAAAGATTTAAACCCAAGAAGACTCATTTCCGGCCTGAGCTCTTATCTGTGACTACATCAAATCTTTGAAGGCACCCTCAGTTCATATCCTGATTCTGGAGAGCATTCTGCTAAATTGATTTTAGTGTGTCTCTGTTCACCCTTTGCTCATCCTCTGAAAAGTGACAAACAGATACAACCAATGGTTTGTGTCCTGGAGATCATATCCTGCCCTATGTATCTTTCACAAATTTATGAAGTTCTTAATTCTAGTGTAGATACATTTGAGATACAAATGAGAACATTGAACTACTACCTTCCACCACCAGGACCTACTCCTCTTTAGCAAAGCTTTCCAACTACCTTCTCATACAACCACAGTGGTTGGGAATATTTGAAAAGGCTGCAGATAATCTGAAATCTCATCTTCCCTAATGTTGTTCCTTTCTGTAATTCTTTAAGCAAACTCAAAATACCTGGACAGTTTGCTTAGAAAAGTCTTAATTGTGTCTCAATGCCATTCTTCTGAAAGATGGTTATATTATAGATGGAATGCCTTTCTTTTGGCTATGGGCTTGCCTTTAGGTGCCTCAAGTTGGCAGTACCCAAGATGTATAACCTCAGGTCTCTTGACATTTATTTTGATATATTTTGGAAGAAATAATTATCTTTGTTCTTCTCAAAGGTTTTATTACAAGTAGGATGTCTAAGCTTTCATATGGTTTTCAGATATTGACCTAATATAGAAGATGAATTTCATAACCAAATCTCCCCCAGAGAGACAAGAAGGATGAGTCATTGGACTCTAGAACCACTCCTTCCACTCAAATTCCACCTCTACATCCCAAACACAGCAGTGAATGCGTGACTCAGGTTGCCAATGCTCAGTCACCTGCTTCCTGTGTTTACTATCAAGATATGGCTCTTCTAATGGTTTAATTCTCAGATTTGAAATTACTGAAATTTCTCCATTTGATATTCCTTATTGCCTCAAGTAGATCATCCTACTCTAGTGCCTACAGTGTGGCATGGACTATTTGATTGGGAAGTGTTTAGATGAATAGTTACATAGCCAAGCTACTTGGTATTGACTCTGGATATCCTCTTTTTATAAGGATGCTAGTTTAATTAGTTATTACTCTAATGACCTCACTTTAATTTTATTACCTCTGTAGACATCTGTTATGGTTTGAGTATAAGATGTCCCCTCAAAGCTCCTGTGTTAATGCAGGGATAGTCATAGATAAATGATTAGATTGTGAGAGCTTTAACTCAATCAGTCCATTTCTAATCAGTAAATCCAGGTTTGATTGTAGGCAGGTAGGATGTGGCTGGAGGAGGCAGGACACTGGGAGTATGCTCTGAAATGGTTCATCTTCCCTGTGGCCCCTTTCTCCTCCCTCTCTCTGCTTCTAGACCCTGCCATAAGCTGAGCCACTTTCCTCTGCTGGACCTTTCTGCCATGATATGCTGACTCACCTGGGTCCCAAAGCAATACAGTTGACCATCTATGGACTGAGATCTCTGATACAGTGAGCCCCAAACAACTTTTCTTCCTCTAAATTGTTCTTGTTGGGTATTTTGGTCCCAGTGATGAAAAACTGAACTAAAACAAAATCCTACCTCAAAA
The DNA here is from genome assembly GCA_028644305.1 of Xerus rutilus. Lineage (NCBI taxonomy): Eukaryota > Metazoa > Chordata > Mammalia > Rodentia > Sciuridae > Xerus > Xerus rutilus. The sequence goes on from CM053399.1 coordinate 118,219,124, forward strand.
TTAGGTTGCCCCACCTGAGGATACTGGGGATTATTAATATCATATAGGGGCATAATTAAATCCATAACAAATGGTATAGGACAATCTGAGTAGACGCCCCCTCAGATACAGTTTATGGATAATAACACATATAATATTAATCTTGAGTCACTTGCATTTATCATTTACTTCACTCCCAGACCAGAATTTTAATCTATATTAAAATTACAGATAGACTAATAGAGTATTTTTCTGATTTTTGAAATAAAAAAATCATACAATCACCAAACTTATTTGACATTTTGCCCTTGATGTCTTAGCACATAAGACTCCAAACTGACAGTTGGGTCCCTGAACAGTAAAAGACTAGAAGATACTCTCAATTAAATTTATTTTCATTTTTTATTTTTTAAGACAGTGTCTCACTAAGTTGAGCAGGCTGGCCTCAAACTTAATGATTTTCCCACCTCAGCTTCCTGAATAACTGGGACTAGAGGCATGCACAACTGCTCCCAGCTTTGTTAAGTTTATTCCCCTATAATTTACTTAATAATAATGCTACAATTTGTGCTGATACAACTTATGTCCCTTCTTTATGTATCAAAAGAAAAACTTAGAGCTATCAATGGAAATACATGGGTATAAACGTATAAAACATATCAAGGTACTTAGGCTACACTTGGTTTGGGGAGTTATCCTGATTACTGGTGATTTTAATATGTAGCTTTAGAAACCAAATATAAACTAGAAATTACATTAAACTCTACTGTACATGTCATTAGAGAGAAGTGACAGGCTTTGTCAGCCAATGTCTACCTCCATCAAACTAAATCCAGATTTCTTCCTGATGTTCAAATTAATCCTGAAGCGCAATTCCCTTTATATCAATGTTTATCTGCTTTGCCTTATGCCCTCTTGCCTTTCATGTGTTTGGTACAGATTCATCAGTTGTATCAATGGCACAGGGAAGCATGCCCCAAAGAGTGGCTGAGTCTCACAGCAGAATATAGTGATAGTAGCCGCTTCTACAGATACAAGTACTAATATCTATAGGGTGAGTGAAGCACAATAATCAGCATTGCTTTTCTGTTTATATCTCATACTTTAAATGTATGATCATTTATACCCCACCTGGTTCTGAAAAATAATTGATGTAACCTAGAAAATGAATTTCATCCAAGGGTGTAGAGGTAGCCTGCAGACATTGAAACAAGTGAAAACTAAGATTAGTACTATAAACAGAGTGGTACATTTACAGTGTAAAATATGTGAAAACAATACACTATGCTAAAAATAATTTAATCCAAACATTCAAGAGCAAATTATCATTGGAATATCAGTCAATGTGTGATGGCATTAAAGAAAAAAAATGTATAAAGAAAAAATTGTTGATTAAAAAAAGTATGTTGAGAACTGCCTCAAAAGCATTTTATGAAGTTCAATACTTTTTATGATTATGAACTTTAAATACACTAAGCACAGAAGAGGCAAGTCATGACACAATAAAGCCTTCATATTTAAAGATACCACAGGTGAGAGAGAGTTTGGGACTATCCACCTCTTGCCAATTGCTCTTTTGTTTTATTTGCCTGGCTCCTTAGGGAGTCCACATCTGAGACATTTTCTCTAGATTGTTTTCCAAGTTTTGAGCTCAGAATTCACAGATATCATCCAACCAATAATATTTCTTTTATTCATTATGTCTGTATTTTTGAGAATAGTCTTCATATACCTTCTAAGGAGATCATTAGTCAATCTACAAAACAAAACAGTTTGCTAAGTGGCCA